>CM021103.1:470995377-471569594 GCA_007115665.2 Sequoiadendron giganteum
CTGATCATCACCAACGGTATTCGAGAGAACATTCTCCTCCTGACCTCGATCTCATCCACTGCACTTGCCCAAAAGTCTTCTATTTGTACCTTGTGCCTGAACTCTTCTGACAATATCCATCCGATGTTCCTGTGGGGATCGTAGTAGTGTTTGCTGGTGTGGTAGGAAAGATGGAAGAATTGGAGCTCATTTTCTGCCTCCTTAGTTGCTTGCAGCGATGGGGCAGATTTCATCTGAATTCCCCATGGTAATTGGGAATCCAAGTCCACCTTTCTTCTTCTTCTTCTTCTTCTTATCATAGGCAATCAGTTGCCTAGATACTTCCAACATCACTATCCTGTTTGTGGGATACCGGGGCAATCTATAAGGATAAGAAGAGAATCCTTGCAGCCTTATGTAGGTGAACTTTGGAAATTGGATAAACCAACATCCGAATTTCTCAATCATCTCTTGTGCTTCCCTGGATATTCTGTGATGGGTTCTTTGCTGCAAGGTCCTCGTAATATGCATAGTGAAGGCGTCATTGACCTTTTTGTAATTAGTTGTGCTTGTCAAATGCAACTGTGGACAAGTCTCATGTATTTTAAACTGATGGGAACCGCATCCGATTGGTTCCTTATAGAAGATTCCCCTATACTTCGTCATGCGAGCCAGCATGTAGACAATGTAAGAGCCCATGTAAAACGTTTTCGTTCTCCTCACACCACGGAGCTGCTCGTGTATGCTATCACTGATCATCAGTGCCCAATCCATGTAATCTTTGCCCTCTAGCACCAAGTTGATATAATAAAACATCCAAGGTTCAAAGATGAACGCTTGGGGGCATCCTCCAACTCTGTTTAACATCATAATCAGATCACCAAACTCTTGCCTCAAATCATCTAAGACTATTTGCTTGGGTAATTTTGTACGAGTTGGCTTGGGTTTAATCATCCACCTGGTATTTATCAAATCAGCACACCGGTCCGTTGTGGATGAGTACATCCTTCCAGCTCTTTCCCTTGTCTTATAGATCATCTTCTCATGGACTGGAATTCCGAATGCCTCTCCGTTTGCTTCAGGTGTCAGGTTGGCCAATATCTTGCCATCTGGCGAAGTGATCGTCCTCTGCTCTGTGCTGTAGTGGTGGGCGCATTCCATGATGAGCTCTGGACACCAAATAGTTGGTGGAAAACTGGCAATTGCATACAGTCCACTCCTAACAATATTGTGTGAAGTCACTGATGGGTGATGGCCTCCAGTCTCCATCATCCTTCTTCTGAATGCCTCCAGGTTGAACGAGCCTAAGTTTGTGTCAGCCAGCTTGCCCAACTTTGATGTAAACTTTGATTCCGGCAAGAAGGACTTGCTCAATTTCTTGATCACTGCTTGTCTGGATTCGGTGTGGTTGTTTCTGCCTGCAGCTTTTCTGCTTGATTCAGCCATTCTGCAAAAAAGGCAAGAGAGTTAGACAACAAGATTTTAAAATAATAAAATAATCACCGTTGAGGGTGTCAGCAGATTTTTAAATAAAAAGGCTGCAACACTTTTTCACTTTCAGCTGCAAACCTCAACACTCTTGTTCACTTCAGTATTTCCTTAGAAGTTTCTGTGAAATTTCTGTAGTTATGCAACTTCTCTTAAATTCGTACTTCTCCTCCAAAATGCACTTCACATTCAGCAACTTCAGCAATTTGACTCTTCAAATTCGCACTTCAGCAACTTCAAGACCTCTCAACTTCAGATTTCTCAGCAACTTGGGACCTCTCCTCACAAATTTGTACTTTCAGCAAATGCAGCCTTAGCAAGTCAAAACGTGTCTTTTACTTTCAGCCACTGGAAACTAAGAAGTTCGCACCTCTCAGCAATTAGCAACTTGGGACTTCTAAAAAAAAACGCACTTCAGCAGCTTCACACTTCACAAATTCGAACTCTTCCAGCAGCTTGAGAATATTTTTATTTCTCTGCAACTTCGTACTTCAACTTCAGAAAATGCAACTTCGTACTTCAACTTCAGAAAATGCTCTGCATTCAGCAACTTGTGAGGAGAATGAAGAGGACTCAGAATATTATAGCTAGGTCGAATTCAGCAGAGGCTATACTTAGCACATTTTCGAATTCGACTTTCCCTCTCTTTTCCAGTCATAACACTTGTCATTCAAAGCATCAGAATCTCACGCTTCTAGAATTATGAATTTCATCACCTCTGCACAGGCCTGCCTCATCGCATTGCTTCTTTTAAAATATTAAATTACTCACTTTCTTGAACAATTTCGAATTGTTTGGCTAAGTCATTTTATCTCACCCTTGCTTTGGCAAAATTATCTGGTTCGATCTTCCAGCGAAATACTTCTCATTCATTTTAATTGTTTGCCTTAGACAAATTCTTTAAATTTGCCTTAGGGATTTTATCAAAATAGGCACCGGGCAAAAATATCCACCAAAATGATGTGAGCAATGTGTGGGATAAGTTCAAACCATCTTGTAATCAAAAAAGTTCAATACCTAGAAGAAAATTCTTTTCAGAACTCATCATTTTCATGTGTATTCGGATGAAGGGGTACTTTTAATTTTTTTTATTATTTAAAAATAATAAAATGGCTAAGGTCTATTTTCCCTTTACTCCGGACGTCTTCCACACTTGCAATCTCAAGTTTCTCAGCCTTGGCATTTTTCCCTGATTTCCCTTGAAGAATTTTCCCTTTGAAGAATTCCCTCTTTGGAAATTTCAACATCACCTGTAGGCGTATTTTTCATTTTCCCCTTAGAAAATGCCTTAGGAAATTATTTTAAATTTAAATTTTATCACCTTACCCTTGAAGGGCGCATTTGAACATGTGAGCTTCCATTTTATCCCTTAGGCAATTCCACGCCTAGACTCTCTTCATCACACTTAGCAATTTTTCTTTTTAAAATCATGTCCCCCTAGCTTCACCTTTACCTTTGGCGCATATAGCAAGTCATGAGGGAAACTTGGAGCGCATTTTACCATGTGTGAGGGAATTTACTCAATCCTTTGAGCGCATTTACCATACTCTTCAACGTTTTCCCTTTTACCTTGCCACCTTGGGCGCATTTCACACATGACATTTCCACACTAGGGCGCATTTGGCCTAGTCAACCTCCACCTTTGGGCGCATTTGAGGGTGTGGAGAGGAATTTCCCCAAGTCTAGCGCATTTCCTCAACACTTTTCACGTTTTACCCTTTACCTTGCCACCTTGGGCGCATTTGCTATGGGGAAGAGGAATTTGAGGGCGCATATGAGGGGTGGTGAAGGAATTCCCACGCCTATGGTGACTCTTCACCTTCCTTGAGCGCATTTCACATGGTGGGCTTCTTGTCTTGGGCGCATTTCAACTATGCAAAGGAAAGCGCCACTACCTAGTGACCTTTCATCTCCCTTGGGCGCATTTAGCCTATGTTGCTTCCATCCTTGGGCGCATTTAAGGGGTCCTCAAGGAATTTCCATGCCTTAGTGAATTTTGCCATGTCTTTGCCTCACGTGGGCGCATTTGACCCCTGCTCAGGAAATCTTGGGTGCATTTAGCATACTCCACTTCCATTTTATCTTTGAAGGCGCATTTCACCTATGCCCAAGGAAATCCCACACTTGGAGATTTTCATACCCTTTTATTCCTTCTGGGCGCATATTATGTGTCTCTATGCCAATTACTTCTTATAAATTTCCAACGCCCTTTATGCCTTGGCTTTCTATTCTTAGCAAACTCGGAGAAATTAGGGTTTCTTCGCATTTCATCCTGTTTTGAACTGGAGCAGGCGTGGCCGTGTTTCCACTAACTTGGCCACCTTGTCTATATCCTCTGCCCATACTGGTATGCTATTTTTAGCCATTGGCTATTTTTAGTAAACCCTAAATTTGATCAATCCTTGTATCTCCGTTTGCTTTGAAATTCGTTCCACTTGTTCTTGACGTTGAGTGACTTATTCATACTTGCTTCTGGCGATGACGTGCTATTTATAGCCATGAGATGACTTACTAAAAATAGTAAGTATTCGGATCGTGCTCAAATTTTGCCAGTAGATAGCCTGAAAGATGCTGATCATGGTGGTATGCCTCGTTTTGATACCTCTGCACTTTGTCCATCTATTTTTAGACATAGCAGAGGAAACCCTAATCTGATTTGCATGTGCTCCGGACTGCACCTGATTGCTCCTGATTGTCACTCTGCTCGCTGGATTGGAGTGTTGGGTAATTGTTGGGGTGAAACTGCTATTTATAGTAAGTGTCTGGAAAGTGGTCAACCGGATGTCGGATGAGTTTGCATGTCACAATGCCTGTGGGATCTCAAAAAACCTAGAAAAACCTAGAAAACTGGTCAACATGCGGGCACTGGCTAAAAATAGTAAGACCCCGAAAATTGATCCATTCCGCTTGCATGTTATATCATTGCGAAGCTCTCGCAAAACCCACATGGAATATCCGGACATGCATTGAAAATTCCTGCATGCAAACCCTAAAAATAGCCTCGGAAGGCTAAACTCTGAAAATCACCATCTCGGTTTGCATGTTACACCATCGCAAAGGTCTTGAAAAACCCAGATCAATTCTCCCATCATTCTTCAGAGAATCGTATGTTTAAGCCCTGAAAATAGCTCCTGAAGCCAGAACTACTAAAAATAGCCAGTTGTCTGAATTTGTTCAAATTTCATGTGTAGGCACTCGGAAGCTGCCTGAGTGTGCTGAAGTAGTTAGAATCCCGAAATCCTGAGGAACAGACCTCAAATTAGGTACTTACTAAGAATAGTAAGTTGCCAGATTTCAGTGAGATTTCAGTGGGATTCTGCCTTGAGCTTTCTGATTGTATTGCTGTACTCAGATTTTACCTTGATAACTCGGTTTGACCTCAAACAAGCCTGAGAGATAGGAACCCTAAATTTGCAGACTTAGTCAACACTTCAACCTAGGTCGAACGGGACATCCCCAGAAGGACAAAAGATCAGAGACAAAGAGAACTAAAGCCAAAAGACCAGAATGGAGCAAAAAAATTAGGGGGTCCCCATCTTGGATGGGGTGATGTGTGAAAAGGTCACAACACGTACTTGCAGTTGATGGGCCAAAAAAACATTAAAAAACATTTAAAAAATCAAAAAACATCTTTTAAAACAAAACAAAATTCCAAATGCCTTTGGTCACTCTAAAAAGAAGGTTTTAACAAGTTTGCAACTCATTTGACAATCACAAAAGGTTTTAGATTGCATTTTTTTCTTCCAAGCTGCCATTGAAGGTTGCTTTATTTTTTTTGAAGGCGAGGTCTACCGAGGAGTTAAATCTACACCAACAGGCAAGGAATTGCTGCACAAAGAAGATTTATCGCTCAAAGGTGAGTAGATCTTTCGTTTTTTCAAGTTTTCAATAATTTTTTTGAAGATATTTTAAGTTCTTTATCAAAATTTTCAAGTTTTTAATTCTTTTTTGGTTGTTTTGAATATTTTTTGAACTTTTTATGCATAATAAAGGATTATGAGATAGATTTATTTTTTAATTTTCTCAATTGTAGTGTTGTTAATTTGTGATGTTTTTTATTTTAGGTTCATACAAAATGGTTGGTAGTTCTAGTTCGGTTGCCCCAAATGCAAATAGTTCTTTTAAATTTGATGCATCATTACAACAATGATTCAACAACTTCTTGGTGGTGGGGGCTATCTTTGGCTTTGTAGCCAATGTGGGAAAGAGTATAAGAGCTTGTACTTTCAAGTGAAAGCTCACTTTTGCGCTATTTTTTTACAGGGAATAAATGTTTGTCTGGGGCCAAATAAAAAAGGGTTGTTAAGACAACAAATATTGGCTTATATCAAAGAACAAGAGGATGTTGACATGGCAAGTAATAGATCAAAGGTTCATGCACATCCTCTTGCCAAGAAAAGCTTGCACAAACCTCCTAGTGGTTTATTATAACCGGTTGGCCCACATCCTTTCATGCCAATGCCACAATCTTGTGGAGAAGAGAATGTTTTAGTTTTGCAAAAAAGAGGCCCATTGGAGAAGGCCTTCAAAAATGAAGTGAGGGAGATTGCAGATTAGAGCATTGCTCGTTGCATTTATGGCAATGGGCTTACTTTCAACATTGTTAGATCGCTTTTGTCCAAGGGGCATCAGAGGTTTTTTGAGGGGGTCGCTGAAAACCCATACAGTGTATGGCGATCATACAAGTATGAATCCGTTGCAAGCATCAGTAGGTCATAGTAAGCAGTTCGACAAAATATTTTGCAACATTTGTAGGCGTTAGCATCGATATATTCTGTAGAGAATGTTCTCTATGCAAGTCTAAGTACGTTTGGTTGCTATCGCTTCGTACTTTCTGTCACATCCATGGTCAGATCTGACTTCAAGGTACAAATTGATTTATTAAATGCAAGTTTTATATTAAATAAAATTTATGTTATAAAAATTGCAATTTAAAATTTCGGTTTAAGTGAGCGGTTTAAAGCCCTCGGTCATGGCTTAAGCTGTGGGGCTAGCCTACGGGTGGTATACGGGAGCCGCAATCGGGGCTCTACCCTTGTCGGAGCGGCGTCACCACCTTTGGGTGGTGCGTTCTTTTTAAACTTGCTGATTTGGCCTAGGTCACATGAGTGACCATAATTAAGCCCCCAAGTGCCTAATTGCCCCCCTAGGCCCTAAAATAGTGTTTTTTTATCAAATTGCTATAACTTTTACCCCAGGTAGCGAACTTTTTAAAATGAAATATTGTCGGAAAGTTGGCTTTGCAAATTTTCCAGTGGTTTAGGTGATTTTTCAGAATTTTGCTATTTGGTGGCTTTTTTTGTTGATTGAAATCAGATGTTGTATTGTGGCTCCTAAGCTCATAAATTTTTGCCCCTATCTCCGATTTTCGCGATTCTTGCGGCATTGGAAAGGTATTAAGGAGCTCTATCTAGCCATCCATGCACTTTTTCCTGTTTTTGTCGCAAGTATATTGTGATTTCAATTTTTGCCCAATGGGTGTATTGGAGGTTACTTGGATGTTTTGACAGTTGGGAGGGTGTTGTTTTGATCATTGTACTTCATTTCAGCCTCTTTGTATGTATTGATCTCAGATTTTATCATTTGAGAAGTATTTCATTGTTGTAATCATGGGTTATGCAACTCATCCTTCTGTAATAATTTTGATTAAGGAAATTATTGGTCATGGCAAAAAAGGCATCATAACACATTGTAGGTGGCTTAATCTTTGGCCTCATCTTTATGGTGTCATTCCTGAACTAGAAAAAAACATGGAAGAGATCAGTTTGGGGTAATAAAAATGATCATATCAAGGATTGATTGGTTCTACTTTCAGTGCAAGCATCTTTAGAGAGACCTATCGTCAGATTTCAGGAATCTCATGCCCACACACGGTTTGGACCAAGATTTGGGAGATTTTTGGAGATTCACATAATCCTCCTTTCCTAGATGGTCTTGCATCAAATTGCCTCATTCCACTTGATGATGTTGACAATCCACCCTTTGATGATGAGACCTTAGAGTAGTTTGAATATGATGCAGAGCTTGAGTGTCTTGATGATCTCGAGACTTCTGCAGCTCCTCCTTCTCCTATTGAGATCACACATTCATCTTTTGTTGATGATTCATTGAGAAATTCCGGTGATTCATTGGAATAGGTATCTGTTTGTCTTCTTGATTGGGATTCCTATTTATTAGACATTGCATCTTTGTTTGTGGAGTCTCACATTTCAGATTTGGAAGACCAATTTGAGGGTTTATCTCTCTTATTTGACGATAGTCATGGATCAACTATTGTCACTTCATCTTTGTCTTGAAGTTAGTTTACGTTCTGTTTCCATTTGTTCTTGGTTTGTCACATTTTGTTGTGATTGGGTATGTACTTGATTGGATTGTGGCATCATCGTCATCCAAGAACTTGGCAACATATGAGCAACTTTTAGAGACACATTATATATGGGTTCATCTTCCTACCAATTCCTATTTGGAATGGGAAGCATTCTTGCATTTGTACTTCGTGTATCTTCTTCCCAAGGGGAGAAACATTGTTTGTCTTGTCTCTCTTTTTCCCTCTTATGGGGGGCGGGGCAGAGCGGGGGGGTGAGGGGCGGAGCGGGGGGAGAGGAGGCGGGGGTTATTCATTGTATATACATGACGGATGTAGTCCTTGGGTGGTATCATCGAGTCCTCCATCCATCATCTTTCTTGGTTTTTTTGTTCTCTTTTGGAGAGGAGTTTTGTCCCACTGGGTTTTCTCCTTTTCTCTGTTTGTGAGAGATTGCATTGTCAATGGGTACCTAACATGGCCTTGTAGCCGGGACCCATAGTCTCTTTGCATAATTTGCATAATAATCTTCTCCCTATGTTGCACTTAAGGGGGGTGGTTGGTGTGAATAAAAGTCTTGTACCTAGTTAATTTCCTTAGTAGGGACTTAGGGGACTTATTCACATGTTAAGTTTACTTAGGATTAGAAGATTCCTTCCAAAAGTCTTAGTTCTCATATCTAGATCTTATCTTTTTAGCATTTAATGCTTGTGTCCTAGGTAGTTATGAGTTAGTTGTCTCATGTTATAGGATTAAGACACTTGTCATGATCTTATCTAATCCAATATCTCACCTTGCCTATATAAGCAAGGCCTCTCATGTACATTTGTATTCAATATTGCATTCATGATACAACAAACTATTCTTGCCATTTTCTCTCTTGTGGAAGATATTTTGGTCTAGCAGCTGTTCCTGGGGTTGCTGAGGAGTCACCATTAACTCCTACAAACATATCATCATCCTCATTAACATCTACATTTGTTATCCTTATAGGAATGACTACTTGGTCTAAGACTTTGTATGCTACCAACACCTAGGACAAGTGTGTTAGAAATATTGTCATTGATGTCAAAATGTGAAGGCAGATGATTCATATTGTCATTGATGTCAAAGTGAAAAAGGTGGAGTCATTTGTGTCAAGAGAAGCATGACTGAAGATAACATAAGCATAAATGAATAAGAACAAAACTAACTAAAGATAGTGTTGAAGAAATTGTCATTAATGTCAAGATTCAGAATTGTTATGCAAGACTTAAACAGAATTATCATAAAGTTCAAGGTGCTGGCTCAAAACAGATTGATAAATCAGATCTGATTTACAATCAGGCCAGATTGATTAAATTACATAATCAAGCTCTACCCAGATCAAATCAATATTCAGATCAGAATGTCTTTCTGAGTAATTGATCTTCATGTTATTCAGAATCCAGAATAAAGATCTTTCAGATTGCATGATTGAGCCTGTTGAAGATCATTCAGCTTGTAGTTACTCAGATCATTAAGATCATTTGAGCCTGTTAAAGAGTATTCATTAATGATCATTTAGTTCAAAGCGAATATCTCACAATTTGTTAAAGAGAAGAACGAATTACTTCCACAAAGGGACACGGCTGTTCAAAAACTAAAGGACGCACTTCAAAAGTCATACAATATGCTTTTTGAAAAGACAGGTTCTGGAGTTAATTCGACTTGTCTCTTAAAGAAGAGATACGACTGAAGGAAATGACGTCTCTGATCAAGAGATGTGAATAATGAAGGGATACAACTGAAGGATACGGCTGAAGGAAATGACGTCTCTTAATCAAGAGATGTTGAACAGATGCGAATTCCAAAGGACGTGCTCTAGAAAATGAAGCAATTTACTAATCTGAAAGGATGTTTCTTTTAAGACATGGTGACGTGTTTTTTTAAAAAGACATGGTTTATATTTTTACAAAGACGTATCTCAAAGAGAAGCGACTGATCATAAAAGATTTCTCACATAGAGACGTGTCTCTCCTAAAGTGATTGATCTCCAGCAACAAACTTAAAAATTGAATGAAGTCGTAAAAGTGAACATAAGGGGATTCGATCCATAACAAACAAATTCAGTTCAAAGAGGCGTGCCTTTTGAAATATGAAAGGACGTAATTCTTAGAATATAGCCTTTTCTTGAAGAGACGTAAGCTTCAAAATTGCATTTCTTAATAACCTACAGGCAGCTGCAAGATGGTTGGTTAAGAAGTATTAAAAATCTGAAAAGAACATTAAGACTAATACACACAAATAAAGGGGTGCGATTAGTCAAGAGATGTGATTTCTATCAAGAGTTGCAATCTTACAACAAAGTATATATTTGTCATTTGGTTTGGTCTTGAAGGTGTGGTTGTGAAGTTTTAAGTGGTTCAAATCAGAAACCCATCTTCTTGTGTGGGCTGAGTGTGAGATTTTTCATCACAAAGGCAGATTGGAGGATTGGGAGAGTGCAGATCTGATTGAAGTCATTTACCTTCATCCATCAAGTCAAGGTTGGTGCCTTGCATTAGGGGTTGGTGCTCCTTGTAGGTTGGTGCCTACTAAAATTATAAAGGAGTTGGTGTTCCTTGAAGGTTGTAGCCTACAAAATCATCTCATTTGTAAATCAAGTAGGTTGGTGCCTACTTCCATTTGTAAAAAGTCATTTAATCATTTTCAATAAAGAGGTGTCAACTTGTTCTCATTGAGTCATATCAAAAGTTGATTGTAATAAGTTTCAAAAGATTAAGAATTGAAAGTTTGGTTTGATTTACTGATTCACCCCCCCCTCTCAGTAAATCTTTTGTGCTCTTCAAAGTGTCTCTAGGCATTTCTTGTTAGGCAATGAGAAATACAAAAGCACAGAGTTGCCAATTGGCAATGATTGGATAAGATGATTGAGCATGTATATTGCTGGGACATGGAGGTAGCTTCTAAGGGACACGACTAATTTAGGGACTTTGCATATTTGTTTGCTTATAGATAAACATGATTTACAACCTTTGCTTTAAAATTAGGATAATTGAAGGTTAAGTTGTTAGCAGGGAGGCATGAATGTGCTGATCAAGGCCATGTGAGGCATGTGACTTATAGAGCAGATGCTCACGTGGAGCTTCAAAAGAAGTTAGATGCATAGAGTGAGTGGGTATCACCCATAGTTGTGGCCAAGAAGAAGAACATAAAACTTTGAATTGAGCATTGTACCAGGTGATGATGGATTACCTTTTCTCATGTTTTTCGCTGTAGAAATTTTTGATAGTATTGCAGGTTGGAAGGTCTCTCCTATGTATGGTTACTTGTTTTACAATCAGGTGTCCATTCTATAAAGGGCCTAATAACAACCAGTGAAAAATCTTGGATTGTAGGAGTTTTTAGAGTTACTCTGAAATATGAAGTTTCCCATTTGTCATTCTATTCTATGAAGGAGCCCATGGTTTATTAAATGGGATCAATTGAGGAGTTATTTAAGTTTGGAAGTCTTAGTGGATTTCATTGCATGATGATGGGAGCTGCCTATCACTCTTAGATTAACATATATCTTCTTAATCAAGGATAAATTGATGATGCTTTCTTTTTCCTTGCAGTTTGTGACAAAGCTTTGTCTTGTCTTGAAGATATAGGTTATTACCATTTTCAATTTTGTAATGGGTCAGTGATGGTCCATCATACCTACAATAATGATTTTCAATATATCTGAAGGATAGAATCAAATTTAGAAATATAGTTCCATTATCAAACATATATGAAATTCCAAAAGCACAAGAAAGAGCACAATTGTGGAGGTGTTAAGAGACAACAAAATAAGAATACAATTCTATAGAATAGATTGAATTTATTTAAAGTGATTGATAAGGTGGGGCATATTACCTCTATTTTCATACCTTTTAAATTTTGATAATTGACAAAAGGGTAGGCCAACCTAGTAAGGCTCTAATCACAATATAATAATGAGTGGGAGTTCCACATATAGGCACATTAACTCATATGAGTTACACCCATAAGATACACATAACTCAATGGTATACCACAAGTATTGATGAGTTTTCGACACTCTAACATAACCCCTTAAAAGTTCAGAACATAGCTTGAGGGTAAAATAAAGGCAGATTTAACAAGTTGAGCCTCATGAAAGAAGAAAGGTACTCACATCCCCTAATGATACCACCTAACAACTCAAATGGTTCCCTCGAATTGGTAAACTAATTCTCTGACCTCACTATCTGGAACTGAGAATCTTCTGCATCTTCTCCTCCAGTGGCATACACATCCCATTTCTTCATTAAGGAATTGAAGCTAGCTCCCATCACACATAAGAGAAAAAATTGCGTTGTTATTGCATAGAAACCATTAGGTAGTTGTATCTCCTATCAACCCTAAAGAGGGATTTCATGGAGAATCTACAGAAGTGATCATGATCGCCACATGCTGAAACTTCCTGTGAATTTGAACATTAAATCAATCACTCCAAGCTTCATGCAACATGCTTATGCTTCAAAAGAAACACAATCTAAAGCAAAATACCGAAGTGACATCTGCAAGATTTTCCATGGAATCCAAGGCTCGATGCCTTATAACCTTGATATAACAAAGACAATATAGCATGTTTGGAATCTGCTGCGAAGCGATTGGTCCGAGTCTTGCAATCCTTGAATTATCAAGTCAATACACAATATCTTGTTCTTGTATTGTAAGGTGATAAGTCGCAAACTTCCACAATGATTATTCAAAACGAATGTCAACCCTCCTTGGATAAATGATCTCTCAACAATCAAGCTCCAACTAGAGTCTCAACAAACGTTGGAACTCTGAAGCAATCTCATCATCAACTGAAGAGTTCTGAAAAGTCATACTCTGGGATGAAGAACAATGCTCTCATAGTGTGGTCTCATATCATGATTATGGCCACCTATCAAGCAATATAAGAAAATCAATGATGAGACCCAAATGGCTCCCTCCTGGGCCATCATGTTCCCCCATGCCATAGTCAAATCCATTTTGATTATCATATCCTTGAGAACCTTTACTTGCTCTACATATGCTTGGTTGAGACTAGGGATGACTTCTATGTCCTCCAAATGACGATTGAGTTCCACAATAACCTTCCTCCATGACTGAACCAATTCACCTATAGTGTTTGTTCTCATCTCTTAATTTTCTGATGCATTTCATCACAACATGTCCTATTTTGCCAGTGGTATTGCGTTGTCTTATTCTTCTTCTTCCCCTCATTGCCACTGTTCTAAGAGGCCTTTAAGATTTTGTTCCTTTTTTGAATTTTTCCAAAGAAATTCACCACAGGTACATTATGATGTAAACACTGTATATGACTATTATCTTTTTTCCTCTGTATAACAGCAGACACAAGAAGAAGCTCAGTATCTTGGCCATACTTTCCAAGCTCATCACCTGAATGACCCATTGTTTGAAGCAGCTTTGTACTAACTCCTTTTATGTACTCCTTGAATGCTCTAATCTTGGGAGAAGTGAAGCTATTATGATCATTAGCAATATGTTCCACAACATGATCACCATTATTATGATTAACATCAATAGAAATTAGAAAATCATGTCAGAAAGTTCGAGCTTGTGTTTGTGTTCAGCAACAATAAAATTTGGATTAAGTTCGACAAGGAGGAAAAATTCAAAAAACGAAATCGTAATTAAATTTGCCTTAAATAAATTTGATTTTAAAAATATATAAATAATAAATCCATAAAAATAAAACACTATTATGTTAAATTTGAATACATTATAATTAAATTAAGAACATTAAAAATATAAAATATTTTACAATTTTTAATTTAAATTTTATTAATATATAAATAATAAATATATTAAACTTTATATATTAAATAATAAGTATATTAAAATTAAAAATCTAATTTAATATTTTTATATATTAAATTGAGGCATTGGATGGGAGAGAAGCTGAGCAAGGCAAGTTATGGTTCTCAAAAGATTAATAAAGCTGCACCTATCCCTCGCTAAATCTATCTTCTCCCACATAGATGGTTGGGGTGTTATAGTGGAGGATTTCCCATGCTGAAGGAAGCGCCCAATATAGATAGGGCGCCCAACAAGAAGGCACAGGCTCCAAATTGGGGAATGCCCCAGGTGTATCAAGTCGGGAAAATACACTAATCTGGCCATGTCTTGACGAATTCCGTTAAAACAAAACCGAATCTCAAACTTTCAATCACTTGAACATAGACTCCTGAGCTCTCCTGAAATATCTGAACTTGCAAGCCCAAGCAATCACCACGTTACACCCAAAGATTTGTTTTTTTAAATATACTTTAATGTAAAAACCTAAGTCCTATTCTGAACGAATTTTTGGGCAAATTACAACAAATTTTTAGGTGTCGTTTACGTCCGCCGTATTTCAAACTTCATGGCCAAAATTCAACGAACCTTGTGACTTAGGTAGGAATATCAACATCATTTGGATCAGTAGAGGTAGAAGTATCAATACAATGCCTTTTAGTGTCTCCATCAATACTTCCTTAACTCAACCACCTTCTTTGCAAGCCAAGGATTGATTTCCTTCAACCAGTCAATCTCCTTGCTAGGGTGAACACTGTTATACTTAGAAGCCTTCAACTCAGATAGTATTTTTTTGGAGTATCCTTCAATTTGAGATAGAAATGGAGCTTAGGTGGAATGCGAGTCAACAAAATCCTACTAGCTTGATCCTCTCAATTGTAATATGCATTATTGTTCTCTTTGGTAGAAGGGACCTTTTCATTCCCATATACAATTTTCCAGTCTCTTGGTCTTTAGTGCAACCTGAATAAAGGATTCTCATAGCTGATAGTTATGTCTTGTTAACATGGTGATCTATGAAATCATCTCCATCTTCTCAGAAACTAAGACCACAAAAGAAGTTTGCATATGCTGATAAAATCTAAACCACTGTGAAGAGCTTGAGACCAGCTTTCCAAGTTTGAAAACAAGTTCAAATTGAAATTGTATGACAAAGTTATGGCCTCTAGAAGATTGAGTATTAAAATACCAAATTCCGCTATAAGATTCAAATTTAGATACATGAAATTTCAAATTTTGAAAAATGGCGTGAAAGCACTTGAGCATGCCAAATGTTACTCCCAGATGCACTGGCTGTGCATTGATTGCTCTCCTTTATTCATGGGCTGATTGGTCTGCCACTTGTTTTGCTGTGATTCATTGGCTTGGATGACTGGATCAATATGGCATAAAGAACAAAAAAACTTGCCCGATGACTGTTAGCCCACATGTCAACCACAAAACCTAAAATTTTAAGAATTAGAAGTTTACTTATTTTATGCCTAAGTCTTACAAACCCAATTAGGCATCAGAAATTTACTTATTTTATGCCACATGACACTCACAATATGCCACATCACCACTAGTCCATGTTAGTTACACATCATCATCAACACTAACATTCAAATGGCGAACAAAATGCCAAGGGAAGGGCCATTGGAATTATAAGCCTTGACCTAATGGTCCCTAGGGTCGTCATGTTTCGACTACAAATTAAGTTGTGCTTGCAAGCACACCTACTATGCACTCATGATGGTTTTGTCAAACTGCCTTCGTAAATCTTGTGCTAGTGCCTCAAATCTTGGTCCCACATGCTGCTTCATGTGACTGCGTAATTGCCTAGCCCTTGGTTGTGTGCCTCTACTTGTGACCATCTGCTGTGTTCTGTTTGCTCTAGTGTAGGTTATTGAATGAACACCCATTAGCCCTAATACCACTAGGCCTGGGAAAACATATAAGGCAAGTTTGAAGGCTCAATGGATGAATTTTGTAGTTAACCAAAAATAGCCCTTTATTACTTTTCTGCAAGGAAACCAATTATGTTGTCAGATCTGAAAAATGCTCTAGCTAACGAGGACATACTTTAGAAACCCTAATTTTCTTATGAGTTCCACTTTTGTTGAACTCTGCAAGGAAATAAGATGTGAAGTCCTTTGCTCACAAATTTGAATGAATCTCTCTTCTTTTCAAAATATTCATCTTTAGAGAATTCAAAATTTTGAATCAATAGGTTGTGAGATATCAACCCTTCTCTGCTCATTCTTGCAGCAACAAAGGACTAAAACCTTGGGAATTTCAGTTCCTAAGCTTGAATATTCTGTGAAATTTAGAAATACAGGTCCATAATTGAACAAATATGAAATTCACAAGCATAAGAAAGAAAATATGCAGAGGTGTAGTGATACCAAAAGAAGAATAGCACTCAACAAAATGGATTGAATCAATTCTAAAGTGATTGATAATGTGTAAGATATTGCCTCTATTCATAGACCTCAATAAGTGAGAAAAGGGTAGCCTCTAACCCAATATTTAATAATTCTAAGTTACACACATATGCACACCAACATATGCATGTTACACCCATAAGATACACATAAACCAATGGTACACCAAACCTATTGACAACTCAAAGGCACCCAAAAAGATGGGTTTCCCAGATTTTAACATATAAAAACTACAAGAAAATATATTTTTTGAAAATAGTGATGGTCATTACCAGGGCAAGTAACCTTATGATTAAATAGAGTTCCTAGGTTATTGCCTTATACTTCTATGGTGGTCTTGGGTAACAAGACACTGGCCAAAAAGATAGGTTAGGGTGTTTTGAACATTGATTCTTTACTTCTTAAAACTAAATACAACTCCAGGAGCAGTTAATTAGCAATCAAAAAGATCATTAGAGAAAATCTTTGAATAATTATTTGGCACATTGTCAAGCATTCTGTGGGATGATGGGGTTTTGCTATCCAATGATTGATGTTTTCCTTGCTTTACATACACACAACAGGTCCTACTTGAGGTAGAAAATTTGAGGAAGAGAAAATTTCACCTTGATTCTATTTCAGATTCTCTCTTGAAAACATGTTTGAGATCTAAAAGAGAGAAGAATGGAAGTGAAAGAGTATTTTGCAATAATAAGAACTTAAATTTATCCCTATTTACATAGAACAACCTTGGAGAAGGGTAAGAAAATAAAGAAATTGAATCCAATCAAGGAGCAAGAAAAAGGAAAAATAGTATTGAAACACTATTTTTGAGGTATATGATGTGCACAACAAACTAATAATCACATCTACTTATCATTTACAATATAGAGAATGTAAGGACAATTAAAGTGATCTGAAACCAAAATTCGAGAAGAAACTAGTCTCATTTGGACCACGTTTCAGGACATTTGAGAAACAAATTTCACCTTTGATTCTATTTCAGATTCTCTCCTGAATACATGTTTGAGATCTAATAGAGAGAAGAATGGAAATGAAAGAGTATTTTGCAATAATAAGAACATAATTTTATCCCTATTTACATAGAACAACCTTGGAGAAGGGTAAGAAAATAAAGAAATTGAATCCAATCAAGGAGCAAGAAAAAGGAAAAATAGTATTGAAACACTATTTTTGAGGTATATGATGTGCACAACAAACTAATAATCACATTGTCTTATCCTTTAAAATATAGAGAATGCGAGGACAATTCAAGTGATCTGAAACCGAAATTTGAGAAGAAACTAGTTTCATTTGGACCAAGTTTCAGGATATGTTGCAAAGCTATTATTCTATTACTGTGATCCCATTATTGTTAAAGAAATACACAAGCATTCGCTTACGAATCTTGATATTTCCCAGTTGAAGTTATACTAGTGTTTTAACTCTTATGTTTTAGTGCAACACAAAATGCAACATATATGCTGTAGAACTGTTTTTTGAATTAGAAGGGGAGGCACCCTGTAACAAAAGTAAAACCCAAAACCCTAATCTGAACAATATGTATCGCTATTTACAATCTTTCAATCTGTATAGTTTTGTTTTTTGGGATGATTCATTTATAGCAAACAAAACTGAAAGTGTGTCCTTAAGTATGCAATACAAACAAACTTAAAATAAACTATTGTGCTTATTTTGTTAAGCTAAAAGTAGAGACTGATCAATGCAAATATACATAAAGCTAGGATTGGTTTAAACAACACAAAAAATTTGATGATTAAGAAGATAGGAATGGCATACAAAGCTACAAGATCCACTTTACTTTGACCTGATATACAAAGCCTGCATTCAACAGTAAAAGCACTCCAATTTAATTCACCTACACATACAAAAGACATTTTGAGCTAAACAAAGTGATTGCATCAAAACTACAGCAACCAACTTAACACCTATTTCAATACAAAGCTTTTAGTAACTGTTAAGCAATATTCAATTCATAAAAGCTCAAGAAGTATCTCTGTTGTTGAAAGATTGAAAATGTTTGGAAGATGGTAAAGATTTGCTGAAATCAGGCGTTTGATTGGATGTCTTGAACGATTGAATTTGATTGAAAGCATCTGTTATAGGTCGGTGAATCCCTGCAATTCTGATATAGATCACTACTGGTATTATGATAACTTCAAACTAACACTGCTGCTGTAGATCCTTGCTGTTAAACAATGTGAGGAAAAAGATCTAGCTACTGTTTCTTATAAAAACCAACTTTCCTTTGAATATGTATTGTGCCTCCATAAATAGATCTGCACAAGTTCAGACCAAATCAGTGAGACTTTTATAATGGCATGCAACTTGATATGGATGCAAATTGAGTTTGACAAAATTCTGACCCCCTTATTATAGGTGCATGCATATATAAGCAATTGCAGACTTGGCATTTTTAGACTCGTGCCTCCCACCATATGGCACATGCCTAAATGTGGCAATGCACTTTCATATTTGAAAGTTTGTGTCTTCCGTTATAAGGACGTGCCCTTGTATACCATGGTGCAAGTTTTAACTTCAAAGCATACTTCACCCTTCTTGGGTGCACGCCCATGTTCATTGCCCTGTGCTTTATAACTTAAAGCAAGACTCACAATTCCTCTTATGAAGTGCATGGTTGACAATATCAATGTATATTTTTGATTTTGAAAATTTCACACACAGCATTTGGTGGCATGCACTAGGTAATGCTCATGCAATTTTTGACCTAAAACTCACTTTCCCCATTCTTTGGTACATGCCTTAACATGTTTGCGTAGATTTTGTTTCAAAAACTCATACACTCTTTATGTGGTGCTTGCCTAATACCCATCCAGCATATTTTCACCTTGAAGATCTTGTTTCCTTGACTAAGGGCATGTACCTTTCTGCTATCTTGCACGTTTTGTACTTGAAAATTTGTTCCCTAGTTCATAGTCGTGCACCTCTGTTTCTCATTGCAGAATTCTGGATTTCGTAACATCTTTTGCCCCATAGTGACATGCACGTCTGTGTGTGTTTTTCAAACTTGGACATCAAATTTGAATGTTCCTTTGTATAGATGCATGCTTTTACATGTCTCTCTAACATTTTTGATTGAACCTTGACATCTCCACTTTATGGCATGCACCAATATGTGGTGTTTGCACCTTTGATAGAAAATATGCCTTTTACCTCATTAGGTGCACACTTGATTAACAGCTTGCAAATTGAATTTGAAGTTCCCTTTATTTATTGTATGGTGCATGCACATATGTGATAATGCAGATTCTCATACCTTAGAAAACTTTCAAATTTTATCTTCATTGATCTTCCTCCATTCTTTGCCATGTCAGATGTATTTGAAAGGTTTGACAGTTCACCCTGCAAAGATAAGAATGAAACACAATGAAACAATGTATATAAACAAGACAAAGACGCAGCCACTTGATTTGATGAGAAGGCTAGGATTCAGCTTAAAATTTGTCCTTATATGATTTTTTTTGTATGGGCACAAGAAGTTGTCCTCCATGTGCTGGATGGTTTTATTTGTCAAGTATTTTGATGTTGATAATATAGTGTTGGGAGTGGTTTTTAGAAGCAGCAAATATGAAACAACCCATACAAAAATTGTTTGTTCTGACCATGCTGATATATCTCCAAGGTTGTCCATGTTCTGAGGTGGGATGATTTGAGCTAACTTCTTTTTCCTACATTAGAGATGTGCAATGTCATTGTATTGTCTGGAAGCAAGTTTGGATTATATGAAAGAGATAGAGAAGATAACGTTTAAAGCAGATTAAGTAGCTATGGACATGATGTTTATGTGTGTGCTAACTGAGAAGAATTGTAACCATGTTTCTCTTAGGTAGCATTGTTTTATCACTTGATTTTCCTTTTTGGAAGTAATAGAAAAACTACTTGTTTTTTTGTAGGTTGTAGATGCCAAAAATCTTCATTTGCAGCTCAGTGAGAAGCGTGAGTCTGGCGAACTTCCTGAAGCATTTTTGCAGATAGCATTTGCGGTAGGTGGGTTGTTAGTTTCACATCTTATGTTGTACTGTTTAGAGTTCTTCTTAGATTGCAAATAATGTGATTGATCTAAAAGATATTGCCATGTTTTGGAACTAAGCAGCAATCGAATATTTGGTGATTTGAACTATAGCTGCCATATTTTTGTAAGTTTTTATTGATGGATTTCATCATTAATCATCTAATACTTGATAGTTTTCATTGATAGGATGTTATTCTTCTCAATAAGGTTGACTTGATTGTTGAGGAACATGGAGACATTGAGAAGTCATATGTCGTAGAGGCGCTAAAAAGGGAGATTCAAAATATCAATTCATTAGCACATATAATGTGCTCAGTCCGATGCCATGTGGATCTCAATTTTATTCTCGAATGTAAGGCATATGATGCTAAGGTGAGCTCTTCATGTAGGATGATATATATTTATCTTGGACTTCTGTTCTAATATGATTTGGCTGATATGTTCAGTTTGTGATTCACAACTTCTTTCAACAGTATGATTCCATAAGAAATTGACATCTGAAGAATAGTTTGCAATGCAAATTTATGGGTCTCTTCAAAAGCAAATTATAATTGTTTAAAAATTTATTTATCATAGATTAAGATATAAATTTATTGGTAATTTTAGTTTTAGAGTTCATATCATAATCAGTGGGTTCTAAAGGGTATGCACAAATTGTTAATAAACTTCCTCTAACTTTTAAAATTCTTAATGTAGGAAGGAATAGGGCCATTGGTTTTAGGTGAATAGTTTCCTAGTGTCTTTTGAAGTTAAAGGTTTTTAACTTTTCTTTCTCAAGTGCTGAAGTATGCAATATAGTGTACCCTTTATGCATGTATCCGTTGCTTGCAAAAGTATTTATTAGCTGTTATAGAGAAATTATATTGTCTTTAGTGAGACATTGTAAAATTTTATACCCTTTATCATTAAATTGATCTTGTACGTTGGGGACCATTACTTAGTTGGGTAGCATTTAGGGCATCTCTCTTTCTCCTAAAGGGAAGAAAGGATGGGTGACCTTTCTTAATCTAGCTTGAAGATGGTGAGTTAGTGAATTTTGAAGTGGAAGATAAAAGTTTTCCGTAAAGAAGAGTGAGCAACTAATACTTTTGCGATTAGTTGAAGATTGCAAATTTAGTAGAGAAAGGACAATTGTTCTTTATCATACATTTTTGAAAGTCGAGGTTTTATGGCTATGAATAATGTAGTGTTCCCTAAGGCTGCATCCCCCTATTTTTTAGGCATTTCCCTAAAAGTGGACGCCATGAGGATATGGGAGTAGCGATAAAAATTTAAAATGTTCCTCTCTCGATTACAATTTTAAAAGAATGAGGACACCCTAGTGTTGGTGTGAATAAGGGTATTTCCCTAACTAGTTCCACTATTGGGTCCTTTTCACACCTTATCGCTTAAATTTACTTAGGTCACTTTTAGGGCATTTTCACTTTATGTCTCATGTTATAAGAATAAGATACTTGTCATTATTTTATGTTGTCTTATGTTTCACCCTGGCCTATATAACCAAGGGTCTCTCACACATTGTACATATATTTTATTTTCATTCCGTGATAGGAATACAATTTAGTTTTGTCATATTGATCTTTTGAGTACTTTGTGCTTTCCATTAGACCTCTTGATCTCGAGTGAATATCTTCATAGTCAAATCTTACATGGTATCATAGTTTGTTGAGTGCCTTTGGTTAGTCTTTTAGAAGATCTCGAGTGTAGATCTTGTATTTTATTTTTATTTTTTTGAAACATAGAGTGTGCTCTTCCCTTGTATCCTTGGATGGTCTAGAGAATAAAAAACTTAAAAGTTGTGATAGAAATAAATATTTTTGGGGAGTTTCTATTGTGGCTTTGTATTGTAGGTGCATTTGGGAGATTTGTAAAGCAAATCTGAGCTCACCATTGCATCTAGAGTGCTTGAGAAAATCAGATTTTCCTTTTGTTTCTTCCCAATTGGATATTGGAGGCTAGATCTGCAAGTGTTTGAAGTTTGGAAGTGGTTTCCAAATTCAGAAGGTAGCCATACTTTTGGAGCATTTTGGGTCAAATTTGAGCTTACCATCATGTCCAAAAGGCTCAAGAAGTTAAAGATTAATTGTTAATTCATCGATTTTGGAGTGCTTCATCTTGGTCCCTTAGAGAAAATTCGCCCCCTAGTTAGTTGTACGGATCAAAATATTCTAGGATAAAAAAGATATTGTGCCAATTTGCATACGTATGATGATCTTTTTCTCTGTGAATAAAAATTTTTTTTTACACTTTTTTATTTTATTTTAAATCTAAAAAGAAAAAGAAAAAAAGTGGGTATTTGATAGGTACCAGCCCTTGTCAGGCTCCATATTATAGAGGGGTGCGCCTTGTAAGGTGTGAGGCCACATAGGTCACCACAACCCCTAAGAGGGCTAAAGGCTCTATATTAGGGTTGTGACTCCCTTAAGGGGGAGTGGCCCATGTGGCCCCCCATTTACCTTTTTTTTTTTTTTAGTATTAAAACAAAAAAATAACTTTACAATATTTGCAATCGACTAGATTTGGTGGCCAATTTGGTAGTTTTGTAATAAACCCCCTAGGATTTTGTTTTGAAAATATTATCAACTAAAATAGAGATGCAAATCAACTTCCCACTTTCTGACCACCCAAATCCCAATATCAAGGTGAGAGCATACATTGTTCCAAATTACAATTTAACCAAGCCAACAATTGAAAGTAAGGCACTAGGTGGCAAGCTAGCCAATACCACTTATTCCGTGGAGTGCACAAACAGTATTGAAAGAAATAACCACCTAGTTATTTAGCGGGAATTAAGGGCACATCCATTTATTCAGTGGATAAAATCAGAACTGATACATTGCTATTAATGCTCTGGAAACTTAGAAAAGGAGCATCAAACACACCCACAAGAAAAATATTGGAAAATTCTCTTCAAACTCCACCCAACACACCTCAAAACATTGAATAGATCTTCATCTTAGCAATATCCAAAATTGAAACTCGATTTGAAGCACAATGGTGACCTCTAAAATGAAATCACTCCAATCTAGCTAGGCATTGTCTCTCAAATCCGAAATTGGAAATTCTGAAATCCAATGAGGGTTTTCATCTTCAAAAATTATGGAAGAACTTGTAGGTTCAATCCTATGTTCCACCGAGTCTCCGGGACGGCGGGACGAGTTTCGGGGATGGCAATTTTTTGAGGGGATTTTAGGGGACGGGGGGACGGCTATATAGTATATATATAGATAGAGAGAGAGAGAGAGAGAGAGAGAGAGAGAGAGAGAGAGAGAGAGAGAGAGAGATTTCAGATATTCATATGAGTAATGATAATCATAACAATGAACATTCATAAAGTTGCAAATGTAATCACCAATCATATTGACATATACATCATAGAATCGAATTATCAAACAAATTAATACTACAGCTACCTAATTGCTTCCATCCATGGACCATAATTCATGTCAAATAGTCAATGTGCATATGATATAAAATAATAAAATGCCCAAAAGGCTACAAGTTTGTACTACAAATGTCAAAATGACAAAGTCACAAGTGTCCAAAACATAGTAATAGAAAGTTAAAAGTATGATGGCTGCCGCTACTCGGCATCTGCCAACATTGCATCAAAATCAGACTCGGAGTCTAAGTCACTGTCACTGTGAGGGGCTGACTCATCTAATGCAACTCCAACCAATCCTTCTTGTTTCTCCTCATCCTCATCAATTTGTGCGACATCCTTTGGATCAATATCCCACCGTAATGTTGGAGTCTGTCTGTACTCAGGAGTCTGACGATCCTGGAGTCGCAAAGCACTATGCACAGCCACTAATTTTTCTGCCCGTCTAGAGGTCAGCCTATTCCTCTTGATAGAGTGAATAAAGCCGTATGTTGACCAATTCCTCTCTGCAGCAGAGGAACTAGCAACCTGTGAGACGAGACAAAAACTAAATTAGTAATTTTAATTTACTAATTAGGACATTCAATTTAAATTATGATTATATAAATGTTCAAACTTCAACACTAATCTAAATCAAATTATGTTAAAAACTTAAAAGTTAAAACTTAAACAATTAATCTAATGTATTACCTGTGAAAGGAGGCGAATAGCAAGCGTCCTCAATTGTGGTGCATCCTTCCCATGCCATGACCACCATCCAATAGGATCCCTTTGAGCTACTGTAGTTCTATCTACCTTGGCCTCTGGTTTGCCGAATGTTGGACCTCGGAGATTAACAAAGTCAGTGAACTGTGTACGAACTAGATTGGCCTCATCAATTGAATATATTTTTGCAAGGGCCCTCATAAACCCTTCTTTCACCTCATCATCATCACAAGGAGGCATCCTACCAAGTCTAGGTACATACCATTTGGGATTAAGAGCAAAGGCTGCCATATGAAGTGGGGTGTTCATGGTGTTCCACCGCCGCGTCACAATGGGCCTAATTTTTTGCTCATATAATCTCGAATTAGGATCCCTGTCAGAAATTGCTTTCTTCATTTTTGCAAGCATGGAGTCAAAAGTTTCATAAATCTCTCCAAGACTTGGAGAGTCTATATCAGTATATCTAATGACATCCACAACTGGTGAAATGATGGAACAAATATATTTGCAAACAAAAATTTGAAAAATCAAAAAAGACAAGTTAGAACTTAGAAAATCAAAAAATAATAAAATCATATTTTTTTTTTTATAAAATCAGCAATCAATAACAATTTTTTACCTCACATTGGACCACCAATTATCATCAAGAATTTTTAGTTTGATGCTTCTCCCTTCTGCAGTGTTTGCCATAGACCATCTACTCCACTCTGAATTAACCACCATCGATTGTAGAGCCTCCTGTACCTCAAGCATCCTCTCTAACAAAATAAAGTAGCTGGCATACCTTGTTGCTACAGGCTTGAGAAATTCTTTCCTTGAAAATGTCCTAAAGAGGGCAAGTGAGGTGTGATGGTTGCAAATAAACATCTGAATGTCTCTACCCTCTACAACCAGTTGCTGCACCCAATCTATCTTCCCTATGTCTTTCAATGCGTTGTTCATCGCATGAACACAACAAGGGGTCCAAAAGATGTGCTTGTAAGCACTCTCAACCATCAAACCTGCTAATCTGCACACATGTGCTGAATCAGTAACCACCTGCACAACATTGGTTGCCCCAATCTCCTCTATAGCATCTTTCAAAAGATTAAATTGGAATTCTGCATCCTTGCGCTTTCCAGAACAATCAATGGCTCTAAGGAAATATGGACCAGCTGAACATGTGACTATGATGTTTATAAGTGGGTGTTGTCTAATATCGGTCCACCCATCCATGATTATAGAGCAACCTGTTCTAATCCAACACTGTCTCATGTCCTCCATCACCACACTCACCTTAGAATATTCTTTGTCAAGGAGTGTAGTGCGTAATTTATTTTCTCCAGGGGGAACGAATGAGGTACCAACTGCTGCCACATCTCTAAACATTTGTTTGAAATAGGGAGAACGTGCTACATGGAATGGGATGGCATGGGCATAGAAAAATTTGGCAATGGAAGACTCTGCCACATCTCGTGCTTGCACATTGAACATACTTGCAATTGTATTTTGCTGCTCACTAGAAGTAGTAGCCTTCCTCTTCCCTCTTGTGGAAATATGAACATCACCCGCACCACTACTACCACTACCAACACTAGGAGTACCAAGCATAGAGGGCATAGGTGAGGTTGAATGTGCTGATTGAGTTTGCATTTGCTGATCTAGAGGCCTTCCTCCGGCCTCCATGTGCAATCTATAACACTCTATCCTCTCAAAATCTTTTATATCTATACAACCCTTGACCCCATGGCCTCCAAAACCCAATAGATGAGAATAGACTCTAGTATAGCTCCCATAATATTTATCTTTGCAAATGTGACATTGCCACAATCTACTACCCCCAGTGTTTTTCCCTTTGCCTTGGTCTATACGTGATGCTAGTTGAAGAAGAGGTTTTTTAGGATTAAAAGGGCCTTTTGCATATTTTTTCAAATCTTTAGAAGGGATATCAAATAGATTTGTTTGAGGCTGCCCCCTATGAACTGATTGAGTTTCTTCCCCCCTCTCAACATGCCCACTATCTTCACTATTGCTGCTCATTTTGTTTTGTTTTGATTTTTGCAAACTGAAAAATTAAAAAAAATACAAAATTCATACATTTTATCATTTTAACTTGGAAAAAAATGGAAAAAAATGAAAGATAATGGAAGAACAACTTACCTCTTTCACTTCTCTTGCTGGTTGCTGCCTTAATGCTCTCCTTTTTTCCTCCTAAATGCTGGTTTTCTTCTCCAACAACTCCTTCAAACCCTCCTCTTTCTCTTTTCACTTTTGCTCTTGGCTGCAATTTGTTTTTGGCAAGTTAAAATGAGGTCAAATGAAGGTAAGAAATGTTTTAAGTGGCCATATTAGGGTTGGGAGGGCGTGGGGTCCACAAAGAAAAGAATTTAAAAAAACAAAATTAATTTTTTTTCTATTTTTTGAGTTAAATTCGCAGCTGGAAAAAGGGGGACGTCCAGCCGTCCCCAGGACGGTAGAGGGACGGCTAGGAGTCCCCGATCCGTCCCGCAATTTGGCCGAATCCCCCTTTTAATCGGGGCGTTTCCTTCGGTGGGGGCCTGCGATTTTAGTCAGCCAGTCCCCGAGTCCCTCGTCCCGGCGTTTAAAGGACGTAAACAGGGGCAGCGTCCGGGAAGTGGAATTTCTGGGACTAATTTGTGGCTTATAATATGAGAAATATTTAGCATCTCCAAATGAGCCCCCAACACCTCCTTTTATAACTTTTCATTGTTTTTTTGAAAAACATTTTTTTTGCTTTTTGTTTGTTTTGTTTTGTTTTGTTTTTCAAAAAAAAAAACTTTGAAAAATCTACAGTCTACTAAATTTGGTGGCCAATTTGGCAGTTTTGTAATAACCACCCTAGATTGTTTTTTGAAAATATTATCAACAAAAATAGAGATGTAAATCAACTTCCTTCCTATTTTCTGATCACCCAGATCCTAGTATGGACAAGGTGAGAGCATACAGTGTTATACATTACAATTTAACCAAGCCAACAACTGAAAGTAAGGCGCTAGGTGGCAAGCCAACCAATACCACTTATTCAGTGGAGTGCACAAACAATATTGAAAGAAATAACCATCCACTTATTCATTGAGAATTACAAGGGAACATCCATTTATTTAGTGGGAATTACAAGGGCACACCCACTTGTTCAGTGGGAAATCTTATACAATACATGAAGATAAAAAACAACTTCTTTCACTTATCCAATGGTGAGCTATTACAATATTACCATTTGTTCAGTGGGGTAAATACATCAACAATAACAAATTTAAACCCATTGGCGGTTCTACCATCTAGTGTTTACAAAATAAAGTGCATAGAAATTGAAGCTTTCATCGGTATAACCATCCAAAACATTACAAGGTTAGCACATATGCATTGTGAACACCAAAATAAGAGGATTAGTTGCTGATATAAAGTGCTGATGTAAAAAACTGCTGAAACACTCCACAATGGTGCCAAATAACATGTACCCAATAACCTAGCTATGAAATAACAATGTGATACCTTGAATGGATGAATTAGAAGGTTGGTACAGGTCTGAAAACATCCTTTTTTCTGCTGTACTTTGGACAAATCAGAACTGATACATTGCTATTAATGCTCTGGAAACTCAGAAAAGGAGCATACAAGCACACCCACAAAAAAATATTGGAAAATTCCCTTCAAACTCCACCAACACACCTCAAAACACTAAATAGATCTTCATCTCAGCAATATCCAAAATTGAAACTCGATTTGAAGCATGATGGTGATCTTTGAAATGAAATCACTTCAATCTAGCTAGGGATTTTCTCTCAAATCCGAAACTAGAAATCCAATGAGGGTTTTTGTCCTTAAAAATTATGGAAGAACTCGTAGGTTCAATCGGACAACATAACAGTATGAGAAATCTTTAGCATCTCCAAATGAATCCCCAACGCCTCCTCTTGTAGCTTTTTCATTGCTTTCTTGAAAAAGTGTCTTTTGCTCTTTTGTTGCTTTTTCAAAAAAACACTTTTTTTTTTTTAAACCAAAAAACACTGTTTTGCTTTTTCCCAAAAAAACACTTTTTGCTTTTAATTAAATAATTCATTATGTGCAAAAGAGCCCTTATGCCTAGGCGTCCAACTTTTCAAACATTTGATCACCTCTCCAATGAGCTATTACACTAAGTTGTCCTTTAATTATTTCTCAACATTAGTGAAATATTAATCAAATAACTTAATAACTTACCCAAGTTGCGGAAAGTATTGCAACGTCATTGAAATCCAATTTTGACCATGCCACGATGAAACTTAAGCAGTAGGAGATGAATAGAGTTAACTTGGTGGCTTACTAAAAAAAGACGTTCTCTCCAAGAAGTTTGGAGAACACCCTAAGAGTTTGGAAACACTTCTGATAGTGTCACTATGATCCATAACACCAATTGAGCTCAATGCCATCAACGAAAACCAACAAGAACTGAATGCGTGCTCTCCAAGATCTTTGGAGTCCCCTTACCAAAGCCAATTAGTCTATGAGAACCCAAAGAATAGGCTTATGGACACCAAAATGACTAGACTTGTGAAAGGGACATTACATGTTTAGCCAAATTTAATAGGCGTCCTCTAGTTAGTAACGCCTTTGCTAAACTTAGGTGAATTTCAGATTTGTCAAAGTTCTAAATTTATTTGGTAGACAATTACATTTGGCGGTGCCTCAAAATCTTGCGGCAGTTTCGTCAAACTTAGTAGTGATAATAGTAGAAGATTTTCAATAATTTTGCCTCGCACTTCGTTGGCCTTGTCAAATTTGTAGTTCAACTTTGAAGGCTAATAACTTGGGCTCAGGACCTCTTATTTTTGGGCCTTTTTTTTTTATTTGCGCTATTTTTTCGCCCTCTATGCAGTGGTGCAAATGATTTCAGATTTTGATACACAATTTTTTTAGAATCACAATTTTTCACAAGTGTTGCTGAATAGTTCTCATTTTTGGAACTTTCGAGGCTTTGTTTGGACTCCTTTTCAAGTGCATAATTTTTCATGTACTTCATAGTGGTGAGATCAAATTGTACTCATTGAAAATTGTATTTTCAACATATAGATTTATTTTGGTAATTGTAAAGCATTGAGAGAGCACTTTGCATTTTTTAGCAAGTGGCGATTGTAATTGCACTAGTTCTCATTTTGGGAAATTTCAGGGCTTTGTTCGAGATCCTTTTCAAATGCAATTTTTTTAAAAGTGCATAATTTTTCATGTACGTCATAGTGGTGCTATCAGATTGTACTCATTGTAAATAAGAATTGTACTTTCAACATATAGTTTTATTTTGGTAATTGTAAGGCATTGAGAGAACATTGCATTTTTTAGCAAGTTGCAATTGTAACCACACTAAGTATAAAGGGTCAAATCATATTTTCTTTGGCAAGGGGGCGGTTACTTGGAAATGACATGCATGGAATGCTTTAATAAGTGAAGAATTAATTTACCACATTGATGGATTTGTTCCAAAACCAACATATACTAAAGAAAAAATGCATTGGCTCATTACAAATACTATGGCATTGGGATACCTATGTACATATGTTTCTCTAGACCTTTTTCATATTGATAAGTGCAAAACACTTAAAGGAGGGTTGGGATAAACTTGCTAAATTATATGGCCAAATTGATGAGGTAAGGGGATATCAAATTGATAGGGATCTCAATAATCTTGATCCAATTTTTTTTGACAATATCCAATACTATGCAACTAAAGCTAATGAATTAAGAGCGCAACTCAAAGAATGTGGTATTGACAAGAAGGATGCACAATTGATCTTCAATTTGCTAAGCAAGCTTCCTTTAGAATCTGCAACATCTGTTCTAGTTTCTAGAATCATTGATTGACTATGGGAAAGGTCTATAGCCTATACTATGTTATCATTTGATTTATTCACAGAGATGTTGATGGTTGGACAAACGAAGTTAATCTACATGGGTATTCTTAAGACATCCAAGTCACAAGCTTTGGTGGTAGGTCATTCAAATAATGAGAAAGGGTCCAATAAAAATAGAAGCGATCAAAGTTCAAGCCATGAAAAGATAGAGCACAATTATCTTCTCCTTCACAAGGGCTCTTCATCCTTTTCCAAGAAAGAAATTTCATAGGAGAGATCAACTTGTTCATATTGCAAGAAAGTTGGTCATAAAAAGCATCATTGTTATGCTAAGAAAATTGATGAGCTGACAAACATCATTAAGAAGAATCACATCAATTTTCCATCGAGCATCCCCTTTCACTTCTTCCAAATCAAGGAAAGGGAAAGGACAGGCACTTGTTAACAACAACGGATACTTGACTTAGGTGCTACACATCACATGGGTTTTGATCGAGAACAATTTTCTTCATTGTAGCCTTGTATGGTGCCACACATTCTTATAGGTGATGATACTCAGGTGGAAGTTATAGGAAAAGGCTTGGTTGACATGGATGATGGATCGTTTGAGAATGTTCTTTGTGTTCTTGACTTGTGTCCCACCCTTTTTTGAGTTGATTAAATCACTCATCTTGGGAATGGTAAGAGAGTTAATTTTCTCTTGTTTAGTGGTGATTAGAGATCTTGAGGATGACGCCTTGGTTGTAGTGGGGAAGGCTGACCATGAGTCTTGGCTATATGCGTTCTCCCATTTTGTGCCACAATCTCCTTCTACAACTTTACTCACTCATTTAGACTTAGTGAGTAAGCTATGGCATGAGTGATTTGGCCATCTTAACTACTGCTATCTTCAACAACTTAGTTTGTAGGATATGGTCACAAGATTCTCTTATATCAATTTTTAAGATGGTGTGTGCTCAAGTTGTGCTATGCGGTAAGGATCTAGAGGAGAAGTTTGACAAAGGGAAGTCTTGGAGGGCTTCAAAAGTCCTTTAGTTGGTTCTCAATTATCTTGCTGGTCCCTTTCCAACCTTGTCTTTTAGCAAGGCCCACTATGTATTCACCTTCGTTGATGACTATTCCAAATATACTTGGGTATACTTTCTTTGCCAGAAGAATGAAGTCTTTGATAGGCTTCAAACTTTCAAGTTTCAGTTGAGAAGCAATCTTGAATGTATGTCAAGATTCTTTGCATTACAATGATAAGGAATATGTGAATCATTGTCTTGAACAATTTTGCCCTCTTGAAGGGATTAATCTTTAGCATTCAGTTGCATACACACCACAACAAAATTGTGTTGTTGAAAGGAAGAATAGGACCCTGAAGGAGATGGCTAGCTACATGATTCATGCTTGTTCTTTAATTCCTGGGCTAAAGACATTAATTGTACTACACACATTTAGAATTGAGTCCCCCATGAAGCTTTGAAAGGTATGACTCCTTTTGAAGCTTGGTGTGGAAGAAAACTGGTTGTGCAACATTTTTGAGTGTTTGGATTTCTTGCTTGGGTTTTCATTCCTTCAAAAAAATGTAAGGCTTTGGAACCTCAAAGTAGGCCTTGCATATTTGTTGGATATTCTAATGATGTCGAAGGGTATGGACTCTTGGATCCAAGGATCATGAAATCTTAATTGAGAGGAGTGTTCACTTTGAGAAAAGCTCTCCTAGCTTGGCCTCTCATTCTCCTTATTCTTCCTTCATAGTGGACTTAGATGATAGTTACTCAAATAACTCTACCTTTCCACAAACATGCAAGTTTACACCTCCACAGGGTTCACATTCTGAGGCTGAGGCTTCTCGTCCTTCATCCCCATCTTTTTCATTGCCTCGATGGGCCCAACAAATTCTACAGTCATAAGGCACATTTTTTGGGGATCCTTCTGACACTTGAAGGATTTAGTCACAATGTCAACATCTTCCACATGTATACACTGCCTTTTCTTTTGATCCACAATCATTTAAGGAAGCTTGGTGTGGAAGAAAACTGGTTGTGCAACATTTTTGAGTGTTTGGCTTCCTTGCTTGGGTTCTCATTCCTTAAGAAAAACGTAAGGCTTTGGAACCTCAAAGTAGGCCTTGCATATTTGTTGGATATCCAAACGATGTTAAAGGGTATCGACTCTTGGATCCAGGGATCATGAAATCTTAATTGAGAGGAGTGTTCACTTTGAGGAAAGCTCTCCTAGCTTGGCCTCTCATTCTCCTTATTCTTCCTTCACAGTGGACTCAGATGATAGTTACTCAAATAACTCTACCTTTCCTCAAACTTGCAAGTTTACACCTCCACAGGGTTCACATTTTGAGGCTGAGGATTCTCGTCCTTCATCCCCATCTTTTTCATTGCCTCGATGGGCTCAACAAATTCTATAGTCATAAAGCACCTTTTTTGGGGATCCTTTTGACACTTGAAGGATTTAGTCACAATATCAACGTCTTCCACATGTATACATTGCCTTTGCTTTCGATCCACAATCATTTAAGGAAGCATCAAGAATTGCTGAGTGGGATTCAACAATGGAGGAAGAGTATAGTTCCTTGATGCGGAACCACACATGGGACCTTGGCCCTCTTCCTAAGGGAAGAAAAATGGTTTGGTGTAAGTGGATCTAGTGGACCAAAAGTGTAGAGAATGGAAGTATGGACAAGTTCAAAGCATGGATTTTGTCAAAGGTTTCTCATAGGTTCTTGGTGTTGACTACATAGAGACCTTTTCCCTTATTGCTAAGATGAACTCCATTTGCTTGACACTTTCTATTGTTGCAATCCATGGATGGGCTATATATTAGATGGATGTGAAGAGTGCATTTCTTTATGGGGATCTTCAAGAGGAGATTTACGTGGAGTAGCCATAGGGATTTGTTTAGGATTCTTTATTGGTTTGGAGGTTGAGGAAGTTTATCTATGGCCTTGAATGGGCCCCTCGAGTTTGGTATGCCAAGATGGACTCCTTTCTTCTCTTAGTTGGATTCTCTAGATGCCACTCAAATCCAAATGTATACATTTTGTAGTAGGATGACTCTCATTTGCTACTTGTTCTTTATGTTGATGACTTGATCATTATAGGGAGTTCATCATCCATCATTTGCAGAGTCAAATCTTTTTTCCACGATAGATTTTCTATGACTGACTTGGGCCCTTTGTACTACTTTTTTGGTATGAAGATCACTTAGTCCTCTTTCGGGATCACTCTTGCTCAACCCAAGTATGCTCTTGATCTACTAGCTCGGTTCCACATGGTTGATTGTAATCTTGCATTGACTCCCTTTTTGTCTAGAGTCAAATTTGAGGTGAAGAGTTCTACTTCACTAGTTGATGTCACTTTGTATCATCAACTTGTTGGAGCTTCATCTATTTGGTTCACACTCGCCCTGGCATTTCATTTTTAGTTGGCATGGTTTCATGCTTTATGTAGGAACCACATGAGCTTCATTGGAAAGTAGCCAACATCTTGCATTACATACAAGGCACTTATTGTCATGGGATTCATTATGCAGTAGCTATAGGACTAGACTTGGTTGGATATACAATTTTGATTGGGTTGGCGATCTTGATGGTCGTAATTTTACATCCGATTGCAATTTTCATCTTGATTCAAGCTCCATTAATTGGTAGAGTAAGAAGCAACATGCTATTGCTCTTTCTTCGATTGAGACTGAGTATTGGGGAGCTCTTAATGTTGTCATTGAGGCTATTTGACTTCAAAATATTCTGATTGAGTTTGGCTTTAGCATTCCTTAGCCATCTGTCCTCTTTTGTTATAACTAGAGTTCCATCCATATCTCAAAGAACCTAGTTCAACATTAGTGAAACAAACACATCAAAATCTATATGCACTACATTAGCTTGTGGTATTGTCCTACTATAGAGTAGGTTGCGGATATCTTCACCAAACCCTTCATTGGGAGTATCATCATTTGTGGAGCTCTTTTTGGGGTGCCATGCATTTCTTCGCAGGGGTCACCTAACCCTCTCTGTACATTCTCTCTTTTGAGGGGGACTTTTTCCTCACATGGGATTTTGTCCTTCTCATCTTCTAGAGAGATTTTGCCATTTTTTTTCTCTTTTGGGGAGGAGTTTTGTTCCATTGAGTTTTCTTATTTTCTTTGTTTGTTAGAGATTTATTTGTACATGGGTACCTCATCGAGCCTTGTAGTTGGGACCCATCTTTGCATGTTTTTGTTGGGGGTGTTAGTGTGAATAGGGTTATTTCCCTAACTAGTTCCACCATTGGGTCTTTTTCACACCTTACCGCTTTAGTTTATTTTGGGCACTTTTAAGACATTTTCACTTTGTGTCTCATATCATAAGATTAAGACAATTTTCATAATCTTATGTTGTCCTATGTCTCACCTTGGCCTTTATAACCAATGGCCTCTCATACATTGCACATACATTTTGTTTGCATTCTTTGATAGGAATATAGTTTAATCTTGTCATATTGATCTTTTGAGTACTTTTTTTGTTTCTGGTAGGGCTCTAGATCTTGGGTGGCTATCTCCATAGCCAAATCTTACACCCAAGGATGCCCCCTTTGCAATGGTAATGTTCACCATTTAGATATGTGAAGGGAGCACCAAGCTATCTTGGGGATGCATTGGTGCCCCTTGCGCAAGTGCCATTTAAAACGGATTTCTTTTCAAATGTCAACAAATTTTGTTTCACTCGGTTTTTTACTTGTAGATAGGGTTAATGTTCAAAATGCAAAGAACAATTGATAGGCAGAAGAATTTGCAGAACATATTGTTGAGAATGATGACTATTAATCCTCATTTTGCTTTCTTGCGTGATTTTACCTCCTATTTAATATATATATATATATATATATATATATTCCTCTCCACGTACCATTTTGGTTTCACTGTATATACAACCATGTGTAAACAGGTGTTTGTCTTCTCCCACTTGCCCTAAATGATGGGCTGAATATTCTCTTGGAAGATATAGGGTGGGGTCTCTCTCATGAATTATGGCCTTCATTTGGCCAAGCTTGTAATCTATCCACTCATAGATCTCCCCGTGGTTGAAATTGTCAGAATTCCAATATCTAATGACTATGCAAACATGGGATATAGTAGATGGAAAGTATCTCACATCTCACCAAAGTTTGTCACTGACCACTACCTCCTTCACCTTTTTCTCCAGTTTCGTCTTGAACTCACCCCACCTAGTCTATTCTTATGTCATGATCATTAGTTGTAAGGGCATCTACAACTCAAGTATCCTTTCCAATAAAATGAAAATAATATACTTTCTATACTGTGGTCAGGTTAATAATTTAAAGAAAAAATAAATAATATAATCTATACCTAGAAAACAAAACTGCTAGACAGAAGTACAATGCCTCCAGCCAATTCAAGCATGGACTGATGGGAGTTTTGGACAATTTGTTTTCTTGGGATGGTGGTAGTGTAGAGGGAAATGAAGTACTCATTCAATTTCCTGTCTAGAGTGAAGAAGACTAAATATTGAAATTATAATGGTTTTGAAGTTGCGACCACAGGGTTTGAGCCATGCAACCTTTTGTAGAGCTGTCTTGATTGTATGTATTGGCATGCCTATTTTTTAATAAAGCCACTTCCTACATTTATATTTGCTGTTCTGTTGTTTTTATGGCTTGTCATGATGAATGCTTTTGTGGATTACTCTGTTTTCTATATTGTTTCTGTTTGAACATTTCAACACAAAGCAATTTTACAACCCAATTATCAGGATATACTTTGATTTAAAATCTTTGCTATTTGGATGATTTACTTTTTGTGAATAGTCCTTTGTACTGTTGTCTTCTTAGCATCTTTTAAAACATGAATAATCATTGTTTCTTTTATCCTTGAATCCTTTAGAGTCTTCTCCTGTTTATTCATTTGGCTGTCATACATGTGCTTTACAACATGCTAAAAATAATCTTTATCGATTACAAGTTTAATCTGATGATGATAGGTTTTAGATAGGCCATATTTGTGAATCTAAGAACCCAAGTTACATGCAACTGTAACAAATGATACATGTGATCGGAACCTTGATAACTGTTACTATTTTTCTTGATTGTGCTATTTGAGAGCAAACTGTTACTCTAGTTTTGAAAAATTATATACATTGTTCATATCTCTTATTTCCAAAGTGCCTTGAATTATATATTCTAAAGAGTTTTAGCTTTACAAAAATTTGATAGGGAAAATTTTCTTGTTGACTAGCATGCTGCACATCTACAATCTTTGTTGGTTGAGACCAATTCACAAATAAGTAGCCACAACCATAATAGTCAAGTGAAAACAGTGTGTGTGGTGGAGCAAGGATCAGTTGCATACAATCAGGTATATATCTATCAATCGCAGCTGCATTTAAATGGATTTCTTGTGTTACTCCAGCCATAGCTTTAGTGTTTTATTTTCATCCCATTTGCATGACCTATGGGTGTTTTATTATATAGTATATTTTTTTCATCAGTTTATTTCAAAGTTCCTCTTGGTACCTTGAATAAATATATTGCTACTTTCTCTCTGAAAAGTATCAATTACATTATGTTGCTCAAAGACTACTGAAAATTAAGGCATGTTGCTAAAATATTAACACGTATTCATTCATTTACAACCTATAAATTGAAGTTTGGAGGAAGTATTTTCATAGTATTTCATAATGATTATGTTTGGTACAAGTCTGAGACATGTTCCTTATATGCTTTGTTATGTTATGTAGTTGGCCTCACTTTTGCATTCTCTTGATGGAATTGTGATTATTTATTTGGTAATTCCAATTTTCCATGGAGTTTCCTGATAGGGGGATGTGGGGACCAAGGGCCTAAGTTTGAGGACTGCAGCCAGGGGGGAGGGGGGAGAGGGTAGGGGTAGCAGGTGCTGATATACGTATAGTACTTGAAAAACTAGTTATAAAAAGATGTATAAGAATAATATTTCAAATGAAATTTTGACAAATTAGTAAAATAACAAAATTACAAATACTAAATACTAAAATTTTAAATACTTGAATACTAAATAAAGTTTGACAAATGAAAATGTCCAATCCGAAATTTCTATATCGAAAATATCATAAAGATGATTACAATGACTAGCATGATATCAAAATAAGTACAAAATGTCAAAATGTGAAGAGAGGCCTCTAATCATCCCCAAACTCCTCATCAATGGAACTATTGGACTCCTCATGGTCAAGCTCCTCCAAACTAATACCAACCAGCTTGCGTTTGAAGTCGTAGCATCCTCATCAATTTGTGCTGGTTCCTCTGGCTCTACATCCCATTGTGCTGCTAGACTCTTTCTGTACAAAAATGTTTTGTGGTCAATGAGATGCAAAGCATTATGTACAGCCACAAGCTTCTCTACTCTCCTAGAGGTAAGTCTGTTCCTTTTAAGAGAATGGATGAAGCTATAGGTAGACCAATTCCTCTTAGCAGCTAAAGAACTAGAAACTTGAGGTAGCAATCGAATGGCTAGAGTGGTAGTCAAAGTTTCTGATCCATGGCAATTCCACCACAAAATTGGGTCCTCTCTTCACCTTAACATCTTGTATCGGTGTAACTCTACTAGGCCTAGTCTTGTACCACTTAGGATTCAATGCATAGGCAGCCATGTGCAAGGGAGTGTTGATCTTTTCCCATCTCCGATAAATGATTGGCTGAATGTGCTCATTGTAGAATGCTAATGTGGGGTCCTCTCACATGACAACCCCCATTTGGTCAAGCACAGAATCAATGCACTCATACACCTCTCCAAGGTTAGGTGCATCCACATCCCCATATTTGATGACCTAAAATATTGTAGAAATGATGGAGACTATATATTTTGCTGTTGGAAATAATTGTCATTGATGTCAAAAATCAGATTGAATATCATTAAATTTGAAGATCCTTCAGATCGATGAACTACAAATCAGATTAATTCGACACTCATTTGATTTTGTTTTAAGAGATACGTTGGAAAGAAATGACGTCTCTATTCAAAAATAAAATACAAATTAATATTAATTAGCGCTGAAGATAGTAAAAGACAACACCAGAAATTTGTATGAGAAATCAAGTTGGAAGTAATTATTCAAGGACTCTTAGCCGTCACTTGGAGTATCAGGAGCTGCTTCAAACATAAACAAAAGGGATTAAAGCTTTCGATAAAATAAAGCCAGATAACCTGTGTAATCTAGTGTTATGCGTTTATCTGGGAAGGGCCGATAATAGTTGAGTTGTCTGATAGAACCCGCATCATTGCTATCTGTGCAAACATCGGAAGTCTCTTTTTGGTAAGGGCAGAAGCTGATATTCACATTATCGGTCTGAACTATAAGAATCAGGAAATTCTAGTCTGGTAGCGATGAAAGACAATTAATTAAGCCGGCAAAATCAAGAGATGAAGTTACGCCATACCTAGATGTATAGTGATCACAATTAGAAGAATATACATAGATTTTGTGTGACTATCGGGTATCTAAATTTGAGTCTAGCCCTCTGAGTATTATCATTGCCGTCAAGTTAAGAAGAACAAATACGGGCCACTGCAAGTATATTGGAGATTATCAATGTTGATCTCGTTGCTGAAGACGTCTCACTCGAAAGTTTTGTTTCAAATGAAAAATGATTTGTTAATGAGCGATTGATTAAGAAACGTTGGCTGACCATGTTTCATGGATGTGTCTTCAAGGGACGTGTTCATTTGGCACGTGGTTGAAAGGAAGTGGCTCTTCATGAATCAATTTTCAAATGGTGCAATCTTCAAGACAAACGTCTTTTTAAGACGTGTTTCTTCATAAATCAGTTTCAATTTGAAAGGTGCGTTGCTTCTCTTGAAAGGATATGATCATTCAGTTGAAAAGATATCATCATTCATTACATGAATTAAAGGATTCGATCTGGTTAATTAAAACAAGTATATTCAAGGTTGCTAAGACAGAAATAAAACTAGTGAAGAGGTGTGAGTAAATTCTGAAAAGACAAAGTTGTATTCTTTCATCAAGTGATGCAAACTTTGAGCAAAGTATATATTTGACATTCATTTTAAACTTGAAGAGTGGTTGTGTGAGTAAGAGAGCAGTTCAGTCAAATTTCTATCTCCTTGTGTGGGCTGAAGGTGATATTATTTATCACATAGAGCAGATTGGAGAGTTGGGTTTGTGCAGATCAAATTGAAGGCAGTCTCACTTCCATCAAGTCAAGGATTGGTGCCTTGCATTAGGGGTTGGTGCTCCTTGTAGGCAGGTGTCTACTAAATTTGTAAAGGTCTAGGTGTTCCTTGTAGGCTACATTCTACTAAATCATCTTGGTGTAAATCTGTAGGTTGGTGCCTACTTTAAAAATAGTATTTCAATAAAGTTGTATCAATTTTGGGAAATTGGTTCATATCAAAAATTGATTGTAAAAAGTTTGAAAAGATTAAGAAATAAAAGTTTGTCATTGATTTACTGATTCACCCCCCCCCTCTCAGTAAATCTTTGTGCTTTTCAATTGGTATCAAAGCAAGGTCCTTCTTGAAAGCCTAACCGCTTAAAGGAGATCCTTAAGAGCACATATGGCGAATTCAAGCAACACTGTGAAAGCACCCATCTTTGATGGGACTAATTATGCCTTTTGGAATATCAAGATGGAAGCATACTTGAATGCACTTGGTTTTGATGTGTGGCAATCTGTTGTTGATGGGTATTCACCTCCAGCTACCCCTCCAACGGATCAAGCAGGGAAAAAGAGAAGTGAAAACAATGCAAAGGCCAAGCATGCTCTTCTTTGCAGCCTAACAGATTCTGAGTTTACAAAAGTCATGAGATGCAAATCAGCAAAAGAAATTTGGGACAAACTTCAAAATATTTATGAAGGAGATGCAAAAGTTAAAAAGGCAAAGTTGCAAATTCATAGAAGAAAGTTGGAGACTCTCAAAATGGAGGATGATGAAGATATTGCTTCATATTTCCTTCGTGTTGATGAAACAGTGAATATCATGAAGGGACTTGGTGAAGAGATCAAGGATGACTTCATTATTGACAAAATACTAAGATCTCTTTCTACAAAGTTTGAAGCCAAGGTTGCAGCATTGGAGGAATTAACAAACTTGGATCAGTTAACCAAAGATGAATTACATGGAATCCTTGCTGCCTATGAGATGAGGATTGAAGGAAGATCACCACAAAAGGAAGTCTCATTCAAAGCATCCAAAAAGGGGAGGAACAAGCATGAAGAAAAGGATGAAAAATCAAATGATGAAGCAGAAGCTTACTTCATGGGTAAACTTAAGAAAGGAAAAGGAAAATACAAAGGAAAATTTCCTTTTAAGTGCTTCAATTGTGGAAAAGTTGGACATTATGCCTCAAAATGTCCTCAAAATGAAAACAGCTCTAGTGAAGAAGAAAAAGAAATCAGCAACAAGAAAAAGGGAAAGAAGAATTTCAATAATAATTCAAAGAAGAAGTTTCAAAAACATAAGAAGAGTTTTTATTCAAAGAAAGATGGTAGCACCTCCGAAGAACAAAGTGAAGATTGCTCTAGCAATAGTGAAGAGGAAATACTATTTATGGCTGAATGTGAAGAACCAAATGCGGATGAAGTTTTTGATAAAGAAGAAAAGATTGATCAAGAATGTAATGAAGAAGAGGAAGTGGATCTTGAAGAAGAACTGCACTATGCTTATAAGAAGAATGAAGATTTGAAGAAGAAAGCTACCAAGTACAAATTGAAGGTCAAAGTGATAACAAAAGACTTGGAGAATTCAAGCAAAACCATTGAAGATTTGAGAGCTCAAATCATGGAAGCTGAAAGAAATGAAGAAGAATTGAAAAACAAACTCAATACAAAGGAGATGAAATGTAACAAGCTGGAGCAAGAGATAGCAATGCTAAAATTGGAACTGGAAAAAACAAAGGTTCAACACACAAAGATTGATGAAGAATCCAGCAAATTGATTGAGCTAATGAAGGCTCAAGATGTTCTTCAAAGCAAAATGGAAGGTAGTTTTGAAGAACAATCCAAGAAGGTCACTAACTCCAAAGAAGATTTCAAGACCTTCTCAAAGCAAGTTGAAGAAGAATGGATAAGTACTGATCCTAAAAGAAAATCAAACACTAGGCAATCATATACATTCAATGGGTATTGTTTTGTATGTAACAAATTTGGCCACAAGGCCTTAAATTGTAAAAATAAAGTAAAAAATATTCCTAGCTACCTTAGGAGAGATTATAATCCTTTCACACCATTAATGGACTATAATAGTCTATGCTACAATTGTAATAACTTTGGGCACAAAGCACAAGCTTGTAGGACAGTTTTTAATGATTCTCCAAAACAAAACAAGAAAGAAGATAAGTCCATTAAGAGGAAAGAAATACCTATCAAAATATGGAAGAAAAAGGAGAAATCAATGTTCATTCAAATAGCCTTACATGCTGAAAGTAAGAAAGATAGATGGTACATTGATAGTGGGTGCTCAAAACACATGACAGGTGACAAGAGCAAATTCATCTCTCTTGAACCTACTGATGAAGGAACAGTAAGATTTGGTGATAATACAAGAAAACAAATAAAAGGAAAAGGAACACTTAGTCTAGATAATGGGAGAACAAAAACAGAAAATGTTTTGTATGTTAAGGGCCTAAAAGAAAATCTTCTAAGTGTTAGTCAACTTTGTGATCAAGGACATAGTATCACATTTCTTTCTAATACATGTGATATCAAGAAAGATGGAAAGCTGGTTGCTCAAGCTGAAAGGAAACATAATTTGTATATCTTAAAGGAGATAAGTTGTGAAAGTTGCAACCTAGTACAAGAGGATGAAAGTTGGTTATGGCACAAGAGGCTAGGCCATCTCAACTTTGATAATATTGTCAAAGTTAGCAAATCAAATGCTGTGAGAGATATGCCAAGGATAACAAAACCTTCTAATATCATTTGTAGAGAGTGTCAACTTGGAAAGCAAACAAGGTCAAGCTTTAAGTCTAAGGAGCATTCTTCATCAAAGCCATTAGAACTCATACATACAGATCTTTGTGGGCCAACCAAATCCAAGAGCATGAATGGAGAAAGATATTTTATGTTGCTGATTGATGACTTCTCAAGAATGACTTGGGTTGCATTTTTTGAAAGAAAAATCTGAAGCTTTTGATAAATTCAAAGCTTTCAAAGAGCTGGTTGAAAATGAAGCAAACATCAAGATAAAATGTCTTAGATCAGATCGAGGAGGAGAATTCACATCAAAGGAATTTGAAAATTACTGCGTAGAGCATGGAATTAAGAGGCAATTTTCTGCAGCAAGAACCCCTCAACAAAATGGGGTTGTAGAAAGAAAAAATAGGACGGTTCAAGAAATGGCAAGGGCAATGCTAAATGAAACCAAGATAGCAGATTCCTTTTGGAAGGAAGCAATTCATACAGCAGTTTACATCTTGAATCGTGCACAAATAAGAGTGAACAATGAGAAGACACCATATGAACTTTGGAAAGGAAGACCAGCAACTGTCAAGTACTTCAAAATTTTTGGAAGCACTTGCTACATTAGAAGAGATGAAGAAGATTTGAGCAAATTTGACACAAGAGCAGATGAGGGAATCTTTCTTGGCTACTCATCAAAAAGCAAGGCATATAAATGCTACAACAAAAGAACTCACAAAATTGTTGAAAGTGCTAATGTAAGAATTGATGAAGGAAAGAAATTCAAAGAAGTTGGACAAAGTGATCACCATGTTCAAACTATGAATGATGAAGACAAAGAGGATGAGGACTCCCAAGAAGAAGAAAAGGAGGAAGAGACAAAGGAAGAAGAGTCTTCACAGAAGACTCCCATGAAGACACCAAAGACACCTTCCAAGTTTGTTCAAAAGAACCATCCTGAAGATTTGATTCTTCAAGATAGATGTAGATCTGCAAGGAGAATGGTGAATTACAATGAAGATTGTCATGCAGCATTTCTATCTCAAGTTGAGCCCAAAACTTTTGAAGAAGCAAGCAAAGATAAATGTTGGATTGGTGCAATGAATGAAGAATTGGATCAAATAGAGAAAAATGAAACTTGGGTACTTATCCCAAGACCAAAAGATAAGAATGTAATTGGCACAAAATGGGTTTTTAGAAACAAATTAAATGAAGATGGTCAAGTTACAAGGAACAAAGCAAGGTTAGTGTGCAAGGGCTATGCACAAGTTGAAGGAGTAGATTTTGAGGAAACATTCGCACCAGTTGCAAGGATTGAAGCAATTAGAATGTTTTTATCCTATGCAAGTCACAAAAAGTTTAAGGTGTATCAAATGGACGTTAAATCTGCTTTTCTTAATGGAGATCTAGAGGAGGAAGTTTATATTGAACAACCCGAAGGCTTCCTATTATCAGAAGACAAGGATTATGTGTGCAAATTAAAGAAAGCTCTCTATGGGCTTAAACAAGCTCCTAGAGCTTGGTATTCTAGACTTGACAAGTATCTCAAAGAGCAAGGTTTCAAAAGAGGAGATGTAGATAGCAATCTATACATCAAAGAAGAAGATGGACATTTATTGATTGTGGTGGTGTATGTAGATGACATCATTTTTGGTGGAGACAAGGACAAAATGTGCAAAGAATTTTCATCATGTATGCAAAAAGAGTTTGAGATGTCAATGTTGGGAGAATTATCCTTCTTCCTTGGGCTACAAATTTCACAATCAAGTAAAGGTATTTTCATCTCCCAAACCAAATATGTGAAGGAAATGTTAAAAAGGTTTAGAATGGAAGACTGCAATCCTGTGAGTACTCCCATGATTACAGGTTGCAAACTAAGCAAAGATGATGAATCCCAAGAAGTGAATCAAACACTATATAGATCAATGATTGGGAGTTTGTTGTATCTAACTTCTACAAGACCAGACATAATGCAAGTTGTTGGAGTTGTGGCAAGATTTCAAGCAGCACCAAAAGAAACACATGTTCATGCAGTAAAGCGTATATTCAAGTATTTGAAAGGCACAATGGAATATGGTCTATGGTACCCTAGTAGAAATGACTTCACTCTTGAAGCATTCACAGATGCTGATTGGGCTGGCAATGTGGATGATAGAAAAAGTACAAGTGGAGGAGCTTTTTTTCTTGGAGGAAATCTAGTGTCTTGGATGAGCAAAAAACAAGAATCAGTCTCTCTATCTACAGCAGAAGCTGAATATATTGCAGCAGCAGCATGTTGCACTCAACTTTTGTGGATGAGGCAAACTTTAAGAGACATCAAAGTGGAGTATGATCATCCTTGCACTATATATTGTGATAATACTAGTGCAATCAATATCTCCAAGAATCCAGTGATGCACTCAAGAACCAAGCACATCCCTATTAAGTATCACTTTTTGAGAGAACAAGTAGGAGAAGGACAAGTGTGTTTAGAATACATAACTACAAAAGAGCAAACTGCTGATATATTTACTAAACCACTTCCAAGAGATACATTTGAATATCTAAGGGACAAATTGAGAGTTGTTTCACATTCATCAAATTAATTGATGGAAGTATGTATTTAGGGGGAGCTACGCACAAAATCTTGTAGCTTCATGGAGCTAACATATTGTTGGAAGACCCCTTGACATTGATGTCAAAGGGGGAGAAATTGGACACAGGGGGAGCAAATAGAAGAGGATCAAAGTTACCATTGAAGAGGTCACCATCAATGACAAAGGGGGAGATTGTTGGAAATAATTGTCATTGATGTCAAAAATCAAATTGAATATCATTAAATTTGAAGATCCTTCAGATCGATAAACTACAAATCAGATTAATTCGACACTCATAATTAATCAAGTTTAGATAAAGTCTTAAACAAATTTAATACAAATTAATATTAATTAGCGCTGAAGATAGTAAAGACAACACCAGAAATTTGTATGATAAATCAAGTTGGAAGTAATTATTCAAGGACTCTTAGCCGTCACTTGGAGTATCAAGAGCTACATCAAACATAAACAAAAGGGATTAAAGCTTTTGATAAAATAAAGCCAGATAACCTATGTAATCTAGTGTTATGCGTTTATCTGGGAAGGGCCGATAATAGTTGAGTTGTTTGATAGAACCCGCATCATTGCTATCTGTGCAAACATCGGAGGTCTCTTTTTGGTAAGGGCGGAAGTTGATATTCACATTATCGGTCTGAACTATAAGAATCAGGAAATTCCAGTCTGGTAGCGATGAAAGACAATTAATTAAGCCGGCAAAATCAAGAGATGAAGTTATGCCATACCTAGATGTATAGTGATCACAATTAGAAGAATATACATAGATTTTGTGCGACTATCGGGTATCTAAATTCGAGTCTAGCCCTCTGAGTATTATCATTGCCGTCAAGTTAAGAAGAACAAATACGGGCCACTTCAAGTATATTGGAGATTATCAATGTTGATCTCGTTGCTGAAGACGTCTCACCCGAAAGTTTTGTTTCAAATGAAAAACGATTTGTTAATGAGCGATTGATTAAGAAATGTTGGCTGACCATGTTTCATGGACGTGTCTTCAAGGGACATGTTCATTTGGCACGTGGTTGAAAGGAAGTGGCTCTTCATGAATCAATTTTCAAATGGTGCAATCTTCAAGACAAACGTCTTTTTAAGACGTGTTTCTTCATAAATCAGTTTCAATTTGAAAGGTGCATTGCTTCTCTTGAAAGGATATGATCATTCAATTGAAAAGATATCATCATTCATTACATGAATTAAAGGATTCGATCTGGTTAATTAAAACAAGTATATTCAAGGTTGCTAAGACAGAAATAAAACTAATGAAGAGGTGTGAGTAAATTCTGAAAAGACAAAGTTGTATTCTTTCATCAAGTGATGCAAACTTTGAGCAAAGTATATATTTGACATTCATTTTAAACTTGAAGTGTGGTTGTGTGAGTGAGAGAAGTTCAGTCAAATTTTTCTCCTTGTGTGGGCTGAAGGTGATATTATTTATCACATAGAGCAGATTGGAGAGTTGGGTTTGTGCAGATCAGATTGAAGGCAGTCTCACTTCCATCAAGTCAAGGATTGGTGCCTTGCATTAGGGGTTGGTGCTCCTTGTAGGCAGGTGTCTACTAAATTTGTAAAGGTCTAGGTGTTCCTTGTAGGCTACATTCTACTAAATCATCTTGGTGTAAATCTGTAGGTTGGTGCCTACTTTAAAAATAGTATTTCAATAAAGTTGTATCAATTTGGGGAAATTGGTTCATATCAAAAATTGATTGTAAAAAGTTTGAAAAGATTAAGAAATAAAAGTTTGTGATTGATTTACTGATTCATCTAGAATCTTTGTGCTCTTCATTTGCATCACTCCAAAACACATCTCTCTTCACTATATCCTTCACCCTTCACCCCTGCTCTGTCTTGGACTCGGCCCACCAATTCCAATCTGCTGTCATAACCACGAGTTGCAATGACTCTTACAACTTAATCATTCTCTCCAAGAGAATGAAAAAGGATGCATATCTGGTATCAGTAGGTTTCAAGAACTCGTTCTTAGAGAAGCTCTTGAAGAGTGCATGTGAAGTGTGGTGATTGCAGATAAACATCTGCACATCTGTAGCATCATTGACCACTGCTCTGATCCACTCAATCTTCTCTATGTCCTTGAGTGCATTGTTCATGGCATGCACACAACATGGAGTCCACCAAATATGTCTGTAAGGCCTCAACAAGTTTCCCTGCAGCTTTGCACACATGTGCTGCATCTATCACTACTTGGACCACATTTTTTGGCCCAACCTCCTCAATAGCGTCCTTGGGGACCTGAAACTGAAAATCAGCATATTTGCGATGCCCTGTACAATCAACTGCCTTAAGAAAAGTATGGGCCCTCTGTACATGTAACCATGATATTGACGAGTGGATGATGGCTAATGTTCGTCCACCCATCCATGACTATATTGCATCCAATCTTCACCCAACATTCCTTCATTTTCTCCATCAACACATTGATCTTGGAATAGTTCTTATCCAAGATTGTGGTCCTCAATTTTGTCTCACCTGGTGGCACATATGATGGTCCTCCCCTTGCTACCATCAACATCATCTCCCTATAATAAGGAGATCGAGCTACATGAAATGGTATGCCATTGGCAAAGAACTTGCCAATGGCATCATCTATCTCATCCTTCAACTGCACATTGAACAAATCAGCTATGGGGTTACTTTGAGTTTGCAATTTGCATTTCTTGGTCACCTTACCCTCTCCTGCATGGGCATTGGAAGAAGAACCTAGCATCACTCCTACTCTCGTCTACAAAGTATGACTAGAACTCTATGGCTGGCTCTGTTGAACATGTGCCCTACGAGACAAAGTAGTAGGCATAGCTGTAGCTGCACTGTCATTTGGAACACCCCATAGGTTATTTATCTTAGCTCTGTATTTGAGGTTTGCTAGTTGCGCCAAAAACGAACATGTCTGCACACGTTTTCCTCGAATAAAAAGGTTTGCATTAACTCTAGTAATGCTGCCATACCATTCTAGATCACAAAAGTGGCACTTCCACCTCCTTGTGCCACCGAATGTCCTTGGCTTTCTTGGTAATTTTGTTGCAAACTGTTTGAGAGGAGACTTATGATCAAAAGGACCCTTAGCATACTTTGCCAGTAATGCGTAGGGACACTCTATGGTACTTGCTGCACTTGCCATGGAACTAGTTTGGGCTTCAGGCTTAGTCCCATGGTTAGCCCCCTCAGCCTCAGGTCCATATTCAGATTTAGGTTCACTATGAACTTCTACCTCATCCTCACTCATGCCATGAGAGCTCATTGTGTTACTTCAATAAACAATATAAATTCTATAAGTGCCTAGTTTCAGCCTAGTTTAGCAAATTTGAAAATAATTCCATAAACATGGCTGCAAATGCATATTCATATATTCATCTCAATGTTCATTCATTTTTCATTTTGTCAACAAGATTCAACATCAAATTAGGTTTTGAAAATGAAACTTAGAAAAAAAAACAAAAAAAAATTGAATTTTTTTTGTTTTAATCATTGAAACCTACCTTGTTCTTGAAAAATCCTTCTAAGTTGATGTAGAATCCTCCTCTTCTTGTTGCTCCTTCTCATCCCTCTTGCACTTGCAACACTTGAATCTCACTCCTTTAGAAAACCAAATGTGAGAAAAATAGAGGATTTGAGAGTGTTTTGTAGAGGTTAGAGGCAATGAGGGGTCCCAGTTGCCTTTAGGGATCGTCCCAAGGCACAAAATTCAAGAAATAAAAAAGAAAATTCAAAAAACACGTTTTTGCATGCCTCAAGCTGGGAAACTCTTGGACGTCCTCGAGATGTTTGAGAGACGCTTGCTCAAGAGATGCCTAGGCGTCCTTGGGACGTCCCGGCGTTTCCTTGCAGTCCCTTGCGTTTCTATGGTGGTGGAGGTGCAGCAGGGGGATGTCCCTAACCCATCCCAGGGACGTCCTCATTCTAGAAGCGTGGGAATTTTGGGGGGGGGGGGATGTGTCCCTGTGGAACATTGGGTAACTCCTCTTTTTTGTTGGTAACCTTTAGCTTAGTGTCCATGACCAAGGAATATCTCTGTTACTAATTTCGCTTAGATTTTGCACTCCACCTTGTCTTTTGGGGTATGCTGCACTCAAGTGTATTTTCCCCAAGTTCAATATTATCATGTTTCCTGTGATTTGAACCTAGGGCTCCATCATGCAAAGCCTTATACCTTTACCACTTAAGATCATGAGAGAGTGGAAAATATGAAGGTAGGCTTGGGTCTGTAATATGGTTACATTTGACCTTTACCTCTAGGTGCCTTCTGGCATCACATACAGGTGGGTTTGCATCCATGCATTACCATCAATCTCTAGACATCATCACAGATGCTACAAGGCCTGCAAGGTCTGTAAGGTATCTTTTAGATATAACTAATATGATGTTAAACACCATTAACATACATCACTTAACAGTCCAGTAGGTGCCACTGAATAGTAAACTGTGAGTGCTACCACTATGAAGACAATGGGTACAAATTCCCCCAGGAACTACTGGGCTAGCTTCAGAGTGTTCATGCCAAACATGATGGTGCTGGGTCGTTCTGCCCTATGTGACCACTAGAGTTGGATGTCTAGAAAGTGCACGCTGTGCCCAGGGACTAAACCCCCATTTGTGTTCCAAAGGCCATGGATCTGATTAAACCCACAACTTACTAATCTAGGAAAATATACATAAGGAACAAGTAACTGTATACAAAGTATAGTCTAGCAATTTTTTAACAATAAATAATATCTAATATCTCAAAGGATACAAAGTATAATATATTTAATTGCATTCTGCACGTTGAACATATCACCCTCAAATCTCATCCTCAAGTGAATCTGTACGGCACAGTAAATCATGCAGGGTTGTAAATATTAGTATTAGTGAACTTCCATGAAAGAATTAATGCATTGTTTAGAAGTAGGAAGAAAGTCGTAGGCAGGGGCAACAATCTCTTTATATTAGATTATCAACTTGGCAAGCCAATGTACTGGAAGAAACAAAGAAATCCTCCACATCCCTTCAATTCAGCCCATCCAAATCATTAATCCACCAGATTATGCATATCTAGAAACAATAACATCAAGATGAATAATTTTAATCTTGTATTGCTTAGTTCAGAAGAAATTTTTGCTCACATGCTAATCCAACCACAAACAATTCTTTCCAACTTGTTAGATCCATGAATCCTCTCTTTTTATAGAAGTGGATGTGGATTACAGCAAATGCAAATGTTGTAACTACACTCAAGCAACTTGAATCAACAACAGAGTACTAAGGAAAGAAACAAACAAGGCACTGTTAAAATGCATAACAAGAGGCAAGCATCAATTGCAGTGGAGGAAGCTGAAGAAATTGTAGGCCCTGTTCATGCTACAAATATAAAGGAACTAAAGTGCTCTACTAACAAAACATTTTGGAACTCTTTCTGTGTCTCCAAATCCAGCTTTCAAGAGTGTGTTAACCTCAAATATTAGGAGACTTTCACCCCTGCTGAACTCAAAGGGTTTAGGGTTTTAGCAAAAGACAGCAAAAAAACCCTAAAGACCTCCCTAGGAAATTGAACATTCCAATTGTTCCAACACTGGCTTCACAAACAAATGAGCGCTTGTGGCATGGCTGTCTCAACTTACTCTCTGTGGTTTCACCTGTGAGAAAAATGACATTAATTGACATCTATGGCCAGTGGATATTCAGTAACTAGGTTATCTAGTTCAGTCTAGTGGGCATAAGCAAACAAATGCACATTCATTCACAATATTGGACCAGGGGGCGCTCTTTGAGATGAGTGACACAGGAACATAAAATATTGAAACACACTCAATTTTTTCCCCTATAGATTAACAAATCATGACCAATCACCTTCTATTATAGAGAGCCAAAAGTTGATTCTATATTAAAAAGCCAAAAGCTATTTACAAGAGGGTAAGGCCCTTATTTATACAACCACGAGAATTCTCATGCAATGGGAACCAAAGGAGCTTGGGAACACTTCAAAGGAATAAGGACTGAGGAGAGAGAGAGAGATGGGATAGATGTTGGGGAGGCAACAACATTTGTAGGACGATGTTTGATTGATGCCAGATTAATGGAGAAAAGATGGCATGTGTGAGCAATTGAGAATTTTGTCTATAGGCAAACAAAAATATGATGTTTTCCCTTCCACTCAAATGCAATTTTTTGCTTTTGAGAGTTGAAGGCCCATGTGATTTGGTAGAGAACAAATTCTAGCTAGCCACCATGATTGATGAGAGGCAGCTCATGATCAATGGTTGTTAAGGCCAGTGGGGACAAAATGGGTCATGTAAGGTTGATACCTGTTTGACTAGATTGTCAAACATATTTGGGTTGAGAAAAAATGGCTTTTGCATGAAGATCATTAGTGAAGGGATTCAACTTTGTTTAACAATTAGGGGGTCGAGAAGCCCGAGACTGTTGAATGCCACTTCAAATCGACAACCATGTAATCCAAAAGGTGCTAGTATAGAGGGAACTCTAAATATCCCTAGAAAGGGACTTACCGTGGGTTGGACTCGATGTCATATGGAGGAGTGATTCAAAAATGTCGTTAGATGTCCTTGGAAGATCAATATCTAGTGCATCCTAGAGGATGTTGGTGTGGAACTGCTAGTAAAAGCCTTTGAAAAGGAGTGGAGACAAGTGGAGAGGGTAGGCCCATTGTGACGTCAATTCCACAAGAGAAAAATTGCCCATGTCATTGAATGTGTGATGAATGACCTATGAGAGTGTTGGTTTGCTGAGGCATCCCAAGGATGAAAGTAGTTGCAAAACCAATCTAAAAAGGGGAGCAAAGCCCATGTGAACAAGAGGTTTGGTGGGCCAAGTTTTTGAAGCCAATAAATGCATTGAAGACTTCTTAAGAGAGGCCAAAAAGTTGATTTGTAGAATGAGGGGGTTGCGAGTGGCACCAAGGCACCTATAATGTCCTTGACAAAATATTAATGCAAATATTTGGATAGACTCAAATATATTTAATTGGGCCCTTATAAACCGTAAATATTAAGGCAAATATTTTGGCTATTTCTATTTTGGGGTTTAAATATTTAAAACTTAGAACCTTAGAAATCCTAGATGGTGGTAATGTTTACATAGCATCATCATCCACCTCGTATTATGCTTTAGACTTCATTAGTTTACCTCGAAATGACAAACCCTATTCTATTTTGCCCAAGTCTAGCAAATTGAGAAAATTCTCCTTTTGCATTTACACGGTCACATTACAAACCTAGTATTACATGGTTGGGTTCACAAACAAAAGATAGATAAATAACACATTTAAATGGGATTTTTTATTCACAAAATACTCAGATTTATGAATTGGGTTCACAAGCAAGATAATTGTGTAGAACCCTTCATTTAAATCATGTAGGATTGGAACCCATTACAAAATGTGGCTAGGGCAGCAACCACAACAAGAAATACAATAGTATGCCCTAATAATTGAGACATCATTGCACAATCGCAATACAAATTGGAAATACAATGAAGTATTCCCAAGACAACTTGCAAATCAAACCAGCTTGATATTGTTGAATATTTGCCACCAATAAGGCTTGAATGTAACCTTCGTGTGAGATTGCTCCTTCAATTGAAGAGGTTTCGTCCTTTGACACAAGATCTATAGAGTTTTTGTCCTTTAATGTGACATCTATGGGGCTTTTGTCCCTCAACCTCCACAGCTCCGTGGGTTTTCGTCCTCAGATTTGATGCTTGAAGGAGTACTCATGGAAAGTTTTGGTTAGGGTTTTTTTAGTTTTCATCATAATAATCTTGCATCTAGTCTTTCAGCTCATTATACACCTGAATTGATGTTGAAATCTACAACAATGGCCTCCGCCTTGAAATTGGTGTGCAGTAGGGGCTACTTGTACCTATTGAGCACCAACTTACGTCTGTGGAAATGTGCTTGCGATGCATGGAGGAATTTCCCTTACGAACTGCAACTACCTTGGAAATAATGGTGAGGGTTCCCTTAGGGTTTAAAACCCTAACTATGCCATTAATGGAAACCAAAGTTGTCTTCTTTGTTTGCACAGCTAGGTGTACATGTGGAACCACATCTTGATTATTAAATGATACTTATGTGGTTGTGGGAGCTCTTTTAGAAGATGCATCATCAATTTGCACATTAATGGTTTGGTCGTGCAAGGATGTAGGAGGAGATGAATAGTGAAAAGAGGCGAGAATGTTGGAGTTTGGGTGTCAAGGATACCTTGTGATTCATGCCATAAGTTGGGGTTTGGGGTATAGAAGGGAGGCATGTTGGCGAGAGGAATTTTGACTCTTTGACGAGGGTTTTGAAGGAGTGGGGTTTGGTAGAGAGGTATGATGGTTTGAATGGAAGAGGGAATGAAGGTGGGGAATAGGTGGAGGACATGATTGGATGGGTAGGTCTGATACCTTGACAAAGATAGAAGAGAAAGTGGATTTGAGAGGAAATTCATGTTGGGGAGACTCTACAACTTCAATAGATTACACAGACTTGGAAGACTAGCCATGCCTTCATACTAGTAAATTTTGGGGGTCTTAGGCAAATGCATGGGGGATGAAAGGGAAGAACATATGTACAAGATTGGATCAAGTGAGATGTTGGAGTTAGGAAATGGGCATTTTGGCTCACTGCATAAATTGTAGAAAAAGGGGACATGACAGCACCAAGAAGTAAAAGGAGGTTGACATAGATGCCATGACACTTGGAGCTCATTCCTTGAGTTGCATGGACCACAAAAGGTGATCTAGAACTCGAAGTAGGTATATCTCAAGAACCTAGGGTGTCAAGAGTCCGAAGCAAACAGCTGAAAGAGACTTTGAGGAATCCATTTGTGTTAGCTTGTATTACTTGATGGGAGTGTGTGCAAAAACATAATATAGATAAACTATCAAAGTCTTCTCAATAGGCAAGAGACAATTGGAGAAATTCTCACCAAGGAAAGGAGAAAAAGAAACTTGTGAAAAATATGGAGCAAAAGGCATAGGAAGGAGCAACAAAAAAGCAGCAACAAATGATTTTCTCCAACCAGCAATACCATAGAAGTCTACACTTAAGCATAGAGAAAACATCCCAGCGGGCACCCCGATTGGTACCCAACACAATGAAGCCAGCTGCAAGAAACCACTGATGAAGCCATTGGGAACATGCTATTCTTCCATGCAAAAAGTCATCATCAGCTTTAATATGATTGAATCAAAGTCCATCACTAAAATATCAAGTATTAAACTATATTAGTTATATGTGGATTTTAATTCTTTTCCCCTTGTTATGTTCTATTACAACTTTCCTAAGATTGCTCTCCCTATTATGAGCTAATACAATATAGGTATTTGTCAATAATAGTGTTGTATTGCTGCCTAGTTTAAGCATTTTTTGTCCAATTGCCATTGTTGCTCAGTCTCTTTTTCACTATTAGAGGATAATGGGTTTTTGCTAAGTTACCAGGTTCTTCACTTTTGGCCCCCCATACTAGTGTGGATCCCTTACAAGTCCTGGTTCCTTACTGGTTCACCTTAGGGTTCTCTTAGGGTCCTTCTTGGGCCCAGGACCCTGGGCTGAACCCAGGTGAACCCATGTGAACCCAAGCGTTGCCCAAAAAAAAGGCAAGAAAAAAGTTATTTTTTATAACATCTTTATAAACAAAAAAATTCTTGCGTACATAATTTCACCCCTTAAGTGACAAAATGAAACTTATGAATATCATTGACTTAGACGTATATTTTTTTATTGGCAATTATGAATAGCATTGTTTTATATTATATAACTCTAAATTTTGTAATACATGTATATATTCCCATACCTGTAAAAAATTGTCGTACCACCATACCCTTACCCATACCCATACCCGTATTTGCACCTATACCCAAACCAGTAACTTAGGTTTTTTGTAATATCTTCCGTTAATAGATTTACCTTTTATATAAGGAAACATCTCATATTGCACAAACATGAATTATTAGCTGAGTTTTTCTCAGGTGAAAGCATGGCTCGAGGAGATTCTTTGGGAAAGCAAGGACAACATAGAGGTGTACCGCTGCAAAGGCGTCCTTAATATTGTCGGATCTGAAGAAGTTCATATTGTACAGGTACTTGATGACTGGTCTTTTGTATCTACATTTTTAAAGAGCAATGAATGGATTCTTCCTCTAATAGATTAGAAGTGTGATAGCATAGCATGTTTAAAGCTCACAAAGGTCGTGATACAACTTAGAGGACCATTGCACTTATTAATTTGTAATACTAATAAAATGAACCATGTGAATAATATTTTTGGCAGGCAGTACGAGAACTATATGAGATTATTCCAATTCGAAAGTGGAAAGAAGGGGAGAATCGTCTGAATAAGATTGTATTTATAGGCAAGATTTACATAAGGCACCCTATTCTATAACTTGTTTCCATCAAGCTCTTATTTATGTTTTACTTTTAAGGTTGAAGATCTGACTCTGAGTTATTTGACTGTACAGGTAGAAAACTGGATCTTAACATCCTTTCTGCATCTTTTAAATCATGCCTTACAAGCTAAAACAAGTGATGGAACGATGGCGTTTGCATTGCATCCATGAAAAAATGATTTACATGTGATCTGTGGTCCAATCTGCAGTTAAAATATGATTGCATCTTTTCAAATTATGCTTTGTAAAATTAAGAGTACTTGGGATGCATAGTGCATTATTGGGATTGTTAAGCATGAGATGCACCGAGGAATAGTTATTCAAGTGGCATTTGTTGCTTCATCTCAAATGGAAATGATTCAAATCACTTAGAATCAAGCCAATGATATGTTTTGCAGACCATGCTAATGACTGGCAAGTTTCACAAGTTGCACTAACCAAAGGATGAAATTTTAAAGGCAAAATCAGAACAATGCCTTTAATGCCATGCTAATCCTTAAAATTCTTAAAATTGCCACCTAAATCAAATTCTTGTGCACAATCTCTCCCACTTAAAGCTGAATCTAAAGGCAAAAACAGAGTGCAAAAATATGTTGACATTCACGTCTAAACAAAAAGAAAGCAAGGAAACTTTGTTAAAACAAATGAACTCATTGTGTATGGGATGAGATGAACCTTCTCCAAGTTGTAGGGGATATACAAGCTGTCTGACGTCATCCCCACAAGTTACATGTATTATATTGTAATTCTTATGTATTGACATGTGAGAGAACTCAAAAACTCTGCTTTGTGGCATCCTGAGAAGCTCCATAATGTATTTTAGCTCTTTAACATTTTGAGACAAAAAAATCTGTAGAACATTTTTATGTTTTGTAGGTCCCCTTGTGATTATTCATTAATCTATATAGATTAAAAGTAATAAATACCACTATGATAAATGTACTTAAATATGTAAATTACACTAAAAAAAACCCACCATGAATACATACATTAATTTCATAGACCATCATCTCTTTGCTGTAGACCGTGCAAACACTAGATGTTTTGATAAATAAAAGGTGGCCAAAAAAAATAGACAAAGTGAAAAATATATAACTTATTATCTTTCTTCTTAGAAAGAAGAGTAGAATATAACCATATGAAAGTGACAATGGGAGGCTTATTGATTTGAAAAATGTCGGTATAAGCAATCTGTGTTTGAGCGATGATTTGCTTAAAATAGGCATGATAAGAACAACAAAGAGTGAGGCAACAATTTGTTTAACTTCATAGATGTAAGTTTTCTTATAGTTTATGGTAAATGAGAGGTGTTATTTGCAACCCTTGTTTTATACAATTGAAAAACATGAGGATCACATGAAGTGACCTTAAGAGTCATAGTTGGCCACATGGCTAAAGGCTAGAGGCATACTAAAAATGAGAATCTATTATTCTACATGACATAATTGGCCTCCAAAACAAATATCATTACATGTGTTTAATTTGTGTGAGCAAAGATGATATACTCCTAATTATCGAAATAATATTGAGAGGGTACGAGTCAATTGCACAATCTTTAGCCATGTTTGAGGGCCCAACATTCTTTATTGTAGAACCACCATCATCAATAGCAATCAAAGGTTCCATCTTTAAAACAACAATTGGAGTTGTATCTATATGTTTGGAACATTTGCTTTGCCTAAATGGCCATCTCGACAAACACCATTATATGGGTTTTAACAAACTTGTATGACCAAAAAGGATATAGTCTAAATTACCAAAAAAATATTGAGAGAGAATAGGCCAATTGCATCTTCCATAGTTGTGCTTGAGGGGCCACCATTCTTTATTGTAGAATCCCATTAATAGCAATCAAAGGTTCCATCCTTAAAACAACAAGAGGAGTGGCATCAAAATGTTCAAGCCATTTGCATTGCCCAACTGGCCACTACAACAAACAACATTATATGAGTTTTAACAAACTTGTATGAGCAAAAATGATATATTCCTAATTACCAAAAAACTATTGAGGGAGGATGTGCCAATTGCATATTCTCTAGTTGTGTTTGAGGGTCACCATTCTATATTGCAAAACCTCATCCATTAGTAGCAACCAAAGGTTCCATCTTTGAAACAATAATAAGAGTTGCATCTATATGTTTACGACATTTGCCTTGCTTAGTTGGGATGTTAACTTGAATTAGATAGATATTCCTAATCTTCATCTTTGCTAACAAGTTGATTTTCCTTTTAGTCCACTTTACAAAATCATTCCTAACCTTCAACACTTAAAATTTATGGCAAACACTCTCACGGACACAATTTTCAACGAATCTTCTATCGATTTTTTTGGACACTGAACAACTCATCCACATGTTTAGGGTGTTTAAAATATGAAGGACTCTTTTGAGTTGAACCAACATTGGCTACAATTGATGCTAAATGATGGGGGATCTCTTATATGAAGTACATTGAAAACATGTCTTGGGGATAAACATAATTTTGTGATCATTATTTTTATCCCTTCCAACGTTTTTATGTTTGAATAAAGAACTTCTAGAAAATATGGGTTTAATTTTATCAATTTATCCCATAATACTTTGTGGTCTATCATTAAGATAAACAAATGATGTAAAGATTGTAAAACTAGATCAATATAACATATAATACCAAATAGATATAAAAATTTTTAAAAAAAGAAAAAATTGAAAAGAAAAAATAATATTAGAAAATGTCCAATCAAATTAAATCAACATATTAAAAAAAATCTACCATCCAACCAAATACAACTTGGAGATTTTGGAGCTAAGATTTTGTACAGACTATGTGTGTAAATTTCCAACTAGCCTGCCAAAAACCAAACCAAAATTTTCTTTTTATTTAATAGTTAAAAGCTAGACTGATATCTTAACGAGTTGACCTGCTGATAAATTTAGTAGTTTAGTTCTCAGCTATTTTGGACTTCAGTTTATCTTTGGTTGGCGTGTTACTTGGATCACCAAGGTAACCAAACTCCACTAAAATGACTCAGACACTAGCCTAGCTTCCATTTCCTTGGTCCTTACTTTCAAAATAATTTGTTATTCAGATTTCTAGTCGGCCGTTAAATTAAAACCAGGGATTATGTGCCACACGACACTCATGGATATTCTACTATGAATCTGAGTATTACAATTGAAACAAGAGTTTTTATTAGAATTTTTTGGATGCTACCCAATAATTAAATAGGTTCAATAATTTCTTGGGTGCAGGAAATACGGAGGTAAAGACTTCTCGGAGCTCTATTTTTTCTCTGAAGTGTTATTAAATGCGAAAAGCATTTGAATTCAGTTTAACAGTGACTGAATTATGTCCGTGCGCTTTTCTAAGGCTTACAGGAGATCTTTGTCGTTTTTGTTTTTTGAAATGTTGATTTTCTGTTATTTAATTTAGTGCTGAATTCTTTCATTTTCTCAACCATCTTCTTGTTGAATGGATCTTAAAATGAAGTTTTTTTTTTCCATTGTCCTAGTTGTGCAAAAGACAAACTCGCTCTATGCATACCTTTTGACCTCTTCCATCTACCTATTTCACATTGAAGATGCTACGTGGCAGTCCTTAATTGAGCTATGAGAATATTTGTTCTCCAAGAAATATTGGGCTCTATATAGGCCTTTTGTTGATGGTTAGAAGTGGGGTTAAATTCCTCAAGGTGATATTTCCTCTCTCTAGTGCCTTTACCCACATAGACTTGTGAAACTTATCTACAAAAAACGTCTTTATTTCTTTGCACACGCAACACCTTATCATCTTGGTCCCACAGTTGGCTTATAGAATTGGACTTGAGATTGCCATAGGTCGGTTTGCAATGTTCATCAACTTCAAGATTTTGGATAAAGAATGTCCTCATAACATCAAGGATTACAATTTTTTTTTAATCCTTTGAGTTATATCAAGTTAGGGTTTTAGTTCATATCAATTCAACCTACAATTTGGACGCCAAAGGGTTTAAACTAGGGGTCAATGATTGTTTTGGCTCTATTTTTCTTCAGAGCAAGTTTTGGGCAATTCTTTGGAGTAAAATATTTTAAAGGGATTTTAGATGCGAAGTCCCTCTTAGATATGGCTTTCTATGTTTGGTCAACTATATTGAACTTTGTAGACTAGCTCATGAGATTACAAGTCTTAATTTGACTTACATTGAGTAACATGTGGCTTGATCTTGCCACCTTTGGGAGGCCAAACTATTCAATATTACTTAGGAATTTGTTTTGAAGAAGACTAAAGACGAAGGCTATGTCTAGGTATTTAGGTTCAAAAGGATCATTAATTACGTTTACTTTTGTTTTTGGAATTATTTTCAAAGCTACTTCTCGCAATCAACTATTTTTGGTAGGGTCTATTATCTCATTGCAATGCCTCAACGTTTCGCCTATAACATTAATGAACAAATATTAGATGAATGATTTTTTTGCATTTGCAAATGTGAAATTTACATCACATTGCACACTCACACATACTAGGGGTTGTGACAACCACAACATGCTACATGACATTGCCAATGCACCAAGCATGATAGCAAAAAGTAGTAGACTTCACTAATGGTGTGGAAAATCACCACGATGATTAGATGAGAGGATGAAGCTTCCTTATGATAAGGATCAAGCATTAGTGATTAGTACATGCTTATACTGAGAGGGGGGGGTGAATCAATATAAGACTATCTTTTAGTTTTCCAAATTAATAACCACAATAAATTTAAATACATAACATCAACAAATAAGAACACAAGAGGAACACAAGATTTACATGGAAACCCTTTCGAGAGAAAACCGTGGAATAAGGGTTGCTTTGATCTACTATTGAAATCCAACCACCAAAATGAATAATCTTTTACAACAATTTGTAGGCACTAACCTACTGGAGACACCAATACACACCACTTGAGCAAAAACTCAATAAGAGACACCAACCTCTTGATAGATAAAGCATTTTTCTTCTTGATAATCCTCCAAAAATTTGCCTTTGAATAATCTTTAATTATTTTCTCTTCACACAAATCTGTTGGTATATATATGATATATCTCTTTATCTTCCACAAACTCTTCTCCACATTCTACAAACTCCTCTTATATCATCACCAAGATAGGCAACCTTTTGGAAGGATGCATTGCTTGAAAAAGGAGGCAACTTTTCACACATTTACAACTTTTCATTACACCCTTTAATATCAAACTTGGTCACTTAATAAGGGGTTGGCCCCTGTAAAAATATAAATTAATTTAAATTTAATTTTAAAAAATGGGCAAAGATAGGGGTCGACCCATAAATGAAAATATTATTTTATTTATTATTTTTTAAAATCCCAAGGAGAGCATCAACATTGGGGAATCAACCAATATCGATCAGTGAGATTTGTCTAACGTCTTTACTACTATTTAGTGGTATTTGGCCATTGCAATTTATTCTTCTTGGATCCACGAATTTTATCATGAAATTCATGATATCTTTCTTGACACTAAGGACAATAAACTTGCCAACAACCTCTCATACACCTTTGACATCAATGACAATAATTCTAACGATCTCCCCCTTTGCCATTAATGACAACCTTGCATAGAAATAATCTTTGAATTTAGTTTGGAAGAACATAATACTCCCCATGTATCTATTGCTCCCCCTTTATCTATTTTTTCCCCTATGACATTAATGGTAAAGGAATCCTTGGAGTTGTAAGATAGTACAATGATGAGCTCCCCCTGAACAATGCATCTCATTGATGACTAGATGAAAAGGACACACGGGCCCCAACTTTTGTCTAAGATACTCAAAAGTCTCTTTTGGAAGAGGCTTTGTAAAGATATCTACAATTTGTTCCTGAGTGGTAATATACTCCAACTTCACCTATTGGTCTACCATCAACTCTCTTAAGAAATGATTTGATTGGAAAGTATTTTGTTTAGGAGCGCATCATAAGATTATTCGATATATTGATTGCACTTGTGTTATCACAAAATATGGATATTGGATGATCATATTCTACGTTAATGTTCCTTAATGTTTGCTTCATCCAAAGAACCTGAGTGCAACAAGAGGTTGTTGCTATATACTCCACCTTTTTTGTGGATAAGGAAATTGAAGTCTATTTCTTACTCAACCATGATATAAGACTATTTCCTATAAAGAATGCACCTCCAACTACTCTTTTTCTATCATCAACGCTACCAGCCCAATCTACATCGGTGTATGTTATTAAGGTGAAAAATTCACCTCTTTGATACCACAAACCAAAATCCAAAGTGACTTAGAAATTTAAAAATCATTTTAACTGTCTACACATCAGTTTCTTTTGGTGCAACCTGAAACCTTGCCACCATACCTACTGCCTACATAATATCAGGTCTTCAATTTGTCACATGTAATAAAATCCCAATCATTGACCTATAGAGAGTTTGATTAGCCTTAGGGGATTCATCATCCTTACTCAATTTGCATCCTGTGACCATGGGTGTACTCATAGGTTTGCAATCCTCCATTCAAAATTTCTTCAACACTTCCTTAATATACTTGGTTTGTGAAATAAATATCCCTTTATCTTATTGAGAGATTTGTAAGCCAAGAAAGAAAGACAACTAACCAAGCAAGGACATCTCAAACTCCTTCTGCATGTCCATATCAAACTCTTGAGTCATTTTTATCACTACTCCCACCAAAAATGATAATCTTTTACAACAATTTGTAGGCACCAACCCATTAGAGACACCAATACCCACCACTTGAGAACCAAATCAATAAGAGACACCAATCTCTTTAATATGAGGCACCAACCTCTCCAATATGAGGCACCGACCTTTTGATAGACAAAGTTTTTTTTTATAATCCTCCTTCAAAAATCTGCCTTTGAATAATCTTCAATTATTTTCTCTTCACACAAATCTATTGGTGTATATATGATATCTCTTTATCTTCCACACACTCTTCTCCACATTCCAAAAAATCCTCTTATATCTTCACCAAGATAGACGACCTTTTGGAGGGATGCTTTGTTTGACAAAGGAGGCAACTTTTCATAGATTTACTTTTCATTACACCCTTTAATATCAAACTTGGGTGCTTCATAAGGGGTTGACCCCTATAAAAATATAAATTAATTTAAATTAATTTCAAAAAATGGGTGCCAAGGATGGAGGTCAGCCCATAAATGAAAATATTAATTTATGTATTATTTTATAAAATCCAAAGAAGAGTGCCAACATGGGGGAATCAATCAACATTGATAAATGAGATTTGTCTAATGTCTTTGTTTCTATTTAGTGGTCTTTGGCCATTATAATTTCTTCTTCTTGGATCAATGAATTTCATTATGACATTAATGATATCTTTCTTGACATCAATGACAATAAACTTGCCAACAATCTCCCATATGCCTTTGACACCAATGACAATAATTCTAACAATTAGTCTATGACCTCATTCTCTTGTGGACAAATGGTGTAGAATGAGAGTGATACTTGATTCATATCCATTCCAAGACACAAACACCATCCAAACACAAGAGAAAACCTACATAAGAGGTGGATCAACTAGGAGGTACAAGGCCTCAACCAAATGGATCAATAACGTTGATTTCACACCAAGGCACACTTCCCAATGTAAAAGAGGGGATACATCTCCAAGTATGACACACCTCAACAAAGTGAGATGATAGGAAGATTGAGCAAGCCTAGGGGAAAAACTTGCAATTTGTTTTTGTTACTAAACAATTAGTTGTATTCCTTTAAGATGGTAGTTTGGGAAATTATATTTGACATGATTTATAAAAGCCATATTGTAATACATTCCTTGATGAACTCAGTGATATCTTTATTATTTTGTATAGTTTTTTGTGCAAATGTGAATTCTCTTTAACAATCCAATGCTAGAAACTGGTATGTCACATTATAATCCCAAAATTGCACAATAGTCTTGTAAAAGTGTTTGACATGAAAAATTTCCAAAATCTACTCCTTAGGACTACCTCTTAAACCCCCTAAGGGTTTTCTTGCAGCAAAGATATTCTATGACAACGAATTCACCTAGAATAAGTTAAGAAAGTCTTGAGAATCTAACCAGTAGGATTCTAACTTGAATGCGACATAAAAACATCTTTTGAATTTGGGGTAGAAAAAGTTGATCGTTCACAAGGATTCTTAGAATGTCACAAGACACAAAAATAACTTTCCTACACACAGGGGCACACACATGAGACATGGATGGCAAGAAGACTACACGTATAACCTCCATAAGAATATTGTCAACATCCAAAATCCCAAGGTAATTCAATTATATCAATTGACTATGCATAGGGTTTATCCACACTAGTTTGCAAGATCATGAAACCAACATACAAAACTAGGTGACTAATCTATTAATATCCACATAGAAAATATTACAATTTTGATACAATATGCTATGCATGTTCGACACCAATGTCAAAACATGCCAAAAATAAAGGTAGATACCTTGTTACTATGCAGGTGGATCATAGTTCTATAATAAAGAATCCATAACCATATTACATTTAATTTTCTAAATAAAATATGATTACATACCATGAATTGGCTACTAAAAATCATGCCAATACCCTCACAAGATGAGATGTTAAAATATCCCAATAGTACTATAAAATTATTACAATTAAAGGGTCTTATTCCCAACATGGATGAATCATAACTCACATACGAGGATACAATAATGAACAACTACACTATTATAACAATAGTATCAAGGACCCTATTTACAACGTTTCAATATTAAAACAAAAAATGATACAAGTATAATACCATGAGAGTCCAATAGGCTCCAATGAGCATCCTCCAAGTTTGTTTGTCCCCAATTATGGTTTAGTTCCACCCAGCCATATGGAACCCTCAGGCCCACTCCATTGTCCTAGGAGATAGTTGATTTGGGTACCAAACATACTCACACAAACTAGGAATACATGGAAACACTCATTCCAATCCAATACATACAACATATGTAGCAATTCATGCCAATATAATACATATGATAGTACATATATCAACACATGACAATACAATATACACAAGAGTATATGTAGTAACACTCATGCCAACATTAGCATAAAAATAATGCCAAACAACATTAATGTATAAAGGTTCTTCACACCATTGATGCACACAAATCAATATGTATAAAGAATCCACTCACACATTCATGAAGGTCCACCAATGCATGTAATTCAACACATATAAACTAATGCCAACAAATATGCATTCATGAGGGTTCTTCACACCATCAGTGCACACATTATAATAAATGTAGACAAATTCCAACAATCATGCATGTATGAGGGTACAACAAGCCAAAAATGCTCATGTAGGTGGTCTTAACACATTGGATACAAAAGTTGATAAAAATATAGGAGAGTCCTAGACATAGACCAATGAGTGTCATCTAATTTGGCATGATGACCATGTTGGTTATTGAGCATCCGTCCTTCCTAGAAGGAGGTTACTCATCAATATTATCAATCTCAATAAGTTGTGAAATGCCCTTTTCTCCAAGTCATAAACCCTCCTAAGGAATTTAGCACTTTATGGAGAATTATCTTGCTTATATATGCGTTACATTTAGTCCCCACTCATTTTAAAGTTTATCTTGTTTAAACTCTCATTTGGCTTGATGAATGAGTTCCTTTAAAACTTTGACTAGTGATTAGAGGCCACTCCTTCTCTACCATATACCTCTTTCCCAAGTGCCCATGGTCCATAATTACAATTTTAGGATGACACATAAATCATTGCAAAAAAAAAAAACACATTGTCCGATGATGCAAAATCATAATTACAGAATGAGACTACTCAATCCACAAAATAAAATATGCAAATGAGGTCTAATTTTTGATTTTAATTTTTCAAAAATTGGAAGAAACCATAAGAATACCAAAATACACCATTGATGACATCATCATGAACCTTCAAAATTTATTTCCTAAGCTAGACAAAATTTCTAAATTTTAAACATACTCATAGATGTAGAAAATGCATATCATTCAAATTTACACTCTCCACATGGTTTTGGGAAAAAAATTCCTTAACCTTGGCTCTATTCTTGTGTTTTTTAAATTTAAAAATAACACATAAATAGATGAAAGTAAAATCATTAATTCTTTCTTATACTGAGAAATCCATATGTCTCCACCTAATGTGGACATGGCAATGGAGAATAACCCTTTCATAAATAAAGGAGAAACACCTTCCAATTTCAACTCGAAAGAAATAAAGAAGCTGGTTTATTTTTGAGCGTACACCTTCAACAAGTGTTATTATTGAAAAGCAATCCAATTTCCAAGCCAATCCACTCCCAAGAACAATCGAAAACCAAGTAGAGAAATTTGTATAAATTTTCTTTCAAAGGAGGAATGAGAGTTTCAATCCGAAAACCAAAAATAACAAGTGAAGTCCAAATAAGGGTATTCTCTTTTCTAATAATTTTTTCCATTTCTCTTTTGAGATATATTTCAAAATATAATGCTTCTCATAACTTAATATTTCATTAACAACATCAAGTTTCCACAGTCCATGATAACGAATTGTTAAATCTTTGGATTGAAACTGTGTATTTTTTGTCTCAAAAAAATATGTTTCTCATAACTTAATATTTCATTTAACATTTGCATAGTTTCTTTATTTCAAACATTAAATAAATTACCTTTGCACCAAATTTCAAATAAAGCTAATGAATTATATAGATTAGAAATTATTTTTCCACACAATAATCTAATAAGGTAATATGACATAATATCATTTCAATTTGATATTTTTTAAGTAGCCATAGGAGTGTTGGGAAAAGGTGTCTCAATCTTTCATTCCTAATGTTCATTTTTAATAATTTTGTATGCATTCACTTTCGTCTTTTGTGTGTTTTGTCTTCATGTGGGAGAGTTGGCATCCCATTTAGAGGTGACATGGAACTTGTATTTAATGGATATTATCCTCACATGGGGAGGTAGGAATCCCACATAGAGGTGGAATCCTTTGGTCATGTGTTGGTATCTTGTGGTGTGTGTAAGTACAATATGTTAGAAGTTACATATGATAGATTTGTATATCATGCAAGAGCATGTAAGAGGGAGGTTATATTGAAATCTTGATGAAAATTGTAGCAATCTTGGACACTTTTCATGGATCATGTTTGAATGGGTTGAATAAGGACAAATTGGGGCACCCAAGATTAGTTGGTCAAATACGACAGAATATGACAATGTAAGAGAAAATAATTTTGCAAAAAAAACTTGAAGGATATTTTATTGAGGGAGTTGAAATTTGGTGTCTTGGTTTGGGTACCATACCTCCTTTGGTATTGCTAATGGTTTTCTAAAACCATTAATGCTTTCTATTTTGAATCTTTCCTATTTAATGGTGCTTTGGGATGTAGTTTGTATAAGTTATTTTGTAGGTACTATTATGCTGCTATGATCATTCCATAATTGTATATTGGTGATAGTTCTATAAAAGGCTTTCTTTGCAACTATATTCTAATTGTAGTAAGATTATTGATTAAGACATTCAACTACTTTAGAGCATGATATTTTCTTTTGAAATGGCTTTCCTCATGTACATCTATGTTATGGTATACATTTTATATGATTTATGTGTTTCTCCTTTCTATAATTGTAAAGCCTTAAAATTTTTCAACTCTCCTCTAATGTTAGTTTAAGAAGCATTTTGGAATACCTTCCTTTCATTTGGTATAAGAACCTAATCATCTCAGATACTAGGCATTGAGAAGAGGGTTTTTTTTGCACTGATTTTCATTTGAGTGGGAGCTTGCAGGTAAGGGTTTGATCTTATTGTAGAAGATAGAAAGAACATCTAGAATGAAAATGGATAATTCAAATTTTAAATTGTAGAAGCTCAAAATAAAAATATGTTTGTAGATAAAGATTTAAGGGTTGCGATATCTGGTAAGAAGCCTATTACAATGTAACAAGAAGATTGAGATATTTTAGAAAAAATAAAAGGTCCCATTAGACTTTGTTTGACCGTTTCAATATTCTTGAATATTCATGAAGAAACCTTTGCAAAAATTATTTGGAAGAATGGGGAGATTTGTATGAAATTAAATCTCTAGGTATTAAAATATGTATGAGAAAGATCTATATACACTTAGAATCAAGGATGGAGGCTCTATGGTTGAACACAAATGGATTTAACATGGTTTTTATCCAGTTGCACTTCATTGGAGTAAAGATAGAGGATGATCATTGCATGCCTTTACTAGGTTCTTTTCCTAATTTATGGGATCACTTGGTGATGGGAATTGGGAGTATTACCTCCAAACTCATTGAATGAATTAGGTAGTAGCATCTATTACTTCTAAAGCGACACACATTTTTTTTGAATCAACCAAGTAGGCTCTATTTTTTTGTTGTAGATAGAAAGAAAGAGACAAGAAGGAAAATAAGCAAGATAAATCTAGATCTAATCATGTGGGAGATCCAAATCCCTTGATAATTCCAAGGAAAAATATTGGAATTGTAGCAAGGTTGGTCATTTTTGAAGATACTATAAGAAGGAGAAGAAAACCAAATATTTTGATTACGAGTTTGAGAAGTCCTCCTAGGAGGATGTTGAAGTCTTTATTCTAGCCTTGGCTACACATGCATCAAAAAATGTGTGGATGATTAAATCTAGTGCATCTTTTCACACAAAATCACATAGGATTTGGTTTACTAAATATGAAGAATATGATGGTATGAAGGTGTACCTTGGAGATGATTATCATATGAAGATTATTGGCTATGGGAGTGTTTGAATTCAATCCTCTAATATATGAGTGAAGGGTATCAATGCGTATTGTATATCCTTTGTTTGACATGAAACCTATGTGCAGACACCTAAGTTTTCCCTAGTACAACCTTGTCCAAAATTAACTAACTTATTAAATTATTTAGTTAGTCCACTTCACCTAATGTAGCCCGCCTAATTAAATAATTATAATATTTAATTAGTCATTTTTCCTCTCACACTTAATTAACTAAGTATTTTTTAATTATATTATTTTCCACCTCACATGGACAAAATAATTATTATTTATTTGGGCTACTTTCCCTCCACCAACTCAAAGAATGAAGAAGCCACTAAATGCATTTTTCTCTCATATTCATATGGTTGCAACAACTTACCATTTTTAGTAAATGCATCCTATCGCTTCATTTTCTAAATAAATATTACTTGACCCACCCTTCATCCTCTCCTCAATCCTAGAAAAGTATTCTCATTCATTCTTTATTGTTGATCTTCTCATCACATCTCCACCATCCATTTTACTTCCCAAAAATCTATAAATAGACACACTACCCTATGCATTTGATTATCCGGTTTCATGCTAACTATATGCTATCAAAATAGGTATATTTTGTGCAAAGAGCATTCACATCCCAAATCACTTGGATAAAATCATACTTTGCAATGAAGTTTCATGGAAACTTTGCTTTGTTTCATGTTTTCATTTGTATTCCATTTGCATTCTCTATTTGAGGTTTGTGATAGTTTAGAATAGAAATATTTTTCTTTACATTCATTTCCTATGTTGAATTCTAAATTATGTGTTATATTTTGATGAATCTAATGTGGACTATATCCCTTGTTTAAGGCCTTTTTTGTTGTTTGTAGTGGTTTTCGTTAATGTTGTTTTTACAAATTCTTGCTCTATTTTGAGTGGTTTCAATGGTCAAGTTTTTATAGGAGCCTCATGATGTGAAATAAACATTACGGTTACATCTAGAGAGGTTGTGAAATATATTTTGACATATATTATGATATATTTTAGTTGCAGATTTTTTTGTTTTTTGAAAGGGGTCACAAATTTATTCATAGTAAAGAATTTGTGCAACCATACAAACTTCGCTATACATCTATAAACATATATTGGTTTGAATATTCACATAGGAATTTTTAGTAGGTCTCTAGTTTTAACATATACTCATAATTTTGTGATGCATACACATTATTTTTGTTGTTTTCAACATATATAAATAATAAGTTTTTGATATATACACATTATTTGTAAGTGTATACACATTGCTTTGAATCATATAAATAGTTAGGGTTTTTAACTATATGCTCACAATAGATTTGTATTTTAAGCTAAAAAATCTACATGGGTATATATACATAGTTTATGACACATACACACATATTGGTAATATACACATCTGTTGGTCACACAAACATTATATACATATCACTATATGCAATATAAACATAATATACTAAAAATAATATAGTAGAAATATATATAGATGTCCACATAACATATATTCATACTCCCACAACATATATTCATACCCATGTGGCATATATACATGATGTCAAGATGTTTGTACATAGGAGGAGATAAGGTATACACATGAGACACAACCAAGATACATACACAATTCACATTTAAAAAATATAATATACACTACATTTAAGAAAGCGTAGGGAAAAAAGATTACACATTATCACCAACTAATATGCCAAAGTATATGCTTTAAATTGTTACTAAATTATCTTTAAAAATAAAAAATTAGTATTGTAGGAAGTGTTTGGAATCCACAAGTCAGTATTTCTCATAGTTTGTTAAGTTTTGTGGCCAAAAATTTATAGTTAAATTGGATTTGAAATCTACACATTTTACTTTTTATAAATGATTGGCTCTTGGTCATATTGGCAATTAAGAGCTCTATTCACCCTTTGATCCCTGGTCCTATGAACTTTTACAAGAGAGAAGGGCTCAACTCCAATTCCTAGGTCCTTAAGAAAATAAATTCGCAACTAGCTCACCTAGCTAACCAAGGGCTAGTTCACAAGGGATTAAACTGCCTCCTTCTTCTTTAGTTTTTCCAGATAGGTGTTTTGGTTGTAGACGATTTCTAGGAGCTGTGGGGTTCCTATCAACTCCAACATGGTATAAAAGAGCCAAATATGTGACTTCCTATTTGAATTTGGAGAGATTCAACCTTGAGGGAAAAAATAAACTCATCTTGGAGAAAAATGGCCATCACCGTTGAGTCTAGAATGACCAAAAACTTAAGGATTGCTTGTCATTTCATCAAATTTGACAAAGTTAGAAAAAAACATTTTTTTTAGTGCTTGATATTTTCATATGGAAATATGTACATTCGTATAGTTGTATGGAACCATACAACCCCAAGCAATGTGCAAGTATAAAATTTGAAGTAAAAAAAAATTAGGTTTTAATACTTTTTTTGGTTTGATTTTTTTTTCAAAAAAAGAGAGTAGAAATCAACATAAAAAAATAATTTAAAAATTGAAATAAAAAAAGGTTTAGGGGTTGAAATGTGGGGTTCACCAAAAAGATAATAGATAAACTTATTCTCCTTTATTTCATTAGGAAATGAGATCCACAAAATGAAATGACTAACAACCTTGAGGTGAATCAAGTCAAAGTGTGAATCTACCGATTTCCTTTTTTTTGCAAGGACGGGGGTATAGGCCAAACAAAAATTTGGGGAGAAAGATTAAAAATAGAAAATCAACTCCAAAATGCAATTTACAACTTGGATCTTGAAGATTAAACTCAAAACAGATGAAACCAAAAATCAGATTGCAAATTAGAGAAGGGGAAAAATGATGTTTACTAGTCACCAAAAGTGCTTTGCTGAAGTTGACTTGGGACTAATTTGCCTAGGGGTGAATGGGTCTTCGTTTAGGGTGTTTTTTGTAACTTTTGGGAGCCTCTACTATTGATTCAAGAATCCTTCAATTTTCCTAGGTTTAAGGTTCAGAATGTCAGAAATAAATTTTGTAATTGAGTTTTAGTGAGATGACAACTTTCTTGAAAACTTTTGCAACTTTGACAACTTCTTCAATTTTTCTCTCTAAGAGATATTCAAGATATCTTCCACCTAAATCTGCAAACACAAATCAAGAGAGAAAAATGTTTTGTTTATGATGAATGGGGATTTGCCTTGGTCAAATCCTGTTTTGGTAATTAAACCTTGAAATGAAATAGTGAAACGTGAAGGAATGATGAATAAACAAAGCAATGTCACAACTCACCAAACCTTTGGATGAACCTTGGAATGTAGATTTTTAACTATCATGAAATGGATTCAATGGATGTGGAGCTTGATCTTGAAACTTGATTTGAAACAATGCCTTGAACACATGAATGAATCATAAACTCTACATCAACATATTAGCTCCAATAACATGCATGATGCAAGAAGACTTTGACATGACAATTGGATCTTGATTGCTGCAATAATTCTTCACTAAATCTGCTCTTGAATGCCTTGAAATTCTCTTGAATTGCTCCAATAATTCTCACTTGAATATTCTTAGATTGCTTGAAAGTCTTAGATGAAACTTAGTTCAAAATGAACTCTTATTTATAGGTATGTAACGCTAATTTCTTGAAATTCAAATAACACAAGCCGACATGTGAATGTGGATTTGAAATCATTAAAATACTACCAAAAACATAATTTAAATTAGGGTCCTAGGTCTAAGTGAGGACCCATTCGCCCATGGGTGAATGGGTCCTAGGTCACTCATCGAGGACACACATTGCTCAATGAGAAGTGCTGTGTTTAGGCATTAATGAATGTCGGGTTTTCCTCTTCAGAAAATGAAATTAATTAGGCTTGGATTTGAATTAAAGGGACCAATTAAGGAAAATTAACCTCAATTAATTAAGGGAGCCCTAAATAAGTGTGAAAGTGTAAAGAGGTACACTCTACAACACCACATTAAGGCATTATTAAGTCCATTTTAATTATAGGGACCTAAACTTAATGTGAATATGTATAATACATATTATAACACTAAATTAAGGCATAATTAAGTTCATTTTAATATTTATTCCCAAAATTAAGTGTGAAAAAGGGATAATTTTTTCTTACACTACAAAAATGAGGAGGTTTTATTGCTTACGTTGGGTACATGGTACCCTGATGTAGGTGATGGTCACATCGACCACTTGTCGATGGATTTTCCATACGCAACGACCTCCCACCCAATCGACGACCAAGATAAAACCCTTGACAAAGAGTCACAATGGAATATTCCATCCTTTTCTACATATACCATGCCATCAAAATCTAGCAAAATCTCCAAGTATGAGAAAGAATATTCCCAAAATCTTAGATGCATATTTCAGCTACGATAGGATATATTTTGGTGATAAGGAAATTTTTTGAGGGTCAAGATATTTTTTTGCAGGTAACTAGGAATATTCCTAGAATATGCTACTAACATCAGCAATACGAATGACCATATGCCCTCCTAGCCCCCCTCCAAGCCCTAAGTTTCCCTAAAGGAGCTATTTTTCTCTTTTTGGCATAACTTGGACATACAGTGTCAAAATTGGGCAAACGAGTTCCATGTAATTTCTAGTGGTGTAATTATCATCATCATATTTTGTTGTTGGCTTGTTTTATTCTCAATCAAAGTTAAATCATCATTTTTTTATTATGAGCTCATAACTATTTTTTTGTGCCTTTAATTTTCGTGATTCTTGTAGCATTGGAAAAGTATTCTAGAGATCTTCAGACTTGACTATGCATGTTTTCCAAAAATATTTCCCAAATACATTTTATTTATTTCACATTTCTATCAATTAATTGGACATCTTGACACTAGAAAGTATCTGTTTGTATGAGATGACTTCATTTGATCCGCTTTACATGTACTATGGTTATTATTCTCTAATTTTTTCATTTGAGGAAGTATCATGGGTTTTTCTATTCATCCTATGAGTCTTGGTGACACAACATCTTAACACATATTCGGTGGCTAGATATTTTTCCTTATCTATATAGACTCATACCTACACAAGACACAGTAGGAAGCTATTCAAAATGGGGTATTATTAGTGATCATGTTGTAGGGGTTATATGTTCTAGTGTTGATCTTGAAACTATGTGTTGTATCAGAAATTGATTGTCCCCACATAGTTTGGACTCAACTTTGGGAGATCCATGGAGACCTTCATATCTCTCCATTCCTAGGGGATCCTACTACAAATTGTCTCATTCCTCTTGCATATGCAAATTTCATACGATTTGATGATGATATTTTAGAGGAGCTTGTGTATATCATAGGTCTTGCATGTTCCAATGGTTCAAAGACTTGTCTTCATGTTCCCATTCATGCATCCACCATTGCATCCTTTATCATTTGTTTAGTTTCTCCCTAAGTTGATCTTAATGGGGGGTGTTGGAGTAATTAGGATATCACCATTAATTAATTATCCGGTCCTTTATTACTTTAATCACTTAAGCTAAACTTAAGAGTTATTTTTCATTATTAGATTGAGATATTTATAGGTCAATTTGTCTCATTGCATGATATTAGGACACTTGTCACAAACTAATCAAATCCTCATCTAGTGTTTTATTTTTTCTTTTATAAGCATTCATTATTGTACTTTGTAAAAAATCACATTCATTAATCAATATAGAAGGCATGTTAGATGCTTGTGTGGATCAAATCTCTTCTCAAGGTTGCATGTGCATAATAATTTATTTGATCTCTTGTATGTGATAGGCGTTTTGGTTGTAGGTGATTTCTTGGAGCTACAAGGTTCACTATCAACTCCAACAAAAACCACTTGTGACCAATGATGTTACTTTAATAGTTTCTAGAGGGTGGTTTTAAAATTTTTAGGAAGTTTTTGTTGGATGCGGTGGTTGTGTTGCTAATATGTGGTTATCATTGATGTCAAAACTATTAGCATTAATGTCTTGAAGGCTGTACATGTCGAGGATATTGAGAAAATTATAATAAATATGTTGCAGGTTGTCTGTGAAGCTGTGAAGCTCAGAGTGGTGGAAAGTTCACTACGTTGGTATTCAGAAGTTGCACATTAAAGGGTTTGTTGCTGAGCCTATCTAGTATATCCTCTAGAAGTTTTAGAGGTGTGCATCAAGATTGGAGCAAGTTATGAGTTTTTGTGTTCCTATAGTTATTCTGTCACTGTAACTGGTGTTTCTGGAAGAAGAGAATGTAATTTTGGCAATTTGAATTATTACGTATGCTCCTGAGATGTTCGTTGATGTTTCTAGATCGTACTCTATCATTGTTGTACATCCACATTGATCTGTGTGTTCGTGATCGAAGATTTTTCTTTTGTGTTCGACTTTTCATGTTCTTGGCTGACATGGTGGTTGTAGTGTGTTGTGGATCCTCGTGGATTAATTTTTGAATGCTTGGCATGTTTGAGGATGTTGATTTAGGTCTTCATTATGTTGTGTCCGACTTCGGTTGGTGCGCATTGAGATTTGTTCATGAATTGGGCCGATAATTTGTATTCATCTATTCTTTATTTTGGCCAACATAGTTGTTGATGTAATTTCATGAAGCAGATATATAAGAGCGATTGTTTTATTCATTTGAAAAGTATGCATGCAAAGTGTTTGCGAGATATGTGCGATTAAAGATCAAATCATTTGATTGCAGAGTAGAGTGTGAAGGAGTTTGAGCGAAGTGTGAAGAAGTGTTTCTGTGCCTAATCAAAACTGTCATCAGGCTTTTGAAGAAGCTAATTTCTTAGTTCAACCTCATAAGATGGATTTAATATGAATGTGTTATGTAAGGCAGTGAGCCTTCCCTTTTGAGGAGTGAGCTCTAGGCAGTGTGCTTGAATGCATGTGCATTCCTTATTCATTTCTCTTATACTTTTAACAAGGTATAAATTGTGGATTAACCTCCACCATGGTTTTTCCCCTAACAGGGTTTCCATGCAAAAATATTGGTGTTATGTGTGTTTCTGATGTGTTGTTGATTCATGCTTTCACTGTTAATTATTAGATATGAGATTAAAGGTTGATAAGGTTAAATAAGTTTTAAATTCCATGACAACTGATTCACCCCCCCTCTTAGTTGTCTATCCTTGTTTTTCCAACAATTGGTATCAAAGCTGGTTCCTCTGAAGAAATTTAATAGCTTGAGGTGATCCGAGATGACATCATACAAGAAGGATAGTCCTAGATTTGATGGTACAAATTACCCTCTGTGGAAGGTCAAAATGGAGTGTTATTTGAAGTGCATTGGTGAACCTTTTTAGAAGATTACAAAGAACATAAATGTTATTCCTCAGAATGGTCCCTCTACTCCTGATGATATCAAAGATGCTGAAAATAATATCAGGGCTATAGAAGCATTACCGAGTGCTCTGACAGATTCAAAGATGAAAAATGTGATGGGTCTGAAAACAACACATGAGATTTGGAAGAAGCTAGAAACATTGTATGAAAGAGATGCATAAGTGAAAGTTGCTAAGCTGCAAAGTCTGAAAGGAAAGTGGGAAAACATGAAAATGAGTGAAGATGAAAACATTATTGCTTTCATGTAGAAAGTAAATGAACTAGTGATGGGTATTAGATGTGTCGGTGGAACCTTGGAAGAAGATGAGATTGTGGCTAAAATACTCAAATCATTGCCTACTTCTTACAAAAGGAAAGCCCATGCTATTGAAGAGCTTAGGACAATAACAAATGTGACAAGAGATATGCTGATTGGAAAACTTGCTACCTTTGAGTTGAGTGAATTTGGTGAATATAACCTAAGATAGAATCTGCATTTAAAGCTACTGTATCCGGAAGAAACCAACATAGATATGATCTGGGAGAAAGTTCCAAAAATACATTCAAGTATGAAGATGAGATGAAACAAATTGAATATGAAGAAAGAGAGTTAGAAGAGCTGGAAGCATTGATTGTGAAAAAAGAAGCCAGAGGACAAGGTAAGTATAAAGGAAAGCTGCCTATTAAATGTTTCTCTTGCAATAAGATAGGTCATTTTGCATCAAGGTGTCCTAAAAGAGTTCCTAAGTACAAACCTGACAAGTCTAGTTTCAAAAGAAATGTTATTATGTTGAAGAAGGTGTTACTGCTGATGAATCTGATAAATAAAATGGAAATGAAGATGGATGGGTATTCATTGCTATCAAGGAAAATGGTTTGGTGTCCACTGAATCTGCTAGTAATAAGAATATTGAGAAAGCTCTTGCAACTAGAATTGATGAAAAGGATGAGTGGGTGATTGACAGTGGATGCTAACATCATATGACTGGTGACAAAATCAAGTTTGTAAGCTTGGGAAAATATGACAGTGGTGTTGTAAGATTTGGAGATAACAATGCTAGTGTGATTTGTGGCAGAGGCACTATTTCTCTTGGTGGTAAATATAATACTGATGATGTCCTATATGTTGAAGGATTGAAGCATAATTTGTAGAGTTTTGGACAGATGGTCAACAAGGGATACAATCTTCAGTTCAAATATGGAAAATGCAGGATATTGGGAAGCTCTAGAAATGTAATTGCTTCAGGTCCAAAGACAAGAGGTAACATTTTTCACCTGAGTGCTGCTAGTGAAAGTTGTTTAATTGCTCAAGTTGATGTAAGGTGGTTATGGCATAGGAGGCTGTGTCATGTGAATTTTGATAACATTGTAAAAGTAAGCTCCACTCAAGCAGTCATAGATCTTCCAAAGTTAGTAAAGCTTACTAACACCATAAGCAAGGAATGTCAGATGGGAAAGTAGACTAGAATTTCTTTTCAGAGGAAACAATATCATTCTAATGGAGTACTGGAGCTGGTACATACTGATCTATGTGGTCCCTCCAGAATCAGAAGTCTACAAGGAGAAAGGTACTTTATGTTGCTTATTGATGATTACTCTAGGATGATATGGGTTGCTTTCTTGAGAGAAAAATGAAGCATTAGAAAAGTTCAAATATTTCAAAGCTATGGTAGAGAATGAGACAGATTTGAAGATTAAGTGCTTAAGATCAGATAGAGGTAGTGAGTTCACTTCTCGAGAGTTCAATTCATTCTGTGAAGAGCATGGAATCAAAAGATAATTATCGGCTCCCCGAACTCCTCAACAGAACGAAGTTGTTGAGAGAAAGAACATAACAATTATAGATGCTGCCAGAACTATGATGTTGGAAGGTAATGTTCCTCATATCTATTGGAGAGAAGCTGTAAGCACTGCTGTATATACTATTAATCAGGTGTCAATGGTAATTCTGGTAAGACTCCTTTTGAGTTGTGGTTTGGTCATAAGCCTACTATTAAATATTTCAAAATCTTTGGAAGTAGATGTTATATCAAAAGAGATGAAGATATAGGCTAGTTTGATGCTAGGAGTGATGAAGGAATCTTTCTGGGTTACTCTACTAAGAGCAAAGCCTACCGGTGCTATAATAGAAGATTGAAGAAAATGATCGAAAGTGCAAATATTAGAGTTGATGACGATACTACTAGATCATCCAGATATTGTGGATATGATTCAAATGACCAACATGATAGTACTGAGAAAGGAAAGACTGCTTAGACACATAATCAAGTTAAAATTGTTTTGGTGAATCAAAAGAATCTAGAATGAGAAGCCAGTGGAAGTGTAGAGAAAAGAACAAAAGAACCAAAATTTTGAGATAATTCCAAAGTCCCAAGGTATGTAAAGCTAAATCATTCCGAAGATCAAATTATAGGAGACAAGGACAAAGGTGTGCAGACTAGAAGAAAAATTGCAAAAGAGTATCGTCTGATTTCTAAGACTGAGCCCAATAATGTCAATGAAGCATGTAAATATGAATATTGGATGGAAGCAATGAAGGAAGAATTGATGCAAATAGAGAAAAATGATACATGGATTCTTGTTCCCAGACCTCGGGATAAAAATGTGATTGGAACCAAATAGGTCTTTCAGAATAAGTTGAATGAACAAGGTGAAGTGGTAAAAAATAAAGCAAGGCTAGTATGTAAAGGGTACTCATAGATGGAAGGTATTGATTTTGAAGAAACCTTTGCCCTTGTTGCTAGAATTGAAGCTGTAAGATTGTTTCTTGCTTATATTGCATTTAAGAACTACAAATTCTATCAAATGGATGTAAAGTAAGCATTTCTGAGTGGTGAGTTAGAAGAAGAAGTATATGTTGAGCAACCAAATGGATTTCAATTGACTGATGAAGGAGACATGGTTTTTCAATTGAAGAAAGCACTGTATGGAATTAAGCAAGCCCCTAGAGCCTGGTATGATAGACTGGATAAATACTTGTTGAAGCTTGGATTCAATAAAGGTATTATTGACAATAATTTGTATCTCAAGGTGGATCAGGATAAAGAGTTGATTATTGAAGTATTTGTTGATGACATCATTTTTGAAGGTGATGATGACTTATGTATGAAGTTTGCTGATGAAATGAAAAGTGAGTTTGAGATGTCAATGATTGGAGAACTGGAATTATTTTTGGGATTGAAAATTACTTAGTTAGATGATGGAATCCTTATATCTCAGTCCAAGTATGTAAGAGAGCTACTAAAAACGTTTGGCATGGAAGACTCAAAGCCTGTAGGTACACCCATGGTAACTGGATGCAAGTTAACACAAAATGATGATTCTCCTAAGGCTAATCAAACAAGGTACAAGTTAATGATTGGTGGATTGCTTTATTTAACTCAGACCAGACCAAACATCATGAATGTTGTATGCATGGTTGTTAGATATCAAACTGATATGAAGGAATCACATGTGACTGCAGTAAAGATAATTTTTAGATACTTGAAAGGGATAGTTGAATTTGGCCTATGGTATCCCAAAGATGACGATCTTACTTTGAATGCCTTTATAGATGCATATTGGGTAGGAGATTTGGATGACATGAAAAGTACTAGTGGTGGTGCATTCTTCTTGGGGAAGAAGTTGGTGTCTTGTTTAACTAAAAAGCATAATTCCATTTCCTTATCTACTATCGAGGTAGAATATATTGCTATTGCAAACAATTGTACTCAAGTAATATGGATGAAGCAGATGCTGAAAGATATCAGAATTGAGTACGATGAGCCTATTGCTATATTTTGTGATAACTCAAGTGCCATAAAAATTTCTAAGAATCCGGTGTTGCATTCAAAGACAAAACATATATCTATCAAATATCACTTTTTGAGAGACAAAGTGAGTGATAAAGAAGTCAGACTAGAGTATAGGCCTACTAAGGAACAAATTGTAGATAAATTTACTAAGCCGTTGCCTACAGATACTTTTGAGTATCGCAGAGGAAAGTTAGGGGTGATTTCCCCTCCTAATATGAACTAAGATGCAATTCTTTGCATCAATCCGTGCACTTACAGTCAGATCTTGTTTCAAATTGATGTTATGGTGGCTACTACTCAAGGGGAGTAGTCAAATGATTCAAATATTGGGTTTAGAGGTTGTGTACCTTTGCCATTGATGTCAAAGGGGGAGAAGAGTAATGTGAAAAACCTTTGAGGAAGAAAGGGGGAGGAAAGTCAAGTGAAGAAAAGAGAAGAGTGCAATATCCAAGGAGGAGACTATTGGAGAAGAGCTAGTTGTGTTGATGGTATTTTTCACATCATGTGTTGCCATCAATGCCAAAGGGGGAGATTGTTGGATGCTGTGGTTGTGTTATTGATATGTGGTTTTCATTGATGTCAACACTATTAGCATTAATGTCTTGAAAGCTGTACATGTCAAGGATATTGAGAAAATTATAATAAATATGTTGCAGGTTGTTTGTGAAGCTCAGAGTGGTGGAAAGTTCACTACGTTGGTATTCAAAAGTCGCGCATTAAAGGGTTTGTTGCTGAGCCTATCTAGTATATCCTCTAAAATTTTCAGAGGTGCGCATCAAGATTGGAGCAAGTTATGAGTTTCTATGTTCCTACAGTTATTCTATCACTATAGCTAGTGTTTCTGGAAGAAGAGAATGTAATTCTATCAATTTGAATTGTTGTGTATGCTCTTGAGTTGTTTCGTTGATGTTTCTAGATCATACTCTATCATTGTTTTACATTTGCATTGATCGGTGTGTTCGTGATCAAATATTTTTCCTTTGTGTGTTCGGGTTTTCATGTTCTTGGCCGTCATGGTGGTTGTAGTATTTTGCAGATCCTCGTGGATTAATTTTTGAATGCTTGGCATGTTTGAGGATGTTGATTTAGGTCTTCATTATGTTGCGACCGACTTCGGTTGGTGCGCATTGCAATATTTTTATGAATTGGGCCGACAATTTGTATTCACCTATTCTTTATTTTTGGCCGACAAAGTTGTTGATGTAATTTCATGAAGTGGATATGTAAGAGAAATTGTTTTCTTCATTTGAAAAGTATGCATGCAAAGTGTGTGTGAGATATGTGTGATTAAAGATCAAATCATTCGATTACAAAGCAAAGTGTGAAGGAGTTTGAGCGAAGTGTGAAGAATTGTTTCTGTGCCTAACCAGAACTGTCATCAGGCTTTTGAAGAAGCTAATTTCTTAGTTCAACCTCATTAGATGGATTTAATATGAATGTGTTATGTAAGGCAGTGAGCCTTCCCTTTTGAGTAATGAGCTCTAGGTAATGTGCCTAAATGCATCTGCATTCCTTATTCATTTCTCTTATACTTTTAACAGGGTATAAATTATGGATTAACCTCCACCGTGGTTTTTCCCCTAACATGGTTTCCACGCAAAAATCTTGGTGTTATGTGTGTTTTTGATTCATGCTTTCACTGTTAATTATTAGATCTGAGATTAAAGGTTGATAAGGTTATTTTTTTTTTAAATTCAGTGACAACTGATTCACCACCCCATCTCAGTTGTCTATCCTTGTTTTGCCAACAGTTTCACGCATTTTGAAAAGTGGTTTGGAATATGCTAGTGAGCAAGAATATTCTAGTGCAATATTTAAATATTCTATGTTGATGTCATCATTCTCTCCCCCAACTCAAAAATTCTCATTGTTGGCTAATCTAAATTTTTGGCTCAACTTCAAGAGCTTCATTCTTAACCATAAAAACATATTTTTTAGTGCAATTTTTTTTATTTTGAGTATTTTTGCATGCTTTGATACCATGTTGGAGCAACAAAGATCTCTTTCAAAATTAAAAAAACATTTCCACAAACAAGAATATGCAAATGAAAACAACTATCATAAGCAACATCCAACATGTAAATTGTATAAAAAAGTCTTGCATATAAAGGAAAGGACAAGGATGTGAGAAGGTAGGAGTGAAACTCTAGCTATCCCTCCAGTAGTGAAATAGATATAGGACTTTATGGACAAGTGTTGAGATACTTGGTGAGTCCACATGAAGTGAGGAAAAAATTGAGATGTCTCCCAAGTGAGCTTAAGAGTAGTGTGAATAAGACCCTCCTAGATAGGCTAGAAGCTAACTAGTTTGATAATAACTCTTTTCACACTAATAGAAATAAAATTTAATTGGATCAACTTGTAGTGTAGGAAATTGTATTCCTTTACAATTTCTCACTATGATTGGGTCCCTTAATTTATTGGACTTCATTAAGCTTCGAATTTTCCAAATTATGCATTCCAAAGCCTTATATTTACCTTTTTTTGAAAGGAGAAACAACATTAAATAAATGCATTTAATATTTTATTTGCCATGGATTATGAGTGTCTTGGAAAGATAGTCCAGAACTCCTAGGACCCATTTTAAAATATGTTTTTGGCAGCCTTTTAATGATCCAAATTCAAATTGTAAGTGTCAACTTTTGGAATCTAATTTTTGAGAAATTAGATAAATACCTATAAATACATAATCTTTTTATCATTTGAAATTGAACAAGCAATTTAACACACTTTACGAGAGAAATTCAAGAGAAAATATTATTTTCAAGAGCATTCAAGAGTAGCATTATTAGTCATTATGAACAACAACCAAGATCCTAACATCATTTCAAAGTTTATGTGTGTTCATGTTGTCTTGTGAAGGCTAACATGCATTGTAGATCCTCAAACCTCCAAGCATTCAAACATTCAAGCAAATTAAGCAAGAAAGATCCAATTAATTTGAAGAGATGTGTATGACTTTAGTCCTTCAAGGAAGCCATTGAAGGGTTGTAAATTTTAACAAGTGTCCATTCATCATTTCCTTCCCTTTTATTATCTTTTTATGAAGATTTAATTACCAAAATAGGGTTTGACCAAGGAAAACCCCCAAACAAACAAAACAAAACATTTTCCCCTCTGTGTATGTGCAGATTATAGGTTGAAGAAGATTGAAGAAGATCTTGAAGAACAATTTTTCATTGTTGCCATCATTGTTGCCAAGACATGGAAACTAAGTTGTAAAATTTATTTCCATCATTCCGACAATGGGATTAGTGACAAACAAAAGCTCATATCCATCTCCATAGGACCCCAAAAGTTTATCAAAATTTCCCTACAAGGACTCATTCACCCAAGGGCGACCTTGTCCTTCTATAGTGCTCAAAAAAAGATTTTTTGGGTTAGTACATATCCCTTTGCACTCCTCAGATCCACCTGCAAACTATTGTTTCTATTTACCAGTTATCAAGTTCTTGAATTTTTAGTATTAGGTCATATAGGATCATTAAGTTAATCACTCTAAAATATTTCCAATCCATTCCAACCCCCCTTTAGATGTAGATTTAGATCTGATTGGCTCACCATTAGGGTTGAAAGTAAATATTTTCACCTTGTGATCTACATCTCAATGAAATTTAGGGAAAAACCCACCATTGAATCCTAGGTTCTTTGCATTAAGGGCCTAGGATCCCTTTTTCTATGTTTCACAACTTAACCTATTTCTAAGTCAAAAAATTACAAAAATCTTAAAATTAGGCATGGTAAATAATCACTCAATGCATACATAGTAGAATAAAATATAAAAGACAAGACTTAAAATGACCCTTTGAGCTTAGAGAGAATCAAGAAAGTGCATTTTTATCATTCTTGTTCTTTCCACAACCTTGCAATATTGACCTTGATTAGTTATATTTTACTAGATAGTCCTCAATGGAGGATAAGGAATCGAGTTCAAGTGTAGTCAATTCTACCTCAATCCATAGTTCCTGAAACTCATTAACAGTACCAAAAAAATACTTATACTAATTCCAAATCTTCTTAGGAGTCTTGTAAGATAATGTGAAATAATAGACTATTTGAAACTTTTAGTGAAATCAATCCCATGACCTCATTCATATTGTTCTTATATGTAAATTTCTCATATTCTTAAGTGAACTTGAGTGGTGTATCATCCAAGGTAGACCACAATCCCTTGGGCATGAGCAGTCTAGTTATATGAGGTTTTTAGTTGTAGTAATTATGTGGTGTAAGACACTCAATGGAAGAGTTTTCCACCATTTTGTGTTTGAGTCTTGCTTGAAATAAAATTATTAATTAATAAAATGAAATGATTATCAATCCTTCTATGTGTTGTAGGAAGAAAATTAAACCCCCTACCAAGAAAAATAAACCCTTTTTATAATTTTTTACAATAGTAGAAAAAAAGAAGGAAATCACTTCAAATTACATTTTCATATACTTAGAAAATAGTCTAGAAAAACCAATTATATGTTCATGTAGATCACAAAGCCATCTTTCTAATGCCTATTCATTTTTAAAAATGGACAAAATATGCCTAAGTTATGTTCATTTTCATGAAATTTCTCCTTTAGAACCTCAAGACAGAAAAGGACTCCCAAGTTAAGGCTCTGGTCACCCACATGACCAAAAGATGGCGGTTAGGGGATTGGCGACCTAAAAATAAGCCCCTAGTAACCCCTATGACTAGGGGCTAGTGATAAGAGGTTGTAGGTGAGTGGTACATGAGTGAAGGGTAGTATAGACATTGAGGTGGTGAAAAATGATTTAAACACATTTTTAGAGGTGACAAAGTAGATTTTGTGTTATCAAAGTATTTTGATGATTTTAGTAGCACCACTTCACATAGTGGTAACCATAGGTAGGGTTTCTTGATTAACTGTACATGGGTTTTTTGGCTGAAGGGTAGTGACCTATTGAGGTGGCCAAAACTACTACTTTTAAAAATAATCACTAGCTATGAATTAAAAACCATAGGAACAACAAAAAATTATGTAGCTTGATGGAAAAAATAAAGAAATCTATTGTTTGAAAATAAATCACCTATTTTTAAAAAAATATACCAAAAAAATAATGCAGCTAAAAAATCAACATGTTAGATGAAAACCAAGAGTTGCCAAGAAAATCAGAACCTACATAGGTTTCCATATGATCATAATTGTATGGAATTATATGGCCATACAGATCCATACAACTATATAAATTTTCTTGTGAAAAATCTACAACCCTAAAAAATACCTATTTTTTCCATACTCCAAGTTTAGCATTTCAATAGGCGGTATTAGGGTTTTGATACCTTCTAGATGTAAAATTGAGGTCCATTTTAATCCAAGAGGCTTCCTATAATAGATTATATATATTTATATAAATGAGAAGGGGTTTGTTAATTGAGAGTCTAATATCGTGTTAGAGTAATGGATAAAAACACATGTAAAATAATCTATTAGTAAAACTAAAAATCCTTCTACAATTGAGAGTTGTAATAAAAAATCACTACACTTCCATAAAAAATAAAATATTTGTATAATATAATGTAATAAGATGACCTTATTATAAGGGAAATGATAAAAACCTAAGACATAGTAAGATAATTCAATGTGTCTAAATCCTATGAAAAGAGACAAAAAGAAAAAAAATGCCTAAGATTTAGTGATAAGTGGTGAATAGTTTCTCAAATCTAACTAGCTAGATAAAGTACCTTTGTCACATCAACATTGATTTGTGATTTTAAGTCTTATATTTCAACATAATTTGACATGAAGGAATTTAGAGTAGCCAAGTACATTCTTAACATGGATATCACAAGAAATACAATGAACATAAAACTTTGGTTGGGCTAGAGAAAGTTTGTGAACTTAGTTTTGTACAACTTCAACATGTTGGTTTACAAGCCTTTGGATTTTCCTATTTTAGAGGGGACAAAACTATTTGTAGTATCTATCTACACCTAGTAATATCAAAGACATGGCTCAAGTAACTTATGCTAGTGTTATTAGGAGTTTGATGGATGCTAGTATATATGCAAGACTAGACATTACCCAAGTTGTTGGATTCATTATTCATTCCATGGCTAATCATAAATAAGACCATTAGGATGTAGTTAAAAGGATCTTCATATATTTGTAGGGTATGCCCAAGTACTTTATTTTTTTTATCATGGTGAATCTATAGGGGACCAAAACTCAATAGATATTCATGTATTTTCGGATTTAGAATGGGTAGGTGATGTTGAAAATAGAAGATCCACTACTAGTTATGTTTTTAATTTATTTGATGGTTCTATTAGTTGGATAAGTAAGTGATAAGGCATGGTTTCTTTGTCCTCTTTAGAGGCTAAGTAAATGGTAACTACTCATTCTTGTAAGGAAAATATTTGTCTTAAGATATTATGTTTAAATGTGGGGCTAGGCCAAGGAGCTATCATAGTTCTTTGTGATCGTTAGAGTGCTATATGTTTGGAAAATAACCAAACCTTTCATGCAAGGATGAAAAGCATAAATATCCAATACCATTTTATTTGTGACATGGTAGAGGATGGGAGGGTGATATTTGAGAAGGTTCATAGGAAAATATTTTCAATGCATTGACAAATCTCATGTGCACAAATAAGTTTAGGTGGTGTAGTGAGTCTATGGGCCTCATGACTCCTAGTATTTAGCCAATAGTGCTAGTATTCCCCTCTTCTCTTGCAAGGTATCTAACAAGTGGTAGAATATAGGAATAGGTGTGTCATAAACCTTACAATTCTAATGTTTGAAATTAATTATTTAATAATGTCTTTATTTGTTATTTGTGAGCCCACATGGAAAGCGTGTCCAACTTATGACTTGGTCATTATTCCATATTCATGCCTTACTATGACATGAATAATGGTGTGTAAAAAATACATTGTCATAAAGGATGTTTAAGAGAATTTTTTACAAATATAGGGGTGTAAGAGATATTAAGATGTGTAAGAGTATGATTGTAGGGGAGTTACAATATTAACTAGGAGTCTTGACCAACTATATGGCACATGTTCTGGTGCATCATATAACATATTTTAAGGGATATTATGGAGATAAAATAGAATTCCCAATTTGGTGAGTGGATTATGTTGGAATTATTAAGCATTATGTCAATGTTAGAGAATCTACTATTATTAGCATATTCATCATAGAGGGTGGTGTTGTAATTTGGGTCCTATATTTAAGTGTCATATTTATGCCATGGTATTGGACCATTGTTTAAGGTTTACCACTTATGTTTTTTGTATTGAATCTCCTTTATATTGAGTGCTTGGATTGGAGCCAACTATGGATTGTATAATTGATTTGTAGGTACTATTATGCTACCAAAATTGGACTAGAATTTGATTGTTGGTGATACTCATGTAAAGGAATAACTTGAGATTTATATTGTAACCTCATAGTTGATGAATAATCAAATTATTTTTTTTTCATTTGAGTGTAGGTATTTTTCAATCAAACGGTTTTTTCTAATGTAAATCATCTTGTTATTGTGTAATCTCTTTTCATATTATTTTTTGTAACTATAAGATTAATTATTTTTGCACATATGTTCCCTCAAAATTTAGTGTAGGAAGTGTATTCTACACTATTTCTTACTTTCTCATTAGAGCTTAAGTGTGTATTTTATAATTATTTACATACTGTATATTTATTTTTATTTTTGAAAATAAAATGGATCAAAATAATGTAAAGAACCTCAAAGGAATAGGAGGAAACTAACACTAGAATAATTAAAAGAACTTTGAGAGATGAAAGGAAAAAATAAATAGATAGGTCAGTAATGATGATAATTAACATTGAAGCCACAAATGTTGAAGAATAAAATTTAAAAGCACTGATTGTAAAAGTGATGAATGTGAAAGTGAGTCATGAGATATGTCTTCCAATATACACCCATTATTGATATTAATTATCATTTGTTATGTCATGATGGATATAACAGTGTTGAATGCTACATCAAATAATGATCTTGTTCATAATAGCATAAATATTGAGAATAATGAGAATAGTAATATCAACAACTATGTGGAAAATAATAAACATGCACATATTTAAATACTTGATCTAAGAAATTACCAAAACTAAAATACTAAACTTGAAAATTGATGCAAGAGCATCCACACCTACAAATAATCTTTGCATTAACCAAAAATAGTTATTTTTAGTTTGTTTATGTTTTATAATTTGATGATAACATAATAGTGTGTCTCACTTTTGACCTAAGTGAGTTGTGCAAATCAACATTTTTATTTTATTTTATTATTTTATCTCAATTATAAGAAGAAAACCCTAATTATTTTGAACATAATAACTAATTATTTTTTATATATCCTATCTCAATTCTATTTCTAATTATAGGAAAATTTAAAAATAATTATCATTTTTGAAAAAGTTATTAATAAAATGTTTCATATTTTAAATAAGAAATAGTTCCTTGTAAAATATAACTTGAATTATAAATAAAATATTTTCACAATTTCTTTAAAATAGATCACTAACACTAGTGTCTTGGGCATGCTTTTTTTTTCGCATACTTTATTTATCATTGGTTTTTAAATAAGAAAAAAATGAATGTAGACACATTTATTCCCATAACATAACTTTATTGTTGTAATACCCCTCCGTTTTGCCTTCTGGTTGGACAACGTGTCCTTGTGTGGGTATGCTGCTTTGATGTGTTTCTAGTTATTTAGATGCCTTGTTTGTTGTACTTTTTGTTAGTACCTTGACTATGGTACTCGGTTGTTAATTGATCGCTATCTATAAAGCGACGTTAGTATTATCTTTTGATTTGATGGTATTTTAATATGATGTTATCATTTTGGCATGCTTTGAGATTAACATTATGGTTGTTCGAATTAATGAGGTTTATGCTTTGAATTATATTAATATGCTAGATTTGTCAGTTAGTTACACTATATTGGTGAAGGGGATGGTATCGCATCACTCGCTTGCGAGCGCCCTGCGATTTTGAGATTTCCTCTTCACGGTGTGTATTTTATGCTGTTTATATTGCATGTTGTTATTTACTTGATTTTCAGGTTGGAGCGTGTTCAATGCCCAACGGTATTTGATTGGGAGCTAATAGCTAGGTTTTTCGTGCCAAGTCGTCACCCTAGTCCTAGTATGTCGTTAGGTGTTTGTCGGGTTGTGTTGCTTTGAATATTGTTCCCTCTCTTCGTTTATTTAATTTCAAGTTAGAAAAAGGTAATTAAGTGGTCTTTTTGGCATTTAAGTTATTGATTAAATTTATTTGGTTATAATGTGGAAAATGTTATTTAAAGTTATTAATTAATTTAATTTAATTTAATTAATAAAATAATTTAATCTTGGATTAGATTTATTTTATTGAATTAATTAAATTAATTAATTTGAATATTAAGCAATTCATTTTGGGAATTATTGGATATTTTGTTGAAATTGAAAAGTAAGAAAAATGATTTAAAAGTCAATTTACGAAATTTGAATTCAAAATTGAAAAATGAGATATTTTCTATTTCTGTTTTCTGAAATTGATGAGGGTGGTTGCACTGATATTTTGGAGTTATTTTTGAATTTATTTATTATGGAAATTTTTCTTCACAATTTTGGGGATCATGAAAATTTTGGAAGAAGGTTTGAAATAGAAAGAGGAAGAATTGTTGGATTTTGTGGGTTTTGGGATTTAAGCTGCAAAAATTTGTGGAACTGGATTTGGAAGCAAGGTTGGAAGCCGAGCATCATCTGGACCTCTTCAAATAAAAAATACCAGGTTCATGTTATTTAATTGTTTATGGAATTTGAAAAGATTCATGTTTTGAAATTGTTGTTTGCAAAATTCATTGTTTGAAAACTCAAATGAATTATGTTTAAGAAAAATAGAAAAACCCATGTTGAAATCTGAGTTTGGTTGCAAAAAGCCCTTTTTTGGAAAAATATTTCTTCAAGATAAAACCCTTGTGTTCTTGGTTGCAAATAATTGTTTTGAAAATTATTTGCTCAATTTGAATTGCAAATCTCAGAATATATATATATATATATATATATATTTATTTATTTGGGTTTTGTGGGGGACTATGCTGTTGAAATAACTTAAAAAAAAAAAAAAAAGGATAATACCCCTGTGTGCGCGGATTTTTAAATCCGCAAGGTTTTTTTTTGTTAGAATAAAAAATAATAATAATAAAATATAAAAATGAAATTTTATTGTGGGGAGGCTAGGGGTTCACCCCCACTGCACCCCCCATGGGAGGCGTGTGGGGGGAGCTACGCCCAGCGCGACCCCCGCTCCTCCCGTCCGCAGCACCACCGGTCGCCCTGTGGGTCGGTTGCACACACAGCCGAAACCCACCGTTAGGGTTTGACGGTGGGTGCAGCGGTTGCCCAACCAGAGCCGCCTCCGCCGCTCCTATCGCCGCCCTTGGTAAAACCCTCACCGCCGTTGTGTGAAGAAATCTGCACGGCCATTAGGAATAAAATGCAGCCGACCAGCCGTAATCCATCGCCTCGAAATTCGTACGGCCGCCCCACTCAAACAAACACGCGGCCCAAGGTTTCTTTTAATATAAAATAAGAATATAAATATATATATTAATATGTTATATATTATTTTTATAATATTAAAATATTACTTAATAATATTTTATATTATAATTTATAATTTATAATATTAAATATTATATATATATATTATATTTTAATTATAATTGTATATTTAGAGTGGTGATTTAATTAAATATGCATAGGAAATTATTGATTTTCTAATGGCATGATTTAAGTGTAATTGTGGAAATGAAAACATTGTATTCATAGTCAAAATATTGATTTTATTTTAAAAATAATATAATGGAGAAAATTTTAGATCAATATGCTATAGTCAAAATTAATGGATTTATTTTACCATATTTTAATAAAACAAATATTGGATTTGGAGGTATTATGTTTTAATAAGCAATATTAATTGATTTTAAGATGATTCAATTTGTGAGGAGAAATAATGAGTTTTAAAACATCATGTTTTGAATTAAAGTAGAGGAAATATTTATTGCTTTAAAACATTATTTTCTGAATGGAGGAATTAAATGGTTATTTTATATTTATTAGAATCAATCAGAGTATGTGATATTGGATTCAAATTTCATCCTTGTCCAAAGAGTCGTTATTTAATTCAGTTTTATTAATGCGATGAAATACTGAATGTTAGCATCATAAATGGATTTAGAATATCCAAAGGTAGTTTATTTCATGCGCCTTCAGTGAATATTCCCTTCGTGTTCTGGTTTGGGAAATGGGCTAAATGAGTGTTTAATTCGTAAGTCTTCCAGAGGATCTTAGAGGATGGGGTTTTCCGTTATGTGGGTTGTCGTATTGGTTTGTCAACCTATTGTGAATTCCTTGGGGAGTGCATGGTGTCTTGTCAGTGTATACCCGGTTTCCACGAATGGGAATATTTGTGCCTCCAGTTGGATTAGGAGTGGATTATGGGATCCACGTCTCCTTGTAAGGAGTGACCTTGTTTTGTGATTTGTTGCCTCCAGTGTTGGAGTGAATTTCATTTTATGTCGCCTCCCGAGAATGGAGTGGTCGTGATATCTTGTTTGTTGCACTTTGTTCCCTTGGTGATTGGATGGTATGTGTGTTGTCAAGTAGAAGAGTGGCTTTCGTTTGGGGCCAGAGCCCGGAAGGGGTAAGATTGGGTAACCTTCAGAAGTGGTTTAATCAAGTGATAACTAAAACAATACTTAGAAGATTAGGACTAACTTCTCACTAATCAAGATAAATTGGCCTCACTCATAGGCACAAGGGCTCGTTTAGACTTGGGATGAGTGGGAAGGCCATGGGATGGCAAGGTTATCTATCTAGTCTTTATGACAGGTATTTAATCTCGCATTAGTAAGTATGAGGGCCGAGGATCGGTTTGAGGCCACCATCTTGATGATCCGCAGTGGGTAACTCATGACGAGTTGTGTGATGACACTCTGTCTAGGACATTAGTAGGTTTTTGATTTCGCCTTAGTAAGTATGGGGGCCGAGGATCAGTTGAGGCCACCATCTTGATGATCCGCAGTGGGTAACTCATGATGTGCTGTGTGATGACACTCTGTCTGTGACCACAGTTGGTTCTTATTTATTGTGGGTATGGTTTCTGTAACATACCTGTTGTGACCATAGTTGGTATTTGATTATCATGTGTATGGTTCCCTTAATATACTTGATCTATTTTTATATCTGGAAGCATTGTGACCTTGTTAGAGTTGTACTTATGTAGTACTCGAGTTGTACTTATGTTGTACTTGTGTGGTGCATGTGATTGGTTGTTTCAGTTTGGTTCAGTTTGGTGTTAGCCTGTGTCTAGAGGTAGATGGTCTTGGCTAGGATTCCTTGTTACTATCTCCTAGCACGGGGGGTGGGCCTTTGGGTTCCACTTGGTTGGGTGGCGTGCACCTAAATCCGTTGGGTTCTTTCTTCATGTTCGTGTGGACGAGACTTCCAGTTGGAGAGCTTGTTGGTTTCTGTATCAGTTCTTGCTTTATTTCATTTCAGTTGTTCTTGTAATATTTTACCCCTCATTTGTTATCGAGGTGGAAGTTGTAACTGTAACCTTATTTATTGGATTTGCCTCATTTAGGGAATGATTGTTGTAACCTTATTGTTTAATGAATGGATTAATGAATTTGAAAGTTAGCTCTTATGCTTTGATGTAAATTATCTTATTGGAATGTATGTGTTTAAATTATTAAGTAAATGAACGACATGGTTTAAGTTCATGTTTTTTGTTGAGGTTCTATATAACCTCTGTCTCGTAACCTTAGAGGTTGTTGGCAATGGGTAGTGAACTTGCTTACTAATTGTACTTAAACAAAAAAAAAATTAGCCTATTTAAGTAGTTGTTTGCAACTTCCTCTAGGGTTGCGTGGCGGGGCGTTACAATTGTAATATCCAAATTAATTATTTTTTATTAAATTGACATCAATTTAAAGGGTAATCTTGTTTTTCATATTTTTTTATTGTTTTCTATTTTTTTGATGTATTAAATAGAGGTATTTATTTACTATAGTATTTCTATTTTGATTAGAAAATAGAAAATAAATATAGTAAAATATATATTTTTTAGAAATCCTATCTTGAGGTTGCATTCTTACAAAATTTTATATTATGATTTTATTTGATCATGAAAAAGCTTACCCATATTAGTAATTTGTGTTTAGTGAAATCCTTCCACGTGGCTTAGAGGGAAAAGGGAAACACATAAAATGTTTAAGGGAGACATTATGCATATCGATAATTTTATTTAAAATGAATTTAATTTAATTTTCCTTATGTCTCGAGATTGTGGTATACTATTTTGTATAAATTGTTAAATTAACATGTGGCCCACAAGTAAAACACACCTTTATGCTTCCATCTAGTTAATTAATTATTTTCTAGTTGTTTTTGTTTCTTATAGTTGGAATTCTAGATAGATTCAGTACTTGACCACTCAAACCAATAGATAGAATCATTTATGTGATAGTATATTTTAGATCATCATGATGTTTTATCAAAAGCATCAGTAGAGCATTGAAAACATGTACACATATTCATTTTATATTTTATATTTACTTGAGGATGTGACTTTCTATATTATTTTAAGGAGGTCTTTGATGTGTATTCCAAGATTTATATCCTTGTGCTAATTTTTTATTGTTTGAGAGCCCATATTGGTCCCATGGTGGGTTGTGGTTAGAATCACATTAAGTTTTAAATAATATTTCTTATTTTTGGCTAATCCAAAACTTCCACAATAATTATTCATTAGAAAAAATGTCTAATTTATTTGAGAAGGATAATAGAGCACAATATAATATCTAAGGACAAAGTAACTTCTAGCATAGTAGAGTAGAACTAAGATATTGAGATCAACTTGAGAAAGCTAGTGTTTGACACCACACTCATGTTAAGTGCTAGTTGTAATACATAGTGATAGAAAGCATTGATGTAACTAAGATTATTGAGTATATTCTTGTTGCGTTCCTTGTCAAATTAACATCAAGGGTTGGCATACTTCTCTCCTCATAGGATTCTTCCTTCATATTATTTAGATACTTTGCAATATTCACAATTATAACATTTTTGGGATAGTTCTTAGGATTGCGCCATACATATTTCTAATTTTTATCATGTCTTCTCCACACTATCTCATTTTTGGTTTCAATATATGCACTATTATTTGTTATCATATTTTATGTTTCTCTTTTGTCTCATCTTCTCAACTATTTATCAATATCATCTTCTTTGTCTTATTCAATATAAATGGTATGGGATATGGAATTTAGTCATGGGGCTTTATCTAATTATCATGTCTATTGATGTGGGGGTCACATATTTTAGGATTTACTTATTTTCTTCTAATCATAATTAAGTACATTAACACTTTTCCCTTTATTTAAACTTTCTCTCTCCTATTTATTTTTCCACTTTCATACAACAAGCTAAATTTTAAATATATAAGGTTTTGTCTCTCCTTAGGGTTTATCCATAGCTTCATCCTAATCCATCAACTATGGGACTTCCAATTTTCTCTACCTTCTACTTTACTTCATAATAAAACCTCTCAATGTTGGTTATTCTTTGCTCAAACACCCTCATCCTCTAAAACATCCTTGTCTATCTCTATCTTTCTCACACCATCACTTCATGCTTTGAAAGTACCTATATCTTGGCCTTAATGATTGTACTAAATGATGATCTTACTTCATTATTTCTAACTACCTCATTCTTTCTCTTTCTTCTTTCTTCCTCTATTTTTTCTCTATATCTCATTATTTTTCTACTTTATTCATCCTACATCCCTTATTATTTATTATTTTCTCAGTCATTGCACCTATTTTATCTTATTATTCACGTCCTTTTGGATATCCTCCCTTTTTTATAGTATATTTTTAGTGCTTAGCTTGATTCAATGGATAGGGTTAAGTGTGCACCACTACACTTCATAATAATTCTCTTCACTATGTATTGGTCAAAACAATTCTAAATTGTATGGTTGTCCTTGGTTTGAGTTACTAATAAATCATTACTTTGATATGATCTCCCTCCTTATGGAAAAAATAACCAAGGTCCTAGAAATAGAAGAAAATGTTGAAAAAAAATCTAGATTAGAGTTCAACATTTTATACTTGGTTCTATATAGTAAAACCCAATGTGATGTAGTGAAAATAGAGAATTCAGATATGAAATAAATACAAATCAAATTTAATAAAATTATATACACACATACACACCAATATTTATAAGATCATAAATTAATATACTTTAGTGGCTTATCGAATTCCTTATACATGTCTTATAATCCATTCTTCATGATTTATCATCTTCCTTATTCTCACACATATATCTCTTATATCCTCTACACTTCCTTATCCTTACACACATATATAATTCATATGACTCATGCTCTTATCTCCTTATTTTCTCTTCCTTATATATCTTATTTATTCATTTTCATGATGGATTTTCCTTATATTGTTTCATAATCTCCTAATAAATCATAATAAGTCTCTTCCCATGAGTTTTCCCTTTTTAATGATATTTATCCCTTTTATAACTTATTTAGACATATTATAGTGTACTTAAGGTTATTTAAGTGTTATATAATGGATATGTGGCCTAAAATTTCCCTAATGACATGTTTGGTGCTATAAAACCTCTTATATACTACTAACATGTACCAACTAGAAAGGTGGTACATTGCTTGATGCACAATGCAATGTGTAGGACTCACCTAGTATGAATGTGGTAAGATGTAAGTATTGAAACTTAATTCAATCCTAATCACGAGCCTCTTTGGGACCAAAATTATTGGACATAACTTCAAATTTTGGTGTGAAGGTCAAATGTTTGTTGCATGGCTTCATAGTTATCTATTAACATTTTGGCAAGTCAAATTATTAACCGCTAGCCACATTCTTGGAGATAATATTGGAAGACAAAATATGATATTGATTTTGAAGCTATAGGATAAATATGTGGTGATGCATAATAAAATCACTATGTGGAACTTTGGTGTGTTGAAAATGTGACTCAAAATATAAGATTCTTCTATGATATAAATAGTATTGTGGTAAGAATATGAATACTAGAACTTTATTTAGAAACTTTCAAAATTTTAAAAATATGATTTTATTTTTTTTGGATGGTGTAAGATTTCTCATACACGCTAGATGATCCTACATCATGTTTTATTTTTAGTTTTTCTTTTTTTCTATACATCATCTTTGAATCGTATGTCTTTATATGTTCTATGATTATCATCACAATTTTCACATGTTTTTTGTTACCTTCCTATGCTACATGATTTTGTAATACAGCTTGTATGTCATGATCATTATGCTTACCTATGTCATGATCCTAATACTTCCTATGTTTACTTACAATTTATATAATTCTATATTTTATGTCCTTATCATCCATATGATTTATTTTTGATCCTTATCATAACTACATATTATGATCCTTATCATGTCTACACCTTATGACTCCATACATTATGATACCTATCATGCTTAGATCCTATGATTACATGTTATGAGTCTTTTCATGCCCCTGTCATTATTTCTATGATCCTTATAATGTTTAGATCCAATGATTATATGTTATGACCCTTTCCATGTCCTTATATTTATGACCTTTTCCATTCTCACATATTTCACATCCTAGTCATACATACATGAGCCTTATCTTGCCCTTAAGGTCATCATTATCATTTTCCTATCTTGGTAGAAATCATCTTTATAGGTACATTCCTGCTTATGTCCCACTTATATGTGCATACATGATATTATCCATAGATATAAACTACATCCTTGATGTGCTTACTTTATTTTTTATCTAGTTCCTAAAGCTATTATTTTCTTTCTATTTACTTATACTCAAGGAAAACTTATTATACATTATTTAATGGTTATTATATCCTACTTAGATGCTTACATTATAATAATATTTCTTACTATATAAATTATTTATTAATCTTTATCATTTACCTATATTGAGGGAAATATTTTTACAAATACCTTGATGTTTCTATTGTTTGTGTTTTTCTATGCTTATTATCTAATGTTTTTTTTGCAATGCTTTATCATATTTCCTCTTCTCCTCCAAATTATCACATCCTTCACATGAAAACAATTAGATGAGGTATATGTGTCATTGTAATAATCCCAACAAATTATTTGGATAAATAACTTTTGAATTTACAAATTTAAACCAAAACTTTTAAAACTCAATTTTTTTTCACATTTTTTGTCTATAATAATTGCCCCAAATTTACAAATAAAATAAATACATGAAAGAAATAATCTTTTTTTTTTTTTTATAATAAAGTATCTAATAAATAAAAATATGTTGCAAAAATAACACAACAACCACCAACTACACAACACCCATAGACATAAATACTAAACTAAAAGCCACTATAAATAACCATAAAATAGATAAACTTGAAAAATTTAAAAATTAAAATTAATTGAGCACATTCATAACCTCTAGATGAGATATTCATACATAACCAAAAGGCGTTCTTTTACTTTGATCCTTTGAAACCAAAAGGTTTTCTTTCTTTTATCTTCTGCAACTCTAAGGGATTTCATCCTCAAATTTTATTGTTTGAACACAAGGCTAAGAACAATGTAAACCATGGTTGGTGGTTGTCAAATGAATGATGTCAAGTGAATGCATCCACCCTCTTTATATAACTAAGATCAATGATTGTTAAGGGATCTCACCTAGATAAATGGATCATGTTGATGCCTAAATTTGCTAGGAAAACAACCTTATGGAAAACTCAGTAAATGGGGGACCAATTGCGCTAAACTGAGTAACCTTCGGGTTTTAAAGAAGTCGACTCTTCCTATAATTGGGGGTTTGGAAAGGGAAAAGGAAGTAGACATAAAAATAAAAACTAATTCCTAAGGCCATGCACCAAGATGTAAGTGTTTAGGCACGGGAAAAATTCCTTTTGGATATGGTTTGAGGGCCTATTCAACAATCTACTATGTCCGAGAATAATAGAAACATAGATGAAAACCCTAAGCAATTTAACTGAATGAAATAATATAATTTCCATACACATTTACCAAATGAGGAGAGTCCAAGACATGATCCCAAACAACAAATTTCTATTGAAATTATAATTTTTTTACAGATAAACTACTTAGTACAACAAAATAATACATTATAATATCTTGTATTATCTAAGAAACAGAAAGGTCGAACAATTGACATAGTATGTGAGTCTTAATATAATAAACAAAAACAATACATAGGCATGGAGCTTTTCAGTCTTTTCTTTTCTGTAATTTTTTTCAACCCTTTCATAGAGCACTATAGCAATATATATAGACTTTTCCCACCGCCTCAAAGCCAAATTGCCGAAAGATTCCTCGAGCAAGCGTCATCCTCCCATTGGATGAATCGAAGATAAATCACAACAGAAAGTTATTCAGTTTCCTTGAACATAGCACACTCGCAAAACTGATGAATGTGGTCTTGAAGGTGAAGCAACAACAATCTCATAAAGACACGTGTCTAACCGCTTGAAGAGTCGGCTAGGACACGTGTCGAAGCGATGGAGCCTCCTCTTCAATCTTTGCTCTTTTGTGATCAAACTTTTGCTGAGGTGACACGTGGAGAAGTGTTGGGGTTTTATATCCATCCTTCATTTCCTTGGGATGAAATCCCTATGAGGATGACATGTGGCATGGTGTTAGCCTGAGCTTCCATTAATGGGGCCCGCCAAAAAGGAACCCAAGGGGTTTGTGCAACATGTCACATAGGCAGGGTTCGAATGTGAAACAATGGGAGAAGAATTTCAAAATCTCGTGCTACTGGCACGCATGACCAAGATTTTGCAAATCCGAATACAAATTAACCCAAAGGGAGCTTCGTGGATTATTTAATCCACAAATTTTGGTGACTATTAGGGGCATTTCACCTGCAGAATGAGGACCCAAAAATGTAGTTCACATATCAGAGTATTATCCATTGAGCAAACATTTAGAGCTTAGAAAGGGCGGTCTGCAGAAGCAGTCAGTCAACCTCAGATGGTGTAGATAAGGCACGTAGATTCTCTTGCACCTCATGCATATAGATGATCTATTTGAAAGGTAGCTCCATGGAAGTCCCAGTCCTGGACTCAAGTTGGAAAAGAAATTGTGCAACTAGATGAATAATGCCTTCAATGTATGCTATTGTGGGAGGCTGGCTAAATGATTGGAAAGCAGATAGATCATGCTGCTTCTCCTTGATTCTTGTTGTGATATGCTCCGCTATGGCCACCGAATTATCAGAGAGGAATGGAGAAGGCAAACCCAACTGAGTGAAGTGCAAAAATTGTACCTGCAGATTATTTATCGTAAGACTTAGGGATGCCGAACAAATATTGGCCTGGAGGATCACTGCATGATAATAGATGAATTGTTTTTCCTTCTTAGAAGTTGACCTTTGGTCCTCAATCCCCAATTTTGTTAATTCCACATCACTTACCTTGTACAATTTTCCCAACAATTGCTTGGCCACGAGAACCCTCTCAGCAATGGACTGCAAAATTTTCTCAATCATCCCATGCACTCCCCTACTTAAACTTGTTGCATCCACCATGAACTAGAGCATTGGCTGTAGGAAAAAACAAGAGGACTTGACCTTCTCCCAATAGGAGACATATACCTGCCGAGCCACCAAAAGGGAATCTGATTGAGGAATAGGGGACTACGAGGGAATTTTTGAAAGGCTTATCTCAACTTCTTTTGACCTAATTTCCTCCATTAGCTCATCAAAATTCTTTTCCAATGCATAAATCCATTCTTGTAGAGTTGTTAGTTTTGTGCCCTTTCTCCTCAAAAACTCCTTCGTTTGACCTCGAGAACCCAATTCCATTGCCAGCGACACCTTCAACCTTTCAATCTCTTTTTCAAATTGATCCCATTGGTTCTGAAATTCCTAATTCTTTTCCTACGCTTCCCTTTCTGTCGAAGATAGCCGTTCTTGAAGCTCTTGGTTCTTCTATTGTAAATTGGAAACCAGGTTGGAATCTTGGGACTAGAACTTCACAAGTTCTTCTTTGAGTTTTGGTACTTGTTGAGACAAGCATGAAAACTTGACTTCTCTGCTCTTCTCCTTCTTCTAAAGGATATCCACCCGTTCCTTGACATTCTGGAGCTCCTTCTCTCTTTTCTTTAGCTGTCGATTATGCTTCAAAAGGTCGATCATCACAACTCTCCAGGTCTCCTCCATCAGCTCAACCTTGTCCTATGGTTGGGTTGTGTTCAGATCGAGCCCTATAGCATGGATCATATAGTCTTCAGGTTGCATCTCTGCTTGAGTTTTGATGACATTGGGCATCATAGTCGCGAACGTTATTGATCCCTGGTGCTCATTGTAAACAGTCTACATACATGGCTTGATAGGCTTTGCAACATCTTTTTCTTTCCTTTTTTGAATTCTTAAAACCCACGCTGCCTTAGTCATGGTATTTTGTGCAAAAAAATCTATTGGTGATCTAATTTTTCCACCAAAAAAGGGTGCACTGGGAGGAAGAGAAAAATGGAATGAAATCATTGAAGACTCGAATGATGTTTTCTTTGGCAGAGTCATCATTAATGGGGAGAAAGGGGGAACATTATACCAGGTTCCGATCTCAAGAGTGGTGGAAGGGCTCATAGGAGACAATGATGGTATCAGGGACTCAAAAGTTACCATTTGTTGAGTAGATTGAGTAGGGGCTAACACGACGGAAGAAAAAGGATTTGCAGTAGCAGATGCTGATTGGACCTAGACAAATGGTGGAAAAGTCTATGGAAGAGTAAAAGTCATCTATTCCCTTGTAGAGAAGGGAGGTTGGTGGGAACTCCCCACAGATGGGGAAGTAGAAAATTGAAGGCTGACACTCGAGGTGATCAGAGGGGTGGAAACAATAGGAAGGACTAAAGATTGAGATGAGAGAGAGGAAGGAGAGAATTGTACCTGAGCTACTGAAGACTCCGACCTGTGGCTCGTTGTAATAGTCACTTGCGAGCTATCTCTCGAGTGACGTCGATATGTTTCCTCTTCTGAGGTGGAGAATGGTCTAAGTCTATGATTTATTCAGATTGTTGAGGCATTCTAGATCTCTTAACAACCAATGATTGTGGTAGTTTGACCTTCACACAGGATGTAGTTGCTTGTATATTTTGGGAACCTCTGGCATTCCGTCCCCCAGCTTCATCACCATTAGTTTCCTCTTCCTCATCCAGTTCCTCAACAATATCATCACTATCATCATGCCCCTTGTTCTAGAGATCATCACATTTGTCGTCCATGTTGGGCTCTTGGAATGGGGCATCAAGACATCCGATCTCTTGACGATAGATCTAGAAGGTGAAATTTGTCTCTTGACTCCAATTGTACCTTTTGGCTAATTCATTAAAAAGGGTGGCCGATATTTTGCACTTGTCGCTGGCCCTAGCAAAGGGAAATAAAAGGAATTCCATGGTGGCCTCTAGTCTTTAGTTGGAATATAGGCCAGGTCTACAAGGACCTTCAGGTTATCTGACTGGGGATTTCGATGTTCCTCCTAGTAGGGTCGGGGGTTGTGTTTCACTTTAACCTTTATGTCTGCTAAATCATTGTCAGGATTGTAGTCCCATTTTTCCTCAATTAACACTAGCCCCAGATGAGAAAGCTTTGCTAACAGTAGACCATGTCTCTAATTTCTTTGCATTATAATCGTGCCAAAGCTTAAGGGGAATTTGAAGAAGCCTTTCTTATTCTTTCCTCCACATAACATTTTATCAATAAGTGCCAACTGCCTAAATACCTCAATAGCCAACACCCTGTCCGTGACATAAAAAGAAAGCCAGTAGGGCTCCTTAGTGAAACCATGCAACCTGAAAAATGAAAAATCCTCATCGAGGAACCAATCATAGGGAGGATGAAAACTTTGCATCCATCCCACCTGCTCAGCAGAAAAATGATAACACCTGACCTCTCCATCCACATCAAAATCTTGCAATATTGGAAATAGGAAGGACCCAAAAAATGCATAATAGTCATAGGTTGTGAAAAGGAGAGGGGTCCACACAAAAACTGGCCTACGGGCCCCACTTTCATCGAAGATAGATAAATTCATATGTATTTGAAAGAAATCAAGGTTTTGGTGTAAGAACATATGAGAAAGAAAAGAAGAGAATCTGAACTTACCCTGCATTTGATATTCCCTGAATTGATCTAGCATCTCTAGACAAATGATCTACGCGAAGTCGAACCAGAATAGGGAATGTTTTTTCCTTAACTAGAAACCCAAACCCATTTGAAATTCATATACCTTCTAGGCACTATTCATGCCGCAAATGAAAGTCGCCATAGAAAAGACGTCTTGCAAGTCTTAGTTGAAGGCATTGAGCACGACCGAAATCTATGGTGAGCACTTATTGTTTTTGTGCCTTTTCGTTTCTATGTTTAAAAACTGTTGGTTCCCGCTTCTCTAGAATTTATCCATGAGATCCACAATGAACTTCTCATATGCCTCCACTCCTTGCATAGTAGGGATACACAACATATCCCTAATAGCATCAACGCTAATTACTACCCTTAGGTACCAACCGGATATGACACCGGTATTTGGGTCGAAATTCTACGCACATTGATGAATCAACTTCGGGCAATGGTGCACCAAGGAGACCATATATTGTGGGAGGCCACAAAACCATAACCTATATACCAAAGAGTCCATGTTCCCATCCTCTTCGGCCTTTTTCATTCTTTCACAAGCTACTTCCCTAAGATTCTTAGGGTTTATTTTGAGGTCAAGTTCGTAAATATTATCCCACTCCTCTATTATCTGGATTTTGTTTATGTGGGATGTCTTCTCTATGGTCTATGCATGGGGCCATCTTGGCTTCATTGGCATCCCTGGCGTGGCATAAGAGACATCACTAAATTTTTTTACCCACAACACCATCTTCATGGCATCGGACAAGCTTACAACTGGACCTTCTTGCGCTACCATTCCAAGATTCTATGCCATCCTTCCCAAATGCTTTATCTCTCTCGACCCAACAACGCTCTTTCTTGTCTTACAAAATTACCCTTCTTTGAAACACACCAGTTTTGGATGAATGGGACCCAAACAAAAAACACCAATACAAGGCTTTGCACTAAATGCAAAATTAGATGGATTCTTGCTCTTTGTTTGGGTTTGACTCATTCAATCACAATGCATCTTTATCAATTATTTCTCTGAACCTAGCTGCTTTGATTCTTCTCACATCACACTTGGGTTTTTCTCAACAAGCTATGTATTTATTTTTTTAGTCTCAGTGCTTTTCCTTTGTATGCACGTTTCTTTTTCTAAAACCGAAGTTAGAAATAACAGTTGCCTTAAACAATAAATTCAGCATGCAATCGCCAACTCATCCGTTCATATGAAATGGATTCCTATCTCTTGAAAATATAAATTCATAATGATGATTTATCCACTATGTCCTATGGCACCATCTTTTGGGAAATTGAGTTGAGAATAAAAAGAGATGAAATTTTCCGCATGCTTTTGCACTTAATAACCTTAGCCAAATGATTCAGCTAAAAGGTGTAATAATTACACAAAAATATTTGAAATGATCCTTGGAGGCTAAGAAACGTTTATAGCTAGACACCTAGTTCTTGACTGTGTGGATTACCACTTGCACCTGCCACAAGTTTTAGTTGATTAATTATCTCACTTTAATTTGCACGCAACAATCCTTTGGATGGGAACTTTGAGTAATCTTGGTCAACCTTATGCTTATCGTATGCAACAAATACAACTTGGCGAGAACACTGAGCTTGCAAATCTCGTGGGTTTTTTGAGTTTACAACTCGATCAATCATTATGCTTATCACACACATTCTACCCCAAATACCTCTATAAACAAACCTAGTGATAACCGCAAAATTCATACTTGGTAATTGGAATTTTTGATAACAATAATGGATACTCCCATTAGGCTTACTAGTAATAAGTCTCAGGAAGATTTTCTAGGCGAGATTTCTAGCCGACGTTAAAGCGGATGACAAGTAATAAACATTCTTTGGCCATTATTGCAATAAAATGGGTGTTGGGTAGGGATTTCCTAGAATATGAAGATAAGTACAAAGTTGACATTGATGTATGCTCTCATTTTGTTGCCTCCTTGCTTGATATTCAGGTGCCAAAGGAGATGATACCGCAGCTTACCAAGATGGTTTTTCCCAAACGTTATCTCGGTGGGCTTGGGGAAGTTGTGACAAATTCCGTGTATGGCCTTGGGCTTCCAACGACTAGTGACCTTTGTCGACATGTTGAGGAGGATGTAGTGGTGCCATGGGTACCATTCCTGAGTGGATTCCAAAAGATGAGTATTGATGAACACCGCCATAGGGTGTTTCGAGAAAGACACTTCCTGATGAGGTGCTACAATGTAGAGATATTCTACTACATGGAGTGGTATACAGACTTCAAGAACCTGGTGTACCCATCACCTCTTACCGTTTTTGTTGACGCTCCTACTGATGTTGCTGATTTTTTTGTCCCTACTGATGATGAAGTTCCTCCTGAATGAATGAAAATTTTCCTCCTTCATTTTTGGATATATATCTCAAAAGTTTATAATATATATACTCAAAAATCCTGGCCCAAAAGCCATTTTGGATTGTAAATTCTAGAGTACATAATACCATAAATAATGAATATATAACTTTTTCTTAAGCTTTTGTCTCCATTTCTTTCTCTTCCCTTCTATTGTTTCATGGGTTCCACTTAAAAGCTTAGCCAAACAAGACGCAAAAAAGGAAAAATATACATATTCACATATTTACACATGCCAAAGAGTTAATGAAGCTAATTGATCAATTTTAAGTGAATTCCGTTGACAAGAATTCCCATTGCTTCCTTTTCCATATTTTCTAGTTCGAATGCGTTGTGTTGCTTACATTCGATGATGTAGAAGGGTCCTTCCCATAGACTATCAAACTTACCATGTTGGCCAAGTTTCGCGGCTCTCTCATTAAATTTGAGTACCAAATCTTTGCGCTTAAGACCCTGGTCGGAGGCCTTTTTATCGAACCATTTCTTAACCACATGTTGACAGTTGCACATGGCCATTAGGGAATTTTCCTTTTTTTCTTGGACTTCTAATAGCTCAACTAACCGAACTTCCATGGCTTTGTTTTGTTCTACTTATAGAGACTTTAGCAACTGTAGCACGAGAATCTCCATAGAGATAGGCATCAATGCTTCCTTCCCATATACTAGTTCGTATGGAAAATTATTTAAGACCTACTTGGGGGTTATGTGGTCTACCCATAGCACTGCTTTGAGATTCAAATTCCATTCTCTCTGATGCTCTAACCCAATCCTTTTGATGAGTTAAACTAAATTTTTATTAGTCGACTCAACTAGGCCATTCCCCTGTGGGTAATAATTTGAAGAGGTTTTTAAGAATATTCCATGCTTGAGTGTGAATTGACATACCTTTGAACCCAGGAAGGATTTTGCGTTGTCGTAGATGATGGTCTTGGGTGGGTCAAACCTCGTTACTAGCTCTTCTAGAAAATTTACAATTTTCACTTCAGTTGAATTCTTCAAAGGCATGGCCTCGGTCCACCTGGTGAAATAATCTGTGGCTATGAGAATCCATTTATGTCTGGCACTAGAAGTGGGATTAATCATTCCAATAAAATCTGAGCCCTATTACGCAAAGGGCTCTTCAACCACTATTGTGTTTAGCAGCATGGCCGGATTTTTCCTTCTTCCTACGAAGAATTCAAATTCTTTATAGGATTTGACTAAGGTGTATGAGTCATTAAACAATGTGGGCCAAAAATATCCCACACACATGATTTTAATGGCAGTGGTTTTTGCAGAGAAATGTCCGCCTATTGGATTGCTATGGAATTGACTTAAAATTTTTTGCGATTGTTCTCGGTTCACACACTATAGAAGAATACAATTGAAGTTAATTTTGAAGGGAACTCCTTCAATCAACACATAACCGATGTTCTATAATCTATAAAATCTCCTCTTTGAAGAATGGAGGTTCACCAAATATTTCCCAATTTGCATCAATCTCATTCTGTCTATTAGCCAGCAGCCTTTGGACTCAGGTTCATTTAGCAAACTTAGTTTAGGTTCTTCCTCTCCCATTGGTACTTCATTTTCTTGTGCCGAATATTCACATAACCCTCTTCCTTGCATGGTTTTTTTGGGCCTAACGTCGATGTCATATTCCAGGATCTTTGTTATCCAGTTGGCCCTTTTTTCGTGATTTCTCCTTCCATTATGTACTCCCACACATTGGAATGCATTACAAATATGACCACCTTACTGCAAGATATAAGGTGTCAAATTTTTTTAAGGCCTTTGATGATGGAAAATGCTTGCATCTTGATGAAATAATATTTCGTCTCATAATATTTTAAGGTCTAGGAGTGGAAAGCTATCGGGTGTTCTCATTTCCCTTCATTATCCTTTTGAGTTAGAATAGTAGTGATGCTAGATCAACTACTGAGCACATACATTAGGAAATCCTTTGATAAGTTCGGGTTTACCTTTCCTAGGAAGGACTGAACTCTCTTTTTGTTCACTGGAAGGGATAGTTCCTTGATTTCCTTCACCCGATCTAGATCAATAGCAACACTATCTTTGGACACTACATGTCCCAATGATTTTCCTTGAGGCACTTCAAAGATACATTTTTTTGGGTTCAAGGATACCCCGAACTCCTAGCATTTCTGAAAAACCATTTCAAGATGATCAAAATGGTTATATTTTGATTTAGAGAATACTATAAGATCATCCAAGTAGATCAGGATGATTTTATTGATTAGCTCTCTAAAGGCAATGTCCATTACTTGCTAGAAGGTAGCTCCTGCATTTGAGAGACTGAAAGGCATTTTTGAATATGCAAACGTTCCCCATTTGGTAGTGAACATCATTTTGTGTTGGTCCTCCTCTTGACTCAGATTTGATTGTAACCAGAGAAACCATCTAGTAGAGAAAACATCTTCGAGCCAGCCATTGTTTGTAAGATAAACTCCATAGAAGGCAAGGGGTAGTGGTCCTTCAGGGATGCTTGGTTCAGATCTCAAAAATCAACACAAAGGTGGATGTCTATGTTCTTCTTTTGAATTGGAACTAGGTTAGACACCCATGTGCTATGCTTGATCAAAAAAATGATTCAAGATTGGATCAACTTTCGCAATTCTTGTGCCATAAGCGTATCAATCTTTGGGTTCACCGACCTTTGCTTCTAGCGGATAGGATTTGTGCCTTTCGTCAGCTCTATAATATGATGAATGATTCTAGGATTATATCCCTTGAGGTCATCGTATGAACAAGCCACTACTCCTTTATACTTTTCACAAAAATGCATAAGTCTGTCCTTGTCATGTTGCAAAACTTCCTTCCTGACCTTTAGTTTTCTTCCATCTGCAACGTGAAGGTCGGTGTAATCACTTTTGTTTGCTACAAACTTCCTCTTGTCATTTCTTTCATCATCAAAATCGAATAGGTTTTTGATAGTAACTAGGCCTTTCAGAAGCTTGTTGGACCTTAGCTGAATAATTTTCCCTTCATACGCTTCTTCAATTTTTGGTTGGAGTTGATCAACAAAATCTCTCGAATGTTGGATGAATGAGGCAATGTGAGCGTCACTTTAAAACACTTGGAAACTCAGGTCATTTTCGGGGATTGAGGGTTAGAAAATCACTCATACAGAGTGTATGTTCCCAATCAAATCAGAAGCAGGGTCAAATTGGGATCCTATTGTCGCCATGTGATCTGCAGTTGTGTTATGCTCTCTAGGCACTGCCTAAATATTGAAAGATTCAAAACCTTCAATGAGTCCCCAAACCCTATGTATATAAGACCACACACTGACATTCTTTGTCGTGGATATACCTCAGACTTGATTAACTATCAACTTAGAATCTCTGAACACCATTATCTGTTTTACGCCCATTCGCTCTACAAGGCTTAAACCTTGCACAAGGCCTTCATATTCAACTTCATTGTTTGAATAGGTGAATTAAAATAAAAAATATCTAAGAGTATCTTCATTGTATGGAGACATCAAACATATCCCGACACCTACACCAAATTTACACCTTTCTCCATCAAGGTGCAATGTTCACAACTCTTAGGCGTGATTACACTGGGGATCCTTCACAACCTTTAGAATCACTTGATCCTCATCGTAGATCACATAAGTCCCTAATCCAGTTGCATGGTAATTTTTGAAAGGATCAGTGTCAATAAATTTACTCAAGATGACTTCTTCATCATTAGTCTGGTCTTTGATTACTTTCTCATCCTCAAATAACTTATTACAATACGTTTCCTCTTTGGTGATAGATGTATGCGTAGCCTCAAAATTTATCATTGCTTCATCTGCTACATGTTCTGAATGCAACGACTTAGACAACAACTTCATCTTGGCCCCATGCTTAGTTCTAATAATTAGGTGTGACCGATCTAAGGCAAGGTACCCACCTAGCTTGGTAGTAAATTCTCGGGATAAGCAAACACCGAACATGGGAGGGACATCAATGATCACAATATCCAGTTTAATTGTAATGCTAGGGAAAGAAAATATAGTTAGTGGAAGTTTATTAATGAAACCTATAGTATCAACCTTATTTACATCCAATTGCATAACCCCCTTGTTTAAAGGTTCATAGCTAAGTCCTAAGGCTTCAACTATTTGCTTGGGCATGACCACAGTACTAGCACCAGAGTCAATCATAGAATTATGTAGCAATTTTTTTGTCCACAATAAGGGTTAAGGAAAAGGGATTTGGTTTCGGCTTATCCTTACCTTTTTCTGAGGAATCCTCTATATTATTTGTATGGACTTTGGCCTGAGGTGATGGATCAACGGTCTTTTCCCTAGATGGTTTCTCTGCTAGTTTTGTACTTGTACCCTCTCGTAGAGCTTTTTGCAAGATTGACTTCTGCTCTGAAATAGATAAGATATCCCAAAGGGATACATTAGTAGATGATTTCTTCAATTGTTCCACTACATTGAATGGCAACAAATTTAGAGACTTCTGCTCTTTCGACCTTGTTATAACAATTTATTTGTGCAGCTATGATTGCGAAACAACTATAGAAGAACTAGGAGCTTGGTTGGGGACACTTCTGGGTTGTTGAGCCACTAATTTGCTTGTGAATCTCCTCTTTGAGCAAGTGCTGTAGTCTAATTGGACTTGGTGGCATTTGATGTTGAAACATCATTTTCAAGCGCCACCTCTTCTCCTTCCATCCATGAGAAGAGTGTGTGATTGGGAGCTATGTTAGTTTCTTTCTCCAAGGACATCCCTCACATTTGAGCGGTAAGCACCACATTTCCCAATTTTGGAGAGGTATGTGCATAACCTACAAAATCTGACTTAATGCCCTTGCTTCTTTGTTCTGCCACATTCCACTAAAAATTGCCACACGGACAATTCTAGGGCATATGTGCTTCATTGCAGGGGAAGCACCAGGGGTTGATATCATCCATGAGATTAATTTTCCCCACTACCAACTCTCTATTTCAACTTGATGGGACATTACATAGTGGAGTAGGTAATAGAACCATTTGATTACTTGTTTGAGCTTGTGGATTCATGCGTGAGCCTCCTTGGAATTGGTTTTGCTGGTAGGAAGGTCTTCTGCCTTGGTAATTTTGGTAAACTGGCTTCTGGGGCATGGACTAATTCCACTTGATGGTAATTATTCCATTTGAGATACTTCGCAACAACTCCTTAACATTTCTCATCTCATCCTTTGAAGAATTAGATGTAGAAGCGACATTCTGCTATGTGCTTAGATATTCATACATAGATTGAGGAGAAAAAAGTGCACTAATTGAAGCTATCTCTGGGGTGGGAGCTAAAAATTATATAAATATAAGCATCACATGCTAAGATGGTAGCTTTCTAGCATCAATCAGATTGTTCTATGTTGTAACAACAATGCTATACGCGTTCGACAGGGTGTTCCCACCAAGAGACTAAATCATCATTAATATTTTGACGTTGATAGATTTTAGGTAAAACATGAATGCCAAATTAGGAGGCATGAAAATTATGGTCTGGATCCTTTGCCAAGTTGTATGGAACCTAGAATTGAAATCAGTCATGGCCTCTTGAGGGGCCCACTTGATAGTTACCAGCTGCTGGAATAGCGAGGACCGATCTATGTTGTTGGACTAAGGCAGCAAGTAACCTGAGTGCTACATTTTGATCAGTTACACCATACACCAGACATATGTCTGCCACATCTTGCAAATGTTTGGATGGTGTCTTCGAGCCTTGTCTGGTGAATTTTGGTAGAAATTTCATAGCAAAGGTCAGGATATTAGCGCAAATGACTGGTGCTATTGGTGTTATGAGAGGGCTTTCAAAATCCCATGCCACAATTTTTGTTAGCTATCGACAACATGGCTGGTGGAGGGGTTGAGAAGTTTGCTAGACAGGTTCTTGTTCATACTGTTACCAATGGTGGCACTAGCAGGCTAGGCTTATTCACTATTTGGGATCTAGTAATAGGCCTATGGATCATACACCCACTTAAGATTTAGATACATTCAATACAATCCCATCGGGTGTGCCAACAAAAGAACTGTTGACACCTAAAATTGCTAGGCAAACAACCTTATGGGAAACACAATAAATGGGGGACCAATTGCGCTAAACTAAGTAACCTCTGGGTTTTAAAGAAGCTGACTCTTCCTATAATTGGGGGTTTGGTAAGGGAAAAGGAAGCAGATATAAAAATAAAAACTAATTCCTAAGGCAATGTGCCAAGATGTAAGTGTTTAGGCATGGGAAACCTTCCTTTCGGATACGGTTTGAGGGCTTGTTCAACAATCTACTATGTCTAAGAATAACATAAACATAGATGAAAACCCTAAGAAATTTAACCAGATGATAATATAATTTCCATACACATTTACCAAATGAGAAGAGTTCAAGACATGATCCCAAACAACAAATTTCTATTTTGCAGATAAACTACTTAGTACAACAAAATAGCACAATATAATGTCTTGTATTATCTAAGAAACAGAAAGGCCGAATAGTTGGCATAGTCTGTGAGTCTTAATTTAATAAACATAAACAATATAGAGGCCTAGAGCTTTTTAGTCTTTTCTTTTCTGGAATTTTTTTCAACCCTTTCATAGAGCACTGCAGTGGTATATATAGACTTTTCCCACCGCCTCGAAGCCAATGACCCAAAATATTCCTCAAGCAAGCGTCGTCCTCCCATTGGATGAATCAAAGACAAATCATAACAAAAAGATATTCAGTTTCCTTGAACAAAGCACTCTTGAAATAATGATGAATGTGGTCCCAAAGGTGAAGCAACGACAATCTTAGAAAGACACATGTCTAACTGCTTGAAGAGTCAGCTAGGACATGTATCGAAGTGATAGAGCCTCGTCTTCAATCTTCGCTCTCTTGCGATCAAAACTTCCACCGAGGTGACACATGGAGAAGCAGTGGGGTTTTATATCCATCCTTCATTTCCGTGGGATGAAATCCTTACGAGGATGACATGTGGCATGGTTTCGACTTGAGCTTCCATTAGTGGGGCCCGCCAAAAAGGCACCTGAGGGGTTTGTGCAACGTGGCACACGGGCGGGGATCAGATAGGAAACAATAGGAGAAGTATTTCAAAAGCCCGTGTTGTTGACAGATGGCGAAGCAGATGAAATCATGACAAAAAAGGAGCTTAGGGCGTTTTAAGAAATACAACACGTGCGACCAAGGCTTTTGCAAAGCCGAATACAAATTAATCCAAAGGGAGCTTCGTGGATTATTTAATCCACGGATCATATTGTGAATACATCAACCACAATAATTTTTTCTTCTTTTCTTGCTTGAATTGAAATTTGAATTCACCTTTTCTATGCAAGTTAAAAATTTGATCTTTCCTAATTGGCCTCCATTTTGCATAATTTGTGAAATTGTGACTTTGTGACATTCAAAAATTCATTTGTTTTTGTCTCTTCTTTCCTTCTCTTCTCTTCCATTCTTCCTTCATTTTATCTTGTCGCAGTATCTATCTCTTTGCTACCTTATTATATTTTTATAGAGTTTGTGAAATTGCAAGCTTTATGACATCACAAACCATAAAACTTCTTCCATCCTTTGTCACACTTTTCTTTAGTTCATGAACCTTCAAAATCTATAAAATGCTAAATTTTATGACATCTCTTACTTTGTCACACTTTTGGGGAGTTTACAAACTCACAAACTTTTTTACAATCAAAACCTTTTCGCATTTTTACATGGTTGTTAACTCTAAATTTTTGATAGGAAGAACCTTGTCACATTTTTCCATGGTTCATGAACTTGTTAAATTTACAAAATAATAAATTTCTAGCCTTATTTTCTTCCTCTTTATTTTCTCCTAGGCTTAGATTTTTTTTCAATATTTTGGGCAACTTCACAATAAACATCAAAAAATCTATTTCTTAATATTTCATACCTTAAACCATTAAAAATAGGGAATGGGCATATATTTCTCCTATTTGAGAAGGTTAAAAAAGAGACATTACAATTCCAATCTCCTTAAGATTGCTTGCCTCAAGAAATATAGATTTAGATGCACCGGTACCTCAAGTGCCTCCCATGTAGAATTTTAATAGACAGGTTCTTCCAATGAACTAGATATTATTTCACATGCCTTCTCAATTTCTTCACCCTGGTATCTATTATTTCTTCTAGTACCAAAATCATCTTACCCTCATTATCCATGGGTGGTAGATCAATTGAAGGAACAATAGGCTATCCAAGGGCCCTCTTCAGATATTAGACATGAATTTTTTTATGGATCTGGATATTTTCTAGAGGTTCCAAATCATAGGCCACTTCAACCATCCTCCTTAGAATCTTATAAGGCCCATAAAATCTAGGTTTGAGATTTTCAACTCCACTTCATTTGGTATAGGACTCCCTCTAAGGTTGAAATAGTAAATAAAACATGTCCCCAATCTCAAAATACCTCTATATATAGTTCTAATCTACAAAAAATTATTGGTTTTGGGCTTTTGTAGGTGTTCTTTAAGTGACTTCAATATTTCTCATCTTTTATTAACCAAGTTTCCTAGCAATGGTACCTTATAGTCGATAAATATTAAATCAATAAAGCTCAATGAATCATATCTATACATGGATTTGAAAGGATACATACCAATGGATATGTGGTATGATGTATTATAGTAGCCTTCTCGTAGATGCAACCACTTAACCCATGTTTATTTCTAACTTGAAGTATAGTTCCTTAGGTGCCCCTCAAACCACTTATTCAATTTTTCTATTTATTTTTTCATTTGGGGGTGATAGCTTGTGCTAGGGATAAGCTCTATTCCTACTAAGTGAAATAATTCTTTCCAAAAGGAACTTAAAAGTATGCTATCCTTATCACTAACTATATTCTTAAGCAGTCCATGCAATCTAAACACTTCTTTACAAAATTATTTTTCCCATGCAACTTGACCCATATAAAAAGTCCTCTCCAATATTTTTGTTGTAACAACCTATGGTGCCCCATGGAAAACTCCCTTAAGTACCATTTCCTTCCTAGTTAATTTTAATTTAAGCTCCATGGTCTAGTAATTTTTTGAGAATTATCCTAGAGAGTGAAACCATCGAACACCCAAAACCATATTTATTTTTCCTAAATCATCAATATAAAAATGATCACATACCTTATGATCTTCAAGACCTAAATTGATTTGCTAAATTATTCTCATATAGGGAATAGTGAATCCATTAGAAATAATGACATTGAAAACCTCAATATCTTCTACCTTCAATCCTCTTTTGATAATCAAACCTTCATCAATAAAATTATGGGGTTTCCTACTATCAATAGGCATTAAAATTTTATATCTAAATAACACTCCATATACTCTAAAAGGGTGATATTTAGTTTCTCCTAAAAGAGTTGCAAAAGTTTCATGATCGATGCTTTCATTTTATATTTTTTCCTATTATGAATCTTCTAGAATTATTTATGGTTTAGGCTCTTCTAATTTTGAATCTTCATCAAAAACTACCTCCATGTAATGAAATTGTCCCTTTTGTTGAACACTCAAAATATTGAGAGGGGGGTGAATCAATATTCCTTGAAATTAAATAACTTAAAAGTGCATTACAAAGCATCTAATTAAAATTGCAGAAATGGAAAGAATCAAGTAAAGAATGCACCACAACAATAAACAAAAGAACATTAGATTTTAAGTGGAAAACCCTTGAAAGGGAAAAACTACGATGAGGATTAACTCACTAAATATCATAACCAATTACAATAGATCATAGTTCAAAGGACTCATTACAAGGAGAAAAATGTGGCAAAGGAAAATAAACATACAAAAATGGCTCACTGCCAAAGTTTGAACTATAAACAATGCATCTCCTCTATGCTAAAAACATAGTTTCTTGTTCTTCTTAGAAAACTGATTTTACACACTTCATCCTTCACTCTTATGCACATGTATAAGATTACCACTATTACATTATTCTCTTCTCTCTAGTCTCACATACACCCTATGAATTGTCCTTCTTTATACATAAATATCTTCCACAAACACTCATATCAAAAACTAGGTCAACCTAATTGGATGGAATGTGTGATCCCAAAACCTGTCGACATAAAAATCCAACACACATGCCTTGCAAAAGAAACCAAAGCATGATCTTCATCAAAATAGGTCGGAATGACCTACAGATACTCCTATGATTTCAATCCATACACAATTCAGTCCCACACAACCTCAAAACCCTTAGTTGGTACTGCATAAACAAACTAATAAATCAACAATTGAATGAACCAACTGCTCATCCAAAACTTGACACGCGAACCAAAAAATCACTTCAAAATCATAATGCACACACATCTAACATCTCCAAGCACTTCCTAAAATTTTCAAAAGACAATGATCATTTACAGTGGAGTGTAGAGCATTCCAACATGAACTTTGCAACTATAACTCTACCTCTACCTCTACTTAGTTGGATACTCTGTTATCAATATTTTCTACTGCGGAGAACATAAAACCTTGAAAATTTGGATATGGAATCCTTCAATGCATACCATTATTACCTCAAAACCACATGAAAATATAATGCAAAGCAAAACAATTCAGACCACAAGAGTGTTCCTCTATTACATTGAAAATACACTATCTCAGTCTAGGACTTAGCCAAAAAACACTTGGTCTTCTTCAGACTATATTCATATTGATACCCCATCAATTCTACAATGGTTTTACATAAATGAAAACACCATACACCATCATGCTCATGTTGCTAGCAATCTCTCCCTTTGTCATTGATGGTAACACACTTCTCTACTTCACTCCCTCTTTGACATCAAGGGAAAAGGGTAGTAAATCCACATCACATCCCCTTACTGATATATCTACATGAAAATAGCTCCACCTGACTATGTTATCCATCATCAAAAAGACAAAATTGTACCACACACAATCTATTATCTCTCCAAATGTTCATTGAGACCAAAACTTATTTATACAATTCAAAAAGAAATATACACCTTAATTGGATGATGTTTCCTTTAATTTTGCAAGGTGTGCCTTTGAATTATTCTTAGCGCAAGCAAGCATGTAGCTTTGGTTTTCAAATTGTACATAGTGGTCTTCTCCTTCTTTTGGAGAGCTAGACACTGTTGAATTTTGCACAACTTTTTCTGCATTGGCCAAAGCTTCAGTTAAAGATGCAAGCCTTAGACTTACCATATTTCAAAGCTAATTGTACTACAGTATGATTTTCTCTTTTTGTTCCTACAGTAAAAAGAGTCAACTATGTATATTTTCAATGATCACTATAGTTTCTCCATGCCCATCATTCAATGGATCATACACACCTGAGGCCTGAGCAATTTGGGACTCAATTGAGTCCATCTAATCTTTTATATATTTTTGTAGATAATGGCCATTTCAAATGAAATTGGAACAATAGTTTGGCTTCCTCTAAACTCTTTTCAGCATCCTCCAAGTTGCCTTGCAAATTTGTATATGCAATAACACATTTATCTGAGGTATTAGTTAGCCTCTTATAATTCAATCTCTTTGCTACTTCCTTCTTTGTCTTCTCTTCTAGACTTGTAGAGTATTCCTTAAAAGAATCTACCAACAAATTCAACTATTGTACACATGTCAAGGAAGTATCAATGGATACTTCGGGAAGGCTTTCTTGAAAAATCTTAACAGTCTCATCAACTAACTTTGTACCTTTATGGTGAGTTTGTAGTATCTCATTTCTTATAGAGGCATGAAAAATGTCACCAAGCTACAACTTATGAAGGAGAGAGATCTTTTCCATATCCACTTGACCTTGTTGCATAGGAATTTGTAATAGTTATGTAGAAACCACCGGTTGGAATTGCATTTACATATCAAAAAGATCTTTGAATGAATCTTTGGAGGGTGTGAAGGATTCATGTCCTGTTTTTGTGCTTTCTTTTGCATTTTTTCCATTCTTATCCTTCTCTCCACTATTAGAACACTTTTCTACAATCTTTTCAACTTTTAAAGGAGATATAGCTTGTTCCTTTTGAGCTTTAGTCTTCTCCATGACTCCTTGCTCATCTTCTTTTCTCTACTTTACATTTTATACCCATTCAAAGCGGTGTTATTTGTCACTATTTCTTCTTGCACATGCTCATGCTCATGTTTCTCTATGACAATCTTATTGCTTTCTGAGAGGGATGTGTCCTGGTGTATTTCATCTTCATCACCCAGAGAGACTCCCAAATTTTAAAGAATTCTTTTAGTTGATTTTATAGTTTCTTCCCTTAAATTCTCTATATAATCCTTATCTTTTCCCATAAGAGTATTTACTCTATGCCTTATCCTAAATTCTTGAACTTGCAACTGGGACAACTTAAATTTTTCCTCATGAGATAATGAGGAACCAATCTTCCCCAAGGCAAAATATTTCATCTTTTGCAACTGCCTCTTGTCTTCTTACACTCAATACTTCTTTTAGCTCATCCGACAAATGATCCACTATCTCATCTATGAAAACATTAAATGTCACCATCTATTTGACAATGACCTCTTCAATTGTTGCCTTATCTGCATCATTGACATCCAGATATATTTCAGTTGTATCCTTTAGGATTCCAAACTCTGCAATAGCACTGAACAGTGCATCAAGCTTCATAGGACTATGCTTACAAACCAGAGGGGTCTTCTCTTTCTCATTTCCCTTCTTTGTACTAGTCTCTTCTTGAGAGACTTTGGATTTCCTTTTACGTACCAATTTTACTTCTTTATTTTCCTCTTCTTCTTCTTTTGAACTAATATACTTGTCCCTTTTTTATCTTTCTTTCTTTATTCTCTTTGGAGCCTTCGAATATGCAAAATAGAATATAAAAACTTTATGTTGCAAGGTGTGTGCCCTTGGTCTCCTTGTGTAATGTAGTGCAACACTCAAGTTCATGATATGGATTAACTACCTCCCATGGATTTATTAACTCTAGCGGTTGTATTGGGCATTAATAGGTAGATATTTTGGTGCAACAATAACCGTTTGTGCAAAAATTGGTATCAAAGCCTAGGTCATGGGTTTGAACCCATCAATTATGTTGGGGGATTGTTGCAAGGTGTGTGCCCTTGGTCTCCTTGTGATATGCAGTGCAACACTTAGGTTCGTGACATGGCTTAACTGTCTCTCATGGACTCATTAAATTTAGCGGTTGTATCAAGCATTAATAGGTTGATATTTTGGTGCAACAACAATCATTTGTGCAACACTTTATCTATGCCCTAAAATGTACATTAAATGTAGCAACAAAAAGTTAGGTAAAAAAATGTCAAGCTTTCTCTATATCATCATAGGCACTTCTAAACACTCTGCAAATCTCTACATCAAGAGATTTCCCACCAAAAATTTCATCAATGGATCAAGCATATCAACCTTCTCATGCACCAATATGCTAAATACATCAACATCTCATTTTTGGCAGGGGTTTGGAAAGTTTTATGTTAAAAATCCCCCTGAGCCAATTCTTCCTATCTAGTTCTCAGAGGAAACATCTGCACCAAAATTTGACACAGATTCATTCTTCACATCATTCTCTTCTTTTTTCTTCCAGATCTTGTTCATCTTCTTCTTTTATTGAACCAAATCAATCTTCTTTTGTGAAGCATATGGTTTCACATTCTTCCTCTACAAAACTTAGCTATGTATTATGGTTTATTACATTTATAACATATGACACCTTGCAGAGAAAATTTACTTCTTGCCATTTTAGATTTGCATTTAGAATCCTTATGCCCAAATCCATTGCATGAGTAACAGTAACTATGAAACAATTGAGACACCATGCCATAGCCATTCATCATATGTCTTCTAAATTCACTAGCCTTATGAACAAATCTATTGCATGCATAGTATTGACCGAAAAATGATTGAAAATTATGATTCATCCTGATTTTGCATTCTACAGCTCTATGCCCAATTTTATAGCAAGAATAACAATTAACATTAAAATATGGGTACCTTTGTGCAGTTGGTTGTCTAAGAGGAGGTCTCTTGAAATATTTCTTTTAGTTTCGAACATGTTTGATATTTCTCTTCTTATCTCTAGTCTCCCTTTGTTCATTATTATTCTTCTCAACATTGTTTGGAGTTTGATTCTCCTTTGAGCTTTCTCCTTTTTCAAACCCTAATCCTTCTTTGTCCTTATGATATTTTTTAATAGAAAGCATATCATCAAGCAAGGTGGAGCTCTTCTTGAATTTGTCTTCATGAATCTTTGCTTTCTCTAGGTCTTTCCTAAGAGACACAATCTCTTCTTCAAACTTTGAACATTCTATAGACTTTCCTTTCAATTTGGCATTCAAGCAGTCTTCAACTCTCTTTCCTTCTTGATGACACACTCTTGCACACATATGCTCTTATACCAAAATGATGGCACATTCTTAAACACATACACTCTAATACCAAAATGATGGCAAAGGGTATTCCCCTCTGCCTGTCAACTAGTCACAAAACACAAAACAAAATTCATAAGCAGTACTCTGCTTTTAATCAATAATTCAATGGAATAACAATTGTGAACAAACTTCAATTTTATTGGTTTCTTTATTCAATTCATTGTTCGAAAGTCAAATTATAGATTTGCATGATGCAGAACCAAGTAATTACTTTCATTGACAATTACATTTGTTAACTAAATTCATTCTAATTACAAATTATATACAATGGAGATTTTAATCTGTCTTCTATCTAAAAACGCAACCTACTTTTATAACTTCCCTGTGCAATTATAATATGCTACTCCACATATCAACCTTCTCCACTCTCTTTTCTATTTCATTTCCTTCTCCACATACTACTTCTTCTGACATCTATGTTCACTCATGACTCTCATCTTTCTCCCCTCTTTTATAGTTGCAGCCCCTCCTATCCTTTGCTTATCTAAGCATTTAATTCAATACAACTTGAAATTTGTATCATACACAACCCTCACGCCTTTTCTTCTTTCTCAGGCTTCAGATCCACTTTAAAATGGCACCTTCTCCTTTTATCTTCCTGTGCAGCCCCACAAATATCTACGCATTCTTTAATTTATTGAATCTATAATCTTAATCCAATATGTAGCCTTCTAAAGTCTTTCTATATTTGCAATTTTCCATGAAAATAAATCTCATTGTCTGCCAATCTACTTGGTGCCTCCCATTTGTTCTCCTGCACGCCTCCTTCCAATCTGGACACCTATTTCTCAACTCAAACCACACAACCCCCTCTATTCCTATGTGGTCTCTCCAATTAGGGCTTAAATTTGATTGCAATATACCTGTATTTGAAGATTTTAACTGTAAAATATAGTAAAAATAAATATTTAATTGTATGTTAATACATACAATTTATTTTAGAAACCATAAAAAAATAGTTAATATGAAAATTTGATTGTATATATATATATACTTTTATTCTTAAATTTTTTAATAGAAACTTCTTCTATGCTTTAATAAAAGAATTGAAACTTCTTTAGTTTTTAAATGTAAACTTCTATTGTTGAAAAAATAAATCTCAAATTTTTAGATTTTTTTAAAGATTCTAAATATTTTTGAGTTTCTTTAATATATTTTTTTTATAAAAACAACAATCTTCTCCTTCAAACCATTTTTTTGTTTTACCAGTGCAAAATATTTCATTTTTCTTTTATTAATCTTCATTATGCAGACTCCAGTAGAGAAGAAGCAAAAAGTGAGAAAAGGGTAATTTTTTTTTGCACACTTACAACTTACAACAATAAAGAAAGAAGATTTGCAAAAAGTGAAGAGATTTTGCTACACAGTTACAACTTACAACAAAAAAAAAAACGATTTTGCTGCATAAGAAGAGTAAGATTATTTTCATTTTATTTCTTTTGTTCTTTTAAAAAATAACGATTTACAAATCTTATATTAAAAATTTGTAACAGTTTACCATGGTAAAATTAAACATTGTAGATTTTTTTATCAAATATTTTGGATCACATTTAATAATATTCCATGATTTTTTTTTCTTATTTTTTTTTGTTCTGATGCAACCACTACAACCCCCTCTACAACCCCCTATTCTCTATATGGTTGTTAGTTTATATTCAATTATTTTTTTTATGGTTCATTTTTTATAAATTTAGATGAATTTGAACAAAACATTTAAATCTTTCTTATTTTTAAAATATGTAGGGATTACAATTTGAAAATATCTTGGAGAAAAAAAAATTAGCCTTCTATCAAGCATTTTTTTTCATGGCTAAGTACATCCAAAGTTGTAGCACCCAATGAAGATCATAATTTTGATTTAAATGAAGAATTAGATATTTTGGGTACACTGAAGAGTATGTTGATGAATATCAAACAAGAGAAAATACACAGAAAAAAAAAAACTTGAAGTAAAACGAGAATTTCGTGAGGAATGAAAGTAAATTTTAAGTGGTTGAAATGAACAATATATGAAGGAAAAAAAGGTTATGAAATGCATATATTGTGAAACACATAATGCAACTAGACCATGGGGAGCAGGTAATGGTTGCACTAATTTACAACATGATTCATTAGTTACTCATGCCAATTTAAACATTCATAAGATTTCACTAGCTAAATGGACATGTGGGAAAGAAAAGAAAGTAAAACCTATTACAAAACATATAGCAAATGTTGATGACATTAACAAGGAAAGAGTCATCACAACTATGAAAATAGTTTTTTGGATGGTTCAAGGGGATTTACCCCTTTCAAAATATGAATCACTTTGCTCTCTTGAAATGGCATTGCAGTTACCAAACATGCCAAAGAATAAGGACTACAATTCATACAAAAATCAGATGACTGCAAGTCAATTTATTTTTGCTATATCTAAGTATCTTGAAGAGGTACAAACTGCTAGAATGTTGGATAGTCCTTTTTTCTCTTTGATGTTGGATGAAAGTATAGATCGTAGTTTAGAGAAACATCTTATGGTCTATGCAACTTTTTTAGACTCAAAAGGGTTGGGACAACCAACTTCACAATTTTTAAAGCTCAAAATGTTTGTGATGGAAAAGGAAAACCAATTTATGATGCAATCAATGTTTTAAAGGAAGAAAGGGGGCTTTCAAATACACGCTTAATAGCCGTTTCCACAGATGGTGCTTCATGCATGGTTGGTAGTGAAAATGGGTTTCTTTCTTTTATGAAAAAAATATTCCTAATCTTGTAGGTGTTCATTTCATTGCTCATCGTGAAGCTTTAGGTGCATCAAATGTTTCCAAAAAAATTCCTAAATTGTTATTTGTTGAGAAATTATCAAATAAGGTGTATTCTTGGGTACAAAATTCTACTAAAAGAAACAAGGAACTCATTTCTTTATAGGAAGTCATGCAACTTGAAACTCTTCAAGCTCTTCAAATTCATGGAGTTAAATGGATTTCAAGAGGATAAGTTATTGAAAGGCTTGTTGTATTAATGCCTCCTATATTGACTTTATGGAAAAATGAAAAGAGAGAATCATGGTATGATAAAGAAAGAATATTTTTAGTTCAATTTTGTTTACACATGCTTGCAAATATAATGTTTATGTTGAACAAGCTAAATAGAAAATTTTAAGAAGATTATGTTGATGTTACATCATTAGGGGAATCTATTGATATTACTATAAACACTTTAAGTAGGTGGTTTATGAGAAGTGATACATTTGCTGATGGTACCTGTTACTTATCCAAATTATTGGATGCCTCTAAATATGGTTATTTAGAGATTACTGATAAAGAGGGCATTGTTCATAGGCATGAATTGTGGTTTGTGGAAATTTCACATGCACATGGTGATTATGTTGATTCACAAAAACAATCACTAAAACCTTGCATTGATGGTTCATTAGAGAGTTGTAAACAACTTGTAAAAGAATATTTTCAAGCACTTATAGATTGTTTGAATGGAAGATTTCTTGATCTTGTGTTTTTAAACTCTATAAAGTTGTTTAGTCCTTGTCATTTTCTAAAGGATGATCGTGCTAGAGGAGATAATTCAAAGCGTTGGCTTGATAATATTTTTCAACACATGCAACATACTTTAAGTGAGGGAGAAGAAAATGAAACATTAGTTAATGTTGAAGCTTGTAAACAAGAGTTGCATATATTTGTTGATACTCTTCGTCTTAGTTGTGAGGGATTATCAATAAAGGAAGCTTGGAGGGTTTTTGTGTCACAGAATCACATACAAGTTTTCCAAACATGACAAAGCTATGACAAACTGTAATCTTTACTATTCCAACAAGTATAGTGGCATGTGAAAGAGGATTTTCAAGGCAAAACATAATAAAATATATTCGACGAACAACTCTAACATTAGATATATTGGATGATTTGATGATAGTATCTCTAAAATGCTCGATGTATCAGCAGTGGAATGGATCAGAGTGTATGAAATTTGGAAAGATTCCAAACAAAGAAGAATTTAAAATGTTTTAAAAGTTATTTTTTTGTTCACATTTGTAATGGTGATGTATCCCATATGCAGCAGAACACGCCAATGCATTATGATTCATTAGTTTCATTTTAATTTTTAATGTCATTATGTTACAAGTTCTATGCTAATACTATCATAAATCAAATTTATAACAGACTTCGAGGTTTTTTAAATTTGAGATGAATGGACAACAGGTGAAAAATTGTCATTTTTTTCGACCTATTCTAAGAGATGGTCACCTAGGTATTGGAAATGCTTCTATGGCATAGAGGAGGCATGTGCCTTATGCTGAAAATGTTCCTATCCCTTGCCTATCATAGCCTTATTATATAAAATTTCACTTGCAGTAAAAAAACAATTGTCATGCGAAAGGCAATAATGAAGACTAAACCGTAGAAAAAAATTCATGATGGGCAAGGTAGACTGTCAAATTTAAGCCTTGTCTCTAATCCTTCCACTTCCATTTTTTGGTCGATATAAATTTTCTTTTCCTTTTCTTAACTACCTACCATAACTGTTTCTTGCCTATCAATGCTTTCCCTCTTATCCTTGGCAACTAAAAACTAAGTAACTATTTTTTTTTTCAGTTTGGAAGCGGTGGATATCCCAACTTTTTTTTTAATTTTGCAAGATTAACAATGATTTTCAACTCCACCCACATGGAATCACATGGTAACCAAGATTGGCATCATTTATAGAAGTTTTGAAGAGCTTCAATACCATGAATTTGAAATTACAAACACAACCCAAAATGTCCAAACAAAGCAAAAGACCAAAAAATAAATGCAAACCAAAATAAGAGTGTAGGTTGATGCTCCTACATCACTTCTTCAACCTTTACTTTTAGATTAGTGACTATCTTATTTTATTGTTTGAGTTTCTCATTTGCTTCCTTGAGTTGATCTTTAACTTTCTTGACTTGATTCATCAACTTCTTGATACACTCATCAACCTCCTTAATATTTTCTTTTAGATCTCTATTCTCACATTCTACTTTATCCAGGTCATCAAGAGAATATCTTAGTTCTCCTTCCATATCTACTTCAATAAATCCACCCATCATAAGTTCTTCCAGAGGGATATGATACTACCTAGTTTCCATGTGTTTAATCTACAAGATCTACCTCATCTATTAGGCAAATTGAAGGAACCTTGCTTTGATACCAATTGTTGAAAACTTGAAATACTAAGAGGGGGGTGAATCGATATTCCCTGAATTCAATAACTTAAAATTATATTACAAAGAATCTCATTAAACTTGCATAAATGGAAAGAAACAAGTAAATCATGCACCACAATCAACAAAAGAACACCATATTTTACGTAGAAAACCCTTGAAAGGGAAAAACCATGGTGAGGATTAACTCACTATATATCATAATTGGTTACAATAGATCGCAGTTTAAAGGACTCACTATTCATAAAATAGGAGGGCTCATTGCCCAAGGAGGATCACTTTCTGAATTACAAATGAACATACAAAAACGACTCACTGCCAAAGTTGGAAATATAAATAATGCATCTACTCTATGGTGAAAATATAGTCCCTTGTTTTGCTTAGAAAACTGAATTTACAGACTTCATCCTTCACTCTTATGTGCATGCACACGATTACCACTATTACATTATGTTCTTATCTCTAATATCACACACCCTATGAATTGTCCTTTATACATATATATCTTCCATAAACACTCATACCAACAACTGGGTTGACCTAATTGGATAAAACATGTGACCCCAAAACCTATTGACACAAAAATCCAACACACATGCCTTGCAAAAGCAACCAAACCATGTTCTTCATAAAAATAGGTCAACATGACCTATAGATAATCCTATGATTTTGATCCATACACAATTTAGTCTTGCATGAACCAAAAACTCTTAGGTCGGTACCGTATAACCAAAATGATAAATCAACAACTGAATGAACCAATTGTTCATCCAAAACTTGACATGAAGACCACCAAATCACTTGAAACTTAGAATGCACACACATCTGACATCTCCAATAACTTTCTAAAATTTGCAAAGCACAATGATCATTTTTGGTGGAATGCAAAGTATTCCAACATGAACTCTACAATTGTAACTTTGCCTCTACTTAGTCCAATACTCTGTAATTAATATCTTCTACTATGGAGGATATAAAACCTTGAAAATTTGGATATGGACTCCTTCAATGCATACCATTATTACATCAAAATTGCATGACAAGATAATGCAAATTGGAACAATGTGGACCACAAAACTATTCCTCTATTACATTGCAAATACACTATCACAGTTTGGGACTTATCCAAAAAACACTTGGTCTTCTCCAGACTATATTCATAATGATACACCAATTATACAATGGATTGAAATCAATGAAAACACCATACACCATCATGCTCATGTTTCCAACACCTTTCTTAGTAATCTTTGGATTAGTTCCCATGGATCCCTATAAGAGAAATAAAATTTATTTCTTTTGAATTCATTTGTAGTATCTTCATCCATATTTTTTATAACATGAGGTATGGGCTTTGGAATGGTGCATGAGGTCTCTTATTTTGGAGGTTTCCTTTATGCTACCAAAAAGTGGGTGTCTTGGAATAAGGAAATTTATTCTTCAAAATAAATAGATCTAGAGTTAAAGAGATCTTTTATTAACCTATTGTAAAGTGGAGGGATAAAATCCTTGACTAGGCCTTTGAGTGGTTCAAAAGTTACCTTGATGAAAAGATACATGTAATCCTTTTTTGATATTTTGGTCACCATCATTGCAATGCTCTGAAAATTTTCTACATTTTTATTTATCAAGGTTCATTTCTAAGCTTTTGTCCTTCAACTCAAATCTATTTGGTAATCTATAGTTAAACTCATCGAAAGTATGTACTTGAGCATGTTCTTATGTGGTTAGGTCAATACCACCAATCATACACATTTCCTTCCAAATGTAAAGTGGAAAATTGGATTGCTTCTTTCTCCTTCATCGGATTGAGAGTAAGGTAGGTATGCCATTTTGTTAACCATGGTTGAGATGATATCTTATTAGTGCCATCAAAGTTGGGTGTTGAGAGTTTGTTTAGCTTAAATTATTAAATGCATTCCCCATTGTTATTCTATTTATTTCATTTTCCTTTCTTTTGTGAAGCTTTCCTTGTTATTTCTATAAAAGAATAAATGATAGGGCTTCCCTAAATCCTTTAGATTGATTTAAATATTATTGATACTATTTAATAGTTTATTCTATTGGTGATTCACTAATGGAAGTCATGGATGCTGATGAGAGCCATTTATGTCTCATTTTATGCCATGTTTTAGCCTACTTCATATGCCTTCATACCCATTCCCATATTCCATTTCCTTTCCATATTATATCATTTCACCATTTTATGCTGCATATGATTTAATATATATAAGTAATATTTAATTTAGTTTTTAGATAAAATATTTGAATAATAAATAGTAGATTTAGTTATAACCAAATAATGTTTGATTTTATGGAGGAAAATGTCCTCGTGTTAAAAATAACATTCTATTGTAACCATGAGCTATTTATGCTCCTACATTTTAGGGTGAGCTATTTAAGCTCTTATTTAAGATCCTATATTTTAAGGTGAGCTATTTATGCTCCTATATTTTAGGGTGAGCTATTTAAGTTCGTACATTTTAAGGTGGGTTGTTTTCCAACAAATGAAACAACTAAATGTTTGTATTCAACAAATAAAACAACTAAATGTGAGCCACAAAATAATAGAAATGTGGCATGAAAATAGGAAATAGCTTTCACATATTTATTGTAGAAATATGAGCTACGTGAGAAAAAAGAGGAAATAATTGTACTGGATATAATTATTGAGAAAAATGTTTTGAAGTTCTTTCTAGAAATTTTGCAAGTCTTTCTTCAATTGGCTGACTGGGAGGAAGGGCACCCACTCTTCAACAACCTATTGACTGTATATATATATATATTATTTATTTTTCAAGGTGTGTGTGATTTCAATTCCATTTTGCATTATTTTAATTCTGTATTTCTGTTGTCATAATTTTGTAATTAATTCTTGTAAATAATTTTAAGTGATTTTAACTATCTATTGATTTAGATTAAATCAGTTGTTATAATTTCTATGTGAATTAATTATGTTATTGATTTGAGTTTTATTCCTTCACTTTGGATTTTATGAATTTGGTAATTGATGTTCTATTTTAGAATTCGTTGTGTGTGCAAATCCTGTTGCCAGGAAGTGACAGTTCCTGTTGCCAGTTTTATTTTGATTTACTAAAGGTTTATTTTCATAGCTATATTCATAACCACTCATCTCATGACTCTCAGCCCTTGTCCAGATTGCCACGATACCTTTCATTAGTTTATAATCCCTAGATTGACACGTATAGACCAAACTGAAATTCATTATTGAGCATTAAATCCTTCTTATTCTTTACCCCAATCTTAGCCTATCATTTTAGGCACCATTTTCGAGGAAAGATGTCAAAGGCCGATTAGTTTAGTGAGATGAGTTAGGAACAATGCATTAGGATGAAAACTCATGTACCTGTCAGTCGTGTTCAAGTGATTACTCCTAATTTGCGTTGCTTAAATCATATAGATGCATAGTTTGATTTTGTAGGTAGATCTTAGAAGTTAAGAACCATTTGTATATTATCACTAGTTGTGAGTCATTGATAAGAAATAAGTTTGAAGAAATAGCACAAAAATGTTAAAAATGTTGCATTTTCAAGGTAGTTTAAACACATCAATTTTAGGAGAAAAATGCTTTAAAAATGAAGAACCTGGACCCTTGCTTTCAAATTTAAAAACAAAACAAGAAACTGGTGGGTGAATCACACTGAAACAAAGTGATTTTTTTATAGCCCCTCTACCTAATGGATGCAACTTAGATAATATTGATCTTCCGATACCATTATCATAAAAATCTACAGGTATTATTCCTATAACCGAACAAGAACAAATAATTGATGAATTTTTAGAACAATGGATTTTTAAAAATGCTGATTTGACCATTTATTGTTCTAATTGTTGCAAGGAAGAAGCTAAGTTCACATGTCAAACTATTCGAGAGGACATCGCGAAGGAGATAGATGTTATAATTGATCATCAACACAACAACAGTGGAAGTGAGAATGTCTTCTTTGTAACTCAAGGACAACTACATACGTCAAATTAGGGAGATCAAGGTATTCTTAATGGTTTTAAAATGTCTTATAATTCTATTGGATTTGAAAGGCAATATGTTTCTTCACAAAATGATTCTCCTAACATTTATGGTGAATGGGAACAATTTCCATCTTACCAAAAATGTCATAATGAATGCTCACAACAACCACCATATCCATCTTATATATTACCATCTCCACAATATCCATCCTATCTACTACCACCTACTCTATATCCACAACAAATTTTACCATTTTCATTATCCCATTCATATCACCCACCATCTACTTCAATATATCCACCAAGGGAAATTGCAATGCCTAATAAATCATTACATAATAAGGTGGTTCAAACTGTATGTAATAATGAAATTTCAAGTATCCCTTTGCATTCTTTTGATGTGCTTGAAATTGGTGAATCACAAATAAAATGCATTAATGCAACTAAAGAATGTGATTTTGGTTTAACTGAATTAAAAAGAACAATATGATGAATTGAGTGATATTCAACTTAATTGTTCTTATTTACATAGCAAATCACAATCTTTAAAGGATATTCACACATATAATGAAGCACTTCAATTTGAATCTATTTTGATCATGGAGCTAATAAATATGTGTGTGGAAATTAATCATGCAATAAGAAATGCTGCATTAAATGCATTATTTATTCAAGAAATGTGTGGTCAAAGCCTACAAGAGTTATCTTTTTATATACTCAAACCTATAGATATTTGGAGGCCTATAATAAAAGTGTGTATTCCTCACATACTTGTTGATTTAGGCCCATTAATACTTGATCTTATGGTTAAGAACAACTAGATAGGTTTGAATGCATTAATGACCATACTAAAAATGCTTTAGAGAATGCACATTGATTAACAAGGATCAAGGTATTCATATATATATATATATATATATATATATATATATATATATCTTTCTCATTCTTGATTCTTTTTATTGTCTTAAGATGACCATTCATTGACACACGATGTTATTTTATCATTGTATTTCTTGATTCCTTGGATTATCCTAATGCCCCCATGCTTTTGTAGTATGAAATTAAGTTGGGGGCAAAATCCCTTGAATTTTGGAAATCTTTGGTTGATTTTTGATCATGTCTTCATTCACTGTTTTATTGGTGTTTCTAATAAACCCACATATGTGATCTTTAGACCAAATCAAGGTATGCATTCTTGTGTTGATATTGTGTCTACAGAAGAATTCATTATAATAATATTCATCTATTTTATTATTAAAGTATTTATTCATATCAATATCTCTACTATTCATTTTCTAATAAATACATCAATTCTAATGGCAGAGTTATCAAATGGATAATATTGCATTACTATACTTGATATGCTTGGTCTTGAGAATATGGTTGCAGGTTTCATATCTTGGTTATCCAACATTGTGCATCAATTGATGATGCTTCTCTACATAAGCATCCAAAGACACATTTTGTTAGCCTTCCTATCTATATGGTGAACAATGAGTTTCCTTGTGCTTTTCTCTTAGAGATCACAAGAGGATTCTTTGGGTGAAGTGTTCAGCATTCATCGATAAAACTTCTCTTGATGCTAGAACCTTGTGGAAGACAGTATGCAACTTGGTCTATGAGATCCATGAATCTTGTGGTGCTATGTTCTTGAGTTACACACTCAGAGACAACTTGAAGACATAATCAAGGAGCTTGAATATATGCTAATGCAGATCCTCACACTCTAAGATGAGTATTCACCTACCTAAAGTTGTGTGGCTACATTTCACAAGATGAGAGACTCCAATTGGTCTTTCACTATGCAATATTATCTTTGGTAAGGAAGTTTCATTATTTTCAATCTAGCTTTTCATACAACTTCAGGAATAGTTATGAATATCTCTCATTCTTAAGAAGAAAGGATAGCCTAACTTCACGATTTGTCTCAAATTGGTCATCATAAGGTAGCATGTCTTTCAAATATTGTAGTCATTGTGGGTAATTATTTTAACCAAGTGAGTGGGCATGGATTCCAAAATTCTCCAATCACCTTCTAGATATGGTGGGATGAGCTAAATGAGATCAAGATTGTTTGTAGCAGTGGTTCTATGTTCCAGATTGTGCTAAGGTTATTATTAGTCATCCTTTCAAGCATTGCAAGCAATTCACAGTTACTTTTATTGAAGGGATTTAGATGGAACTCTAGGATTTGGATGGTATCATTTTATCATCCATATGAGAGTTTCATTTTATTTGGTCATTATATGTAGTTTATCAAGAAGAGAAAAAAATGAATTAAAAAAAAAAAAACAATAAATTCTAACAATGAAAACCTTTGGGAATTATTAGACAACTACAATTTGAAAACCAATTTTTGGCGGATTGTAGTTGAATAAAATTCTTAGTGGTGAAAACTATTTTCACAACACCACTAAGCAGTACATGATTGAAAACTAGCTTGCCAACAGTCATTTGTCGTTATCAAAAGTTAAAAAAATGATAAAAGAAAAAAAAAGGAAAAAAATAAAAAATAAAAAATGCAATAATTGGTGTTCTTTCTCTCAGCTAATCATTTTTTAGGTACACTTAGATGCTTCTATGGTTGTTTCTCTCTATCTCGGTGCCTCTAGCACCTCCTGTCACTCCCTTGTGTGGCTATGTTCCATTTTGTTGTGATCAACATTCCTTGATCACTTCGAGCACATGTTACACATTCAGTTGAGGTGTTAGCCAATAAAAGGAGAGATTCAAATACCAATAGTATGTTCTATAATGCTTCAGTCAGGTGGTGATCTTTAAAGTGTTGCAGTTTTCGGTTCCTTTCTTGTTGGACATTCACAATTGTTGAGTTCTTTTGGCTACCAGATCTTGGCATGCAAGTTGGTAAAACAACTGATTTTATTTTTCATTATTTTATCTCTTAACTTTATTAATATTCCTTATTATATTAATCATATAAGAAACATTCCACCTATCCTCTTGTTGTTGCCCGAGGATGGTCAACCCTTTAAGTTGGGGGGAGGTATACCATCCTTATTATCTATCTTTTCACCTATCATTATCCTTACATAACCCATCATAGTATTCATATTGTCTCTCATAATCATTAAAATTGTATCTCATTTCACCTATTTCACATAGCTCATGTATATGGAATTATAACATTTCAAGAAAATAATGCTATAGAGAAATTGCCAATGAAAAATGAAAAAAAAAAAGTGGTGAAAAAAACAAAAAATAAAAGAGGATGAATATTGAAAAAAAGGAAATTGGAAAACAAAAGCAAAGCCATGGAGCTTGCTATGAAGAGTAGTACTAGAAAGAAGTGATTATGAATGAGCTATAATAGTCAAGGGTGAAGAAGGTACAATCAATTCAAATTTATGATCATAGTCCAAATTACAACCTCTCAATAGTAAATATTGCACGAGGACGTGTAATATGTTAAGTTGGGGGGAATGATGAGAGCCATTTATGTCTCATTTTATGCCATGTTTTAGCCTATTTCATATGCCTTCATACCCATTCCCACATTCCATTTCCATTCCATATTATATCATTTCACCATTTTATGTTGTATATGATTTAATATATATAAGTAATATTTTATTTAGTTTTTAGATAAAATATGTGAATAATAAATAGTAGATTGTATTTACTAATATTCGCTTCCATTATGTTAAATGCAATGTGTTGATTGAAGAAGAAAAAAAATGCAATACAAATAGAACAATATACCATGCAAGGTGTATTTAATTATTTGCTCATAAAATACTTTGGTTATTTAGTTATAACCAAATAATGTTTGATTTTATGGAGGAAAATGTCCTCGCGTTAAAAATAATATTCTATTGTAACCATGAGCTATTTATGCTCCTACATTTTAGGGTGAGTTATTTAAGCTCCTATTTAAGATCCTACATTTTATGGTGTGCTATTTATGCTCCTATATTTTAGGGTGAGCTATTTAAGTTCATACATTTTAAGGTGGAAAATGTTTTGAAGTTCCTTCTAGAAATTTTGTAAGTCTTTCTTCAATTGGCTGATTGGGAGGAAGGGCACCCACTCTTCAGTAGCCTATTGAATGTATATATATTATTTATTTTGTAAGCTGTGTGTGATTTCAATTCCATTTTGCATTATTTTAATTCTGTATTTCTGTTGTCATAATTCTATAATTAATTCTTGTAAATAATTTTAAGTGATTTTAACTATCTATTGATTTAGATTAAATTAGTTGTTATAATTTCTATGTGAATTAATTATGTTATTGATTTGAGTTTTATTCCTTCACTTTGGATTTTATGAATTTGGTAATTGATGTTCTGTTTTAGAATTCATTGTGTGTAGATCCTATTTCCAGGAAGTGATAGTTCCTGTTGTCAGTTTTATTTTGATTTACTGAAGGTTTATTTTCAAAGTTGCATTCATAACCACTCATCTCATGACTCTCAGCTCTTGTTCAGATTGCCACGATACCTTTCATCAGTTTACGATCCCTGGATCGACATGTATAGACCAAACTGAAATTCATTATTTAGCATTAAATCCTTCTTATTCTTTACCCCAGTCTTGGCCTATCAGATGCAACTAAAATCTTTTTTTTTTTTCCGATAAAAAATATTGTCTTTGAAGAGATGAGTATAGAGTTACCTACTATTTTATTGCTCCTCATTGGGTTGGCCCTTCCTTGAATGTTTTAGGCACTTAGTTGTTCCACCAATCTCCTTATCAATTAATTTGACTCTCTTTGGATTTCAAATACTTCCCATGGGCTTCGATTGATATTCAATAGAGTCCTCTAAAATAAATATTCCTCATCCTCTTTAGTCATTTTCTTTTTCCCTTTACCTCCTTCAACCATTACTTCATCTTCGATGCTTAGTCCTTCAATTTGTAATTTCCTTTATTTCCAATTGAGATTTCTAGTGTCTCTATTAATGAGAATTATTAATCATCAAAAAAATTATATGGTGGAAAAATATTTAGCTCTTATACCACTATAATAACCACAATAAATTTTATGGACAAATAAATTTTAAATTTACATTTTTAAACCAAAACTTTCAAGACCCAAAATTTTATATTTTTTCTTTAATATTGATTACCCTAGATTTATAAATGAAAAAATACATGAAAGAAAGAATATAGAACATTTTTTATTTATAATGAAGTCTCTAATAAATTAAAATATGCTACAACAAAAACACAACTAGCAAAAACTACACAACACTAATAGAATGAAAATACTAAATTGAAAACCACTACAAATAGCTACAAAACACAAACTTGAACTATAATCCTGCAATTCATTAAGCACATTCACAATATCTAGATGTGATTGTAATATAAAACAAAAGGATTTTCATCCTCTGATCCTTTGAAACCAATGATTTTTCTTCATCCGATCTCCTGTGAATCCAAGGGTCTCCAAATTTTTATTTGATTGTTTGAACACAAGGCTAAGGACAATGTAAACAAGGGTTATTGGTTGTACGGTGAATGATCTCCAGTGAATACATTTACCATGTTTAATTAACTAAGATCAATTATTGGTAAAGGATCATTTCTAGATGAATGGCTTAGATCGTGCATGCATTAACCACATTAAATGTTTCTCCTTTTTCATTCTCAAAGTAAACTTTGTGACATTAAAAACTTCATCCCCCTTTTGCCTCTTAATTCCTTCTCTTCCCTTCTTTTCTTCCTTCACTTTATCTTGTTGTAATTTTTATCTCTTTGTGATGCTTATTGGATTTTCACAGAGTTTATGTACTTGCAATTTTTTTGACATCACAAACTAGGTGAATTATTTCATCCTTTTCCACACTTTTATTTAGTTCACGAACCTTCAAAATCTATGGAATTTTGAACTTCGCAACATCTCTTCAGAACCTTGTCACATCTTCACATGGTTCACTAACTCATTAATTTTACAATAAGTAGAGCCTTGCCACATTTTTATATGATTCATGAATTCACAAAATGTGCAAAAATAATAACTTGTCAGCCTTAGCTTCTTCCTCTTCATTAGTGCCTAGAATTAGAAGAAAAAAATCTATATTTTAGGCAACTTCATAGGTAAACATAAAAAAAACTATTTCCTTATTTTTCATACCTTAACCCATGAAAAATAAGGAATGAGTAGATATTACCTCCAATTTGGGAAGGTCAGAAAGGGGGCATTACAATCACTAACATTCCTTTGTGGGTTATGTTTCAATGATAGTATACATCTATTCCCATGTTTGATGAGCTTTTACCACTACATCAAGCTATATATAGTCACAACCTTATCTACATAGTTGAAGATTTGTACCAATTTTTGTAACATGTGGAATCTTTCACCCTTATCTCTTTATTTTCATTATTTTTGAGGATAATTGGTTCTCAATGCAAGTTTTGGTTTTTTCTTATTTTAAAATGTGTGACAAAACCTACTCATTGCATATTTTTCTCTATTTTGTAGATTCTAATAGAGCATTGAAGACAAGAAGAATTCAAGAATGATATGTTACTTCATATTGATTAAATATCCTTTTAATATTTAAAAATATTTTCTTTTACATGTTGACCAATTTACTTTAACATACATTTGCTTAGTAATTCACATGAACATCAAAGTGGGACAAAATATAATATTAAAAAATACATACCCATGCCATTTTCCCTTATGTTTTGGGATCACTTTGATTAGAGTATCATAAATGTAATAATCATCTTACAAATGCATAATTATGTTTGAAATTGGCTCATGACATCCCACACTCAATCTTTCATCACTAATCTCAAAATTCACAATCATGATCCCTAATCTTATTTTCCTCACCCTAGATCAAATCCACAAGTGTAGACTTGACCCAAGTCACTTCCATAATCATGGATTCAATCCCTTCACTTTAAAATCTAAAAAATAAATTTACTCATTTCCAACCACTTCACTAGCCATTACATGAGTTGACTTAGTGGATGTTGTGTTGATTTGGTGCTTGGTTGTTGTATTTAGAGATAGTCATTTCAAATCATGTAAAAAATGTTAGAATGCGAAAAAGACATTTAGATATAAGAGCTAAAAGGAAAATATAATTTTGTATTATCTTTTTGTGATATCATTCTAGGAATTTTACATGTTTGTCTATTGTCCTTGAATTTTTTGCTCAAAGCCATAAAGATAGTCCCTCTAGGGGTTTGACCTAGGAGAAAATGAACTTGGTGATTTTATAGGTTCCCAAAAGGTGTTTATGAGCATTGTGATCCTTGTAGACATTTATAAATCATCTATTAAGACAAACAAATTAAATTAGGCCATATTCTATCGAATCAAGGTTGTGCAAAATATTGGGTTTGCACTTATAGAGATTACATCCATATGGGTGAAGTGAACTAGAGAAACATATAGTTAATTTTTAGGATTAGAGGTCTTCATGAAAAATAGCTTTAAAATTCTATAACCAAGGTGAATCAATTTCTAACATTTGTCTAGATACTTCATCAACGATTGCCCGAGTAAATAGTGTTTTCAATTTATTTTAGATTTTAGATTTATTTATATTTTTGACAACTATCAATCCCAACTCTTTTATCTAAATTATTTTATGTTTAATTAATTAAATAGTCAAGAAAATTAAATAGGGTGTGATAAAACCCTTTCAAATGGGTTGACCTCTTTTGGACAAATAAAAATATTTAGCTAAATACCTATGAAATCGAAGGCACAAATATGACAACTAGAAGAAGAGAAAATATAACTCTATAAAGTGCACTTTCTTTAGTCATCTTCAAAATAGATTGTAAATAGAAGAATATAATGATGAAATATATTAAATCATAATAATACAACTAAGAATAAAATTTATTCTTCAAAATAAGTGGATCCATAGTTAGAGCTCTTTTGGTAACCTATTGTAAAGTGGAGGAGAAAAATCCTTGACTAGACCTTTGAGTGGTTTAAAAAATCCCTCAATGAAAAGATATGCAATATTTTATTTGATATTTTGGTCACCATCATTGTAGCCCTCTAAAATTTTGCTACATTTTCATTTATTAAGGTCCACTGCTCGGCCTTGGATAGCTTCTTAAAATATTATTCTTCATCTTTCAACTCAAATTCATCTAGTAATCTATAGTTAAACTCATTGAACATATGCACGTGAGCATGTCCCTATGTGGTTAGGCCATGATATCACCAATCATAAACATTTCCTTCAAAATTTAAAGTGTCAAATTGGATTTTCTTATTTCTCCTTCATTCGATTGAGAGTAAGGTAGGTATGCAATTTTTTAACCATCCTTGAGTTGATATCTTATCACTTCCATGAAAGGTGGGTGCCGAGAGTTTGTTTATCTTATTCTTAAATTATTTCCTTTTTTCTATGAATAGGCAACAATCTATATTAATAATAAAGATAAAGTTACATATTAACATAAAAGGCCAGGTGGTAAGAAGGAACACCCTGAGAGTTACATGGGTTGAGCCCAGAAAACCAAAAAAATAGTCACTTGGGCCTAGCCCAGAAGTCCATAATCATTAAAAACATATAAAATAAAAAGGCCATTAAGCAGCCAAATAATTCTAGCAGAGCCAAGGGGGTCTTTGTCATCCATTTTTTACCCCATACATCAGCGGGGTCTAGAGTTACGTCAAGAGGACCCCAACCATTGTCACCTTCTTTCTCTTTATCTTCTTCTTTTTCCTTGCGTCGAGGTGAAATTGCCAGAGCCAGACATGGGAAGCATTTACTAGTGTTCGGCCAATAAGAGCAGCTACCAGGAGCATTATTAGAGGGCCACCCAGAGGCGCCATTGTCACTCTCCACCACCCCTCTAGAGGTCCACCCTAGGTCAGCTCATTGAGGAGGAGAGTGCAACCATCAAGGAGGGCAAGAGCCATGACGAGGAGGATCTTGAGAGTGGAGGTGAGTAGAACCACTCCATCGCTGGCCCCGTGAGGGCGACTAGTTGCAGGAGGAGGTGGGCGAAGAGGGCACCCGAGCCAAAGTACATGGGGCATTTCTCCAATGGTCCAGAAGCACCTAGAGGTGAGACACCTCAAGTGCAACTTTATTATCTTTAACTTGAATCTGCAAAAGCACATTAGAGAAAATAATAGCTTTAAAATACAAAGAAATATTTTTATCCATTTGGTTGTGAGAAAATATGTAAGAATTTCTATTTTTCTAGATATTGAAGAGGATTTCCACCCTAAAAGTGTTCCAAGGTTGGGTATACTTAGCGGGAAGCATGGGTGAGTCACCCAACAGAACCATGTGCCAAGAGAACGGCTCTGTCTGGAAAGGTCAAAATAAGTCATGAATCCAATTCCAAAACTGCTAGGCTCTAGTACAAAACTAGAAAAGATGCTTAAAAGAAATAGCTTGCCCACAAAATGGGCATCAAGGGTCCTAGACCCCCAAGTGAACAAGCTGAGACCCCACTAGTAAGGCTTGAAAAAGAATACACTAGGAAAAGTGGGCGAGCTTAGGCTCAACACTTGCAGACCAAGTGGCAGAGAATCATTTTTGCCAAATAGACACAGAAGACTAAAGATGTCACCACTGGTTCAGACTTTCAATCATAGGAAATTGTGGCAAAAGCCACATATATCCAAGCCTAGGCTTGTAATTTTTGAAAGGGGTGTCTGGGTGTCACTTCTAGTCCTTCCACCAGGGCTTGGTACCATGAATTCCCACCTTATGAAGCATATCTCCTAGAATAACATTCACCAAACCATCATAAGTATCATAGTCTTGGTTTTGAAGTCTGTAAAGAGCACAAAAATCTTCCCACGACATAATACACATCATGGGTCTATAAAACACATGTTGCAAGGTATGGATACTTTTCTTGTGAGATCTTAAAGCCTTAAGCCAAGGTGATTTGGCTAGTGGCTGACCATTACTGAAAAAGAGAGGTGACCACCACACATTCTGTTGATTGAGTGAAATCCCAGCACAGAAACCAAAGCCAACCCAGTGGAGCCAGGGTTTAACCGCTTCCCAGGTTCTCCAAATTCTTTTGGCCATGAAATTTCCCAAAATTTGGACTGGTTCCTTCATAACTAGAAGGGTTTGCAAGCCAATCCCCTTCTAGGCTAGTTTGTGAACAAGAAATCCGGACTGAATGGAGTGCCTGAGGATAATTTCCAAGCTTCATCACCAGTAAGAGCTTTGATTATCCATTTTACACACAAGGAATCCCCTTATCTTTGAGTGGAGAGAAGGCCAAGCCCTCTGAAATCTTTGGGCAGACAGAAAAATTCCCAAGCTATGCAATGAAACCCTCGATGGGTCTCAGAAGAGGCCCAAAGAAATTCGTGCAACAAATTTTCAAGCTTAGCGTAAGTGATTTTCAAAGGGGCCCAACAAGAAGAATAATAGACATGTGTAGCAGCCAATTTTTTTGAATAGACCTGTAATATTCTAGCCAGAGAGAGAGGCTTGGTAATCCAGTAGGACAACTTTTATTCAATCTTGGAGAGGACAACTTGCCACAACTCTGTTGGGGAAGCTTGGAAGGCAAAGGGAATTCCTAAAAATCAAAATATTTTCCCTGGACCAATCCACTTCCAACCATACTATTGAAACCAATGGGGAGTGAGAAGAACAGACTGCTTGTAGCATAGAGTTTTATGCCATTGAATGGAAAAGCCAAAAGAAAGGCATAAAATCTCAAGGCACTCCAAAGTCGCTTTAATGTTGTGTTCATCCTCCAGAAGACCGAGGAAAGAGTCATCAACAAAATGGCCATTGACAAGTTGAGCCAGTGAGTTGGGAAAAGAAATGCCTCTAACCCGCTATTGGGAAATCGCATTAGCAAGCAAATAACCAAACCCTTCAACAACACACACATAGAGAGAGGGGCCAAGTGGGAAACCCTGCTTGATGGAGTGAAATAAGTTGAAGGCAAGGGACTGGTAGCCATTAATGGTGACACAAGCAGAGGCATCTGAGAAAATTATTTGGATACCCTGAATGAAATTAGGCCCAAACCCTAAGGCTTCTAGCATGGTGAGAATAAAAGGTCATTCAATGCAGTCATAAGCTTTAGTAAAGTCTATATTAAGGAAAATGGATTTCTTGATAGAGCGGCTGGCCCATTCCATTCCTTCCCACACGTCAATGATATTATCCAGAACAAATATGAATTTAATGAAACTAGTTTGTTCCAGGCGTACAATTTGAGGCAGAAGATGGCAGATTTTCAAAGCAAGAGATTTTGCAATAATTTTATATGAAACATTGAGGAGCGCGATAGGTCACCAATTGCAGATATACTCAGGATCGCTAACTCTAGGTATGAAATTAATATTCCCTTTATTAATTATGTTGCCAAGGGATTTAGAATGAAAGGCTTCAAGATAGAATTTATATAAATCATGCACAACACAATCCCAAAGGGCTTTGTAAAATTCACACAGGAATCCATCAACGCTTGGGGCTTTTTCATCTACCATGTGAGCAGCCTCCTTAAGGTCTTCAACAGTGAGCAACTACTCACAAAAGGCTTTTTGGGTTGAAGATAGCCTATTTGGTACAACAACAAGACAATCCTAAAGAGGTTTTTGTCACTCTAGCATATACTCTTGGGCAGTGAAAACTTGTTCATAATGCCTAACAAAGGCTTGGAGAATTTTAGGTAGCTCAGAAAGCACCTGGGTGCCTTCTTTGATTTTTTTAATACTAGGAGATGAGTTCCTAGCATGAAGGGCTAGGAAAAACTCCTTGGAGGCACAATTGCCAATTTTTAACTAATGCAATTTGGCTTTGATTTGTGCACCTCTAGCAACATAATTATTTGCAACTTGATTTTGTGCCTTAATTCTTCCACCCTAACTTGTAATGATGGGGAGAAAGGGCTAGCTTCCAGAGCCTCATAAGATCTATGAAGAAAGATGGCCAGCTAGCACCTATAAATGCAAATAAACCTTGTCGTGCGAGTGATGGCATCATTCCAACAAGCAATCCAACTTGTATTGTGAGGTGGCCTACACTCCAAATTATAGATTGTATGAATGTGGGTCAGTGTGGGCTGATGATGAAACAAAGACATGTTCAAGAAGAATTGGCTTTTGCAGGCATGAGGTTGTCTTAACTTAGACATTCAATACGAAAAGAGATGGGGAAATGATCTAACAGTGTCACATACACTAACGACTTAATTGAAAGTGAAGATCTGTCAAAGGAGAAAAAATATTGAGCCGAGATCATGTCATGATCAAGGTGCTTAAATATCCTATCAGATCCAGCTCGGTAATTGCACCAAGTGTGCCAGAAAGAATGAGAATGTCAGTGACCAATATTAGGATAAAAAAGCCCTAGTTTATTACACATGTAAAACCACGCCTCCCGTTCACTAGTTGCCCATGTGAATGACAGAGTACCATCTTTTTTGTATTCCATCTCAACCATATTGAAATCCCTGCACACAATCCAGGTAGCAATTGGTAGTGAATCAACAATCCAATGCTAGAGCAGATATCTTTCAACAACATCATTCTAGGCATAGACATTAATAATCCCAAAAGAATGATTATCAATGTTAAGAAGAATCCTGATGAGCCGATGTGTGGGATCAGACCCATGATCAATCACACAAGCATGCCACCATGGGGACAAAAGGGTGACTGCTCTGCCACATCCACCCTCATGATCAATACAAAACATTTTACTGGCTGGCCAAATAGATTGACAAACTGACACAAGCAAAAAACCTATAATTTTCACTTCTTGGAGACAGAGTACTTCAATACCAGTATACTTCTACAGAGTATCCCTAATGGAATACTTCCTAGCGAGGTCTGTCAGACCTTGAACATTCCATGAGAGGAAATTCATGAGTGAAAATCCTCCATATCGTCAGAGTCTAGCTCCTCAACCAAAGTAGAGAAGTGATTCAACAAAAATTATAGTGGAATTGAACCAATTTGAATGTTTGGAGAAGAAATATTTGTTTCTCCTACACATATTCTCCTTCTTCTAGAGGTGAAGAATGGATGCGAGACTTCCTTTGAGCTCTCAACATGGGAGGAGATTCAGTCAGTTGTGTTATCATGGCAGCAATAGGTTGTGGCGTAGCCTTAGGCCTTGGCCACACCAAAGTATTGACAGACCCAACCTGGGCCTCTTTCCCCTTCACCAAAGGGTTTGAAACTTCTTTAGCTGGATTGGGGACTTTGGAAACCATCCCATAGACATTGGACTTACTTTTATAGTTCATAACCATTGTCTATTTCTCCTCTAATTTGGCAGCAAAAGTATATGCCTGATGGGGCTTTTCAAAATCTTGCAGCGGCAAAGGAATACGAGGAACTTCCAAAGGGAAGTCCTTAACCTTATGGTCTACAGATTGAAACCTATAACACGTGTTTGAAAAATTGAAATAAGTGACTTTCTAGGTATGCCAAAGAGCTCCAATTTGGATATCAATGGATTCCTTCAAATCCTATGAAAGGTCTACTTCGACATAGGCCCATTTATGGGGTCGAGCTTGAAAGAACCTATCTGGTTCAATACAAATGACCTTTCCTAGAGAGGATACAATATGTTTCAAAAAAGGAACACAAGGCAAAGGAAAACCCAGAAACTCAATCTAGACTGGGAACCACAACTTGGGGTCATCTGAGACAACAAAGTCTCGAGTCCATGACTGGAAAACCAACAAAGATGACCAAACATACCAAGGACCATGATTCAAGATTTCCTAAACATGGCTAACCTTTGTAAATAAGAAAAGAAGAAAAACCCTTGGTTAAATTTTGGACCATATCAAGGCAGACCCCATGAGGGACCCGGGCCTTGTGGACCCATTCTTTAAGCATATTTTTAGGGGGATTCCTCCCAAACAAATAGGCAACAAGAGTATGTTGCTCAAGCCATTGACATGCACAATCAAAATCTGGCAAGGGTAAAACCACATCAGTTGGGGAGTCAAAAGACTTACTTACCTCATGAAACACTTTCAAAACAAATTTTTGTGGTCACTTGTCCGAAGGGGGAGCTATTGAGCAGAGGCATCGAACCGCCAACACCAACAAGAATTGTTGGGTTAGAACTAGTTGAGGGCATAATAAAACCAATAAGTCCACAGTAAATGTGGACGTACATATAGTAAATGGGAAAATCCTGCACATAAGGCACGGTATGACGCAAGAGGGGCCAAGGATGGCCGCAGACACAAGAAAACCTAGCAGAGCTCATACCATTTCTTTCCCTTTTTTATTCTAGTTACTTTCTTTTCCTTTCTATTTTTAAGCCTTCCTTGTTATTTCTATAAAAAAATTAAATGATAGGGTTGCCCTAAATCCTTTAGATTGATTTAAATATTCTTCATGCCATTTAACAATTTCTTCTATTGGTTATTTTTCAATGGAAGTCATGGATGCAACTATAATCTCTTCTTTGTTCGATAAAAATATTGGCTTTGAAGAGTTGAGTATAGATTTACCTACTATTTTATTTCTCCTTCTTGGGTTTTCCCTTCCTTAAATGTTTCTCGTTCTTAGTTGTTTCACTGGTCTCCTTATCAATGCATTTGACTCTCTCTAGATTTAAAATACTTCCCATGGGATCAGATTGAGATTCAATAAAGTCCTCTAAAATAAGTATTCTTCATCCTCTCCAGTCATCTTCTTTTTCCCTTTATCTCCTTCAACCATTACTTCTTCTCTGATGCTTAATCCTTCAATTTTTAATTTCCTTTGTTCCCTTGATTGAGATATCTAGTGTCTTTGTTAATGAGAATAATCAATCATCAAATACATTATAGGGTGGAAAATATTTAGCTCTTATACCACTATAATAACCCCAATAAAATATTTGGACAAATAAATTTTAAATTTACAAATTTAAACTAGAAATTTCGAGCCCCAAAATTTTCACAATTTTTTCTTTAATATTGATTACTGTAGATTTATAAATGAAAACAATACATGAAAGAAAGAATCTAGAACCTTTTCTGATTTATAATGAAGTCTCTAATACATTAAAATATGCTACAACAAAAAAACAACTAGCAACAACTACAAAACACTAATAACCTATAAATACTAAATTGAAAAACCATTGCAAATAGCTACAAAACACAAACTTGAACATATATAAACCTACAATTCATTGAGCACATTCACAACCTCTAGGTGTGATTTTCATATAGAACCAAATGATTTTAATCCTTCGATCCTTTGAAATCAAAGAGTTTTCTTCATTTGATCTCCTATGAATTTGAAAGTTTTCATCCTTGTATCTAATTGTTTGAAGACAAGGCTAAGAACAATGTAAACAAGGGTTTTTGGTTGTAGGATGAATGATCTCCAGTGAATGCATCCATATTATTTATATAACTAAGATCAATGATTGGTAAAGGATCCTTCCCAAATGAATGGTTTGGATTGTGCATGCATCAAACACATTAAATTTTGTTCCTTTTTTTATTCTCAAAGTTAAATTTGTGACATTCAAAACTTCATCCTCGTTTTCCTCTTATTGTCTTCTCTTCCCCTCTTTTATTCCTTCACTTTAACTTGTTGCAATTTTTATCTTCGTGATGCTTATCGGATTTTCACAAAGTTCATGTACTTGCAAATTTTGTGACATCACAAACTAGGTGACTTCTTCCATCCTTTGCTACACTTTTCTTTATTTTATGAACCTTCAAAATCTATGAAATTATTAACTTCACAATATCTCTTCAAAACCTTGTCACAATTTCACATGGTTAACTAATCCATTAATTTTACAATAAGTAGAACCTTGTCACATTATCACATGATTCATGAATTCATGGAACATGCAAAAATCATAACTTGTCAGCCTTAGCTTCTTCCTCTTCAGGGAAAACTTTAGTGGTGAATCTTCACCAATTGGCGAATTCTAGAAATCAGCCAAGTCGAAATTGGTGAACTAATCGCCCCCAATAGGGTGTCCAAATCACTCGGATTTTACAAACTATCGGTCCAATGCATGTCCATTCGCCAAGGATTTTTTTATGAGGCATATTTAAGCAATAAATTTTCCATAACAGACTATGCATCTCAAATGGGCCAATTAATATTTTCACCTGGAATCTTGGAAGCATGTAATAAAAATCCTACATATCACCAATATTATTAAAACACCATTGTATGAGGACCCATTTCGCCAATTAAAATTTATAAATAGTTGCTTGTGAAGACCCATTTCGCCAATTACAATTTATAAATAGTTGCTTATGAGGACCTATTTCACCAATAACATTTAAAATAATTACATTTGAGGACACATTTCACCTTGAAAATTACAATGTATCGTTGTATAAGCACGCAGGATTCGCCAAATTTTTAACATACCATTTAAAAATCCTGTGAAATTCGCCAAATATGGATTGATATAAATACAATAAAAAATACCATTTATTCTTACACATTTTGTTCGGTTCTGAGGTTCTACTTCGCAATTCGGAAGTCAACGAAAGCTGAAAATGTAGACTTAAAGGTGAGTGATCATTTCTTCATAGTGCTATTAGTTATAATAATAAGATTTCTTTATTTCTTTTCCATTATTGCTTCAATATTAAAGATGATTTTGAGTAGGGAATTAGATCTATATTCTCTGTCCTTCTTAAACAAGAAGACATTTTTTTCCAGCTTTTATTCGAAGTGAGAGATTAATATGTCGAGTAGCAAGGGTAAGAATCCTTAGGGTAGTGAAGAGACTAGGAGGTCATCAAAACACCCAAAACATAGAGGTGCCATATAGTCTTACTTTGGAATTGGAAAAGCGTCTGATCCATCAGATCAAGATGGAGCTACATCATCAACTCTTACACCAAATATTAATGAAGAAGGCATTCACAATACCTCATCGCCACTAGAAGATCAAGGTGATATTGTCATTGAGTTAAATCAAAATGTATCAAATGAGGATGGAAATACCACAAAATATGTTCCAAGGGATACCTTGGTTAGCCAGAATGAGATAATTAACTTGGATGAGGATGATGTTGGTAGCAAGAAAAGAAAAGGAAAATAAAAAATGGGGCGCGAGTAGGAAATGACAAGGAATTTTCAACTTGGTTGGTTCTCAAAGCACCCATTCATACAAGTACTAGTGGGGGTAGCAAACAAAAATGATATTGAAAAAGAAACACTATGCAAGTGTACTATTTGTAGTTGGAAATGTAGAAGAGCCAATACGTTGCAACTAAAGCTTGACACTATAGAAAATCATATCAGTAAAGTTTATGAAAAACAAATCATAGATGGAAAGGAACAATCAGTCGTACGATGGAAATCAAAGGAAGAATGTCTTCATGTTAAGTATGTTGCGGAATATGAAAATCATAACCATAGAATGTCAAAGCTTGTTGAATGTCAAGGTACACTTGAGGCTCATTTTGGAAAAGCAATGGAAGCAACAAATCTGTCAAAAATTGTTCAGACGAGTGTTGTTTTTCATATTTTGTCCAAAGGGCATGATAGACTACCCAAAATATTCTAGTTTATTTTCTTATTTGATTGTTCCTCACTATCCCTTCTCACATTGGTCAGTAAACGGTGGATGGGAATGGGAAAACTGTCTTGCTATAGTGGAAAAGGAAGATGTACAGGAGAAAGTAAAAGAGTCAAATTTCATTGCATTATCTTTAGATAAAGTTACTGCGGTAGACAATACTTCTTGGGTCTGTATGCATTTTTATACTATAGAACAACATATTTTCCAGGCTCATCTTCTTTGTGTTCATAAAATGAAGGATAGTTCAACATCACAAAATCTATTTAAACTAGTCGAGAAATCTTTGAATGAAATTGCAGGTATAGATGAGTTGACAATTGCCATAAAGTTGGTGTGTGTAGGAGTTGTAGTGATGCAAGGTCAAAGGAATGATGTTTGGACAAAGTTACAAACTACTTGTGCACCATACATGTTTGGCATTCACTGCATGGCCCATAGAATGAATTTAGCATTCAAAATTGAAAGCAAGTTTCCTATAGTATCAAAAGTTGAAAATCTAGTCCGCGAGATCCAGGCATACTTCTGCTGAAGTCCCAAACATTTCCAAGAATTTCAACATTTTGTTGAGGGAATAACACCAGGAGACAAGCTTCTCAAGGATATAGATACCAGATGGATCTCCCTATGTGGACCAGTGCAACGAGTTCTTTCAGAATATAAATCCTTGATCGGAGTGATGTACGAGCATCATAGCATAATAGACAAAGCTTTTGACCTCTTACATAGGTTAAGCGATATAAAGACACTCTTGAATTTAGCTATTCTTCTCCCCATGCTGGATATGATGAACAATCTTGTGAAGAAAGCTCAAGATAGAACTATGTATATTTATGAATATGCCAATCTATGTTAACATACATTTCTGGCCCTTGATCATCTATATCTAGATCTAACACAAGAAGGCACATATTATTTCATGTGGTGGAAAATTACTGATTTGAATAATCCTAATAATTATTTACAGTTTAATGCAAACAGGCACTTATGTATCTATGTACGTGGATATGAGATACCAATGTACCATTGTAAGATAGCCTGACACTCTAGCAGAGAAGTAGCTATTAATGAGGAAGATTTTAATGAAATTGTTAAATTTGTTAGTGATAATTTGAAGGAAATTGGAAAATCTCTTTCCTCAAAGATTCGTGAAAGATCCCTCGACATGAAATACTTGAAGCCATGGGTATTGTGTATCCTCAATTTTGGGTAAACCGAGATAACCCAAAATATTTTTATGATAAAGTAAAAATCTTGATCAAACAATTTTCAGAAAGGGTAACATACAATGATCAGATAATAGAAGAAATTTTAAATGAAAATAAGCTTAGCTTAGAGAAAAATTTAGGAGTTTTTCAATAGCTATGAAGCACCCGTATAAATCCATGGGCATGGAGAAGGCCTTTGAACCGGGATCAATAAAAAAGGTTTGGACAAACTTAGGTCAGAGTGAAATATTGTGTGATTCGATATCAAAATATTTTAAACTTTTTGATTTATGTCAAACAATGATATTGGGGTTGGTGGAGGATGAGAGAGTTTTTAGTACATTGGGGTTTTTGACATCAAATTTAAGAAACAAACTAGACAAGAATTTGGAAAATTGATTGAAGATGAAAGGAACTGTGTATAATGTCAAAAAAATTCCTTTTCAAAGGGCACTCACAATCTGGAGGTCCAAATGTGAAAGAAGAGGTATTGAGTTGTGCAACATAGACACTCCAAATCCAAACGTTGGTATTGGTGGCACTGGCAGTGGTAGTGGGACTGGGACATATGGCATTGACACAAATCACACAATGAATGTTGAATTTGAGACACATGCGGAAGAAAATGAAGAGAAGACTCATAATCAAGATGATTATTTTACTTTATCTCAAGATGAGCATCAAATTGAGGACCCTGACTCTGTTTGGGAAATGGAAGAGAATTAGCAGCTTTTAGGTATTTATACTGCACTTCATGAATCACTTTCCATTGTTCCAAAGTCCAAACTGTAGTTGATGATATTTTATATTGTGTTCAATGAAATTTTGAATCATTGCACTTCATGATATCTTAATTTATATTGCACTTCATGAATCATATTCCAAAGTGTAGTTGATGATATTTTATATTGTATTCAAATAAATTGTGAATCATTGCACTTCATGATATTTTATTTTATATTGCACTTCATGAATCATATTCCAAACTGTAGTTGATGATATTTTATATTGTATTCCATGAAATTGTGATATTTAATATTTAATATTGTATTCCATGGTATTGAATTTGATATGTGATTCTGTATCATTTTTAAAGAACACTTATCACACTACTTATAAATTCCTATTGCATTTCCATTCACACAATATTTGATAAATAACTACAAGGAATATTAATCCATTCCTTGAACAGAAGCTAATAGTTCAACATCCATAACTTAGAAGCTCTACCAAACTGATTATAAAAATAATTTTTGATACTCTAGCATTAGAAGAAACTAGCATGACCATAAATGTTACTAAGCTCACAAAAGCAACAGTTGAGAGCCTTACTAAAGATAGAGACATGCATAAAATTGTTGGTTAACAGATTTTTCACCTAACTCTATATTCTTACTAAAGGAAATGTTTTTAATTAGAAAGCTTTAAAAGACATCCACACAACTTAAACAATAAAAGCTTAAACTACCAAATCACCTAAATTATACTAAGAAATCATTACGCATCCATCACCATAAAATATTTATTCACATAAAAACATTCCACAACAATGAAACTAACCAAACATCTATCATTCCAATAGTAGATAATCCATTGGCAAACTACTCAACAAAAGAAGAATGAATCCACACACCATAACTTAACGATTATGTGTGCATGAACTTCACCATTGTCTTTCTTTATTGAAATAAAAAAAAAAGTAGTACAAATAGCAGAGTTTTTTTTGTTCTAATGAGTAAAGGCCAAGCATCGACCCCCATATTTAAAGCTTACAAATTTTCTTGATTATGGTTTCTTGAAGACAATCGTTTTAAAAATTAAAATAAAAAGTCTTTGGCATATCAAGAGAGCCAAATTAAAGAAGATACCATAAAAACTAAAAACTAATCAGCGGTCCCAGCATCGAATCCTTTACTTTCAATTATTTTCACATCCTATTGCTCCAGTAATGCCTCTTGTGCCTTTACTCTTTGCCTATATTGACAATTGCGGTGATGTTTTTACTTCCTGGAGTTGTGGTGATTTGCAACCTTGTCCTCCATTTTGAAATTGCATGGTCCAACTCAGCTAGCGTTTCATAGATGTTGTCACTTTCCGTCTTAAATGAACTCATATAGGTCTATAAGTTACTCAATTTTCTAAACGAATTTCTAGTGCTTGTCTCGGGATCACCTATTTCTTTATGATACACCTCTTTAAATTCCCTCATTATGTCTGCAACATCTCGTACCTTTTCATCGAACTCATACATGAGGTCCAATTCAAGAGCATTGAAGTTCTCCTTGATCTTCACCAATATCTCCTTGATATAATTTTCATATACTGACAATTTCCAATCCAAGGAATCAAATCAACTAGGATAAATTTCTCTAGGGTCATCCACCATTTTTTCTTTTATTAACAAAGTGTGCTCCATGGAGAGTAATTATGCAATTTCTTGTCATGTATTGATTTTATTGATTATTTAAATGCAAATTATTAATCATGATGTTGTTAATTATATTATGTTAAATGATTATTTAAATTGAAGTGAAATTGAAATTGAAATGCAATTGCAATGATTTGAAATGCATTTTTATTTAATTTGGGGTTTGTCATTGCTGATGAAGATTCAAGTGCAAGTGAACGCAGGAACAGGTGAACGTGAGTGAAGGCGAGAACATTGATCAGGTAGAGTTGTTTTAGCCATTAGACGTTTATGAGGATGATGGAATCACACACACACACATTTAGTTATTATTTTAATGTATTTTTGTGATTATTGTGCTTGCAAATTTTAAATTAAGTTTAATTGATTTCTCCAAAATGTGAAAAAAAATATGTTGCTTTAAATGACGATTTTATTATTTTGCGAGAAAATAGATCTTATTTAAATAACTAAATTATTTATGTCAATATTTTATCATTGTTTAAAAATAATGATGCTTTTATTTTGAAACTAATGGAATAAACTTTTAATTGTGAAATTTATTAAAATAAAATAAATATTGTGTTATAAATTTATTTGTTTTTATTTTCCTCATTTGAAAATATGAAAGAGAAAAGATTTATTGAAGAAATTAAACAAAGATCTAAAACTGAGTTATTGAAAACAAATTTGAAAACAAACATACTTGCAAAATTGGAGATTGAATTTAAAACTACAGTTGAACAAATTGAAGAAAAATATCTTCAATCAATTGAAGGCAATCAAATTCTGTAAACTTGGAGTTTTGAAGATTGAACTGGAGATCACACTAAAATTGTGGATCTCGCTTTGGGAATAACTTCACCAATTGCATGAGAAAAGAAAAGAGAAGGCTGAAAGAAATGCGAAATTGAAAAGAGGAGAGGCAAAAATCCATTTTTTTTGGTTTCTGAGAAAATAAATTGAGAGTTTAAATTGTTTATTTGCTGCTTATTTTGGAAATCTTACCTTCTAAACTCCACGCAGCCAGGAGAGAGAGCATGGCGATTAAGTCTTAATTATTTGGAAGTAGCTTGATTTAATGTTGGGAACTCATACACATCACACGCATGTGGAAGGAAGGTGAGGAGATACACAACCAATAGGTAATGAAGGAGAGGAAGGGTGCAACCAAGGAACAGGGCTTTCCCACATCTCTCCACTCCCCCACATAGCCACCAAAGGTCTCCCCATTTCCCATGCATGTAAAGGAGGACTGGTGAAGGGGCGGCCACAGGAAAGAGGAAGGTGCACAGGTGGGAATACAGGTAAGATGAAGTAAAGCACGCCATAGGCAACAAGGGAATAGGCAGCCAGTGAGAGTAGGAAAGCAACAGGGACAGGGAAAGAAGAATAAGGTAGTTGGAAAACATAAATTTGTTTCTATCTCACACAAGCAACAAAAGATAGAGAGACACCAGGGAGAGGAAGAGAATAGAAGAACAAAGGAATAGCAATAGGAAAGGATCTGACAGAGGAAGCAATTAACCATTTCCAGAATTACTAGGTAGAAATTGAAAACCAATTCACAAATTTTGTAGAAGTGTTAAAAATTCTTCTCTAATTCTTGTATTTAGTTTAGAATTCAAAAAGAGAATCTTTGTTTTTATTAATTTAGGAAAAGAATAAACTCCAAATTTTGTTTGCAAATCTATTAAAAATATCACTGTTCCATTACATTCCGTAGAAATTTTCAAACATTCAAACTGTAATTTTTCCAGGAAACTATTGAAATTAGAAACAAAAAATTGTAGGAATTTTTTGATTAGAAAACAATGAAAAACAATTGATTAGATTTAGGAAGAGATTCAAAACAAAAAAAACGTTATTTTAAATTAGATTTGAAAAGAATTCAAAACAAAAAAGATTTTGATAAAATACCTTTTAAATTTTAAACGTGATTTCAAAATAGAAGTTAGAATAAGTGAAATTTGTAAATAAAACTCAAAATATTCAAAAATAGAAATGAAACGATTTATTTTAATTCAGTTCTTGAAAAGTAATTATTTATTTTCTGAAAGTATGAAAAACAGAAAATAAATCAATTAAATTAAAAATATGATTTACTTTGAAACAAAACGAATTTGAACAGGATTAAATAGAGGAGTAAATAGAATGAAAGAACGTGTGCTCTTTTATGCCTGTTTTTATATGTATTTAATTTACATACTTGAGATACACCTTCTTTTTTGTTATTTAATTTATTCGATTTAAATATTAATTTAATATTATTTATGGTTTAAAACAATGAAAAGAACAACATTTAAACTGTTTTTGCTTCAAACAAGATTTTTGTTTGATTGTTTTTGAAAGATTGTATTTAATTGATTGGAACCATGCATGATTGATAAATGAATGTGCATGTCATGTGTTTGGAAAGTTACCTTCTGGGACAGGTGCCGAATATGGGTTATTAGAGAGTGTAGTTTTGCTTTTCCACAACTGCTTTTAATTGTCATGCATGACATTTTACTTGGCCAAGTAACTTAAGGACCATTGAAATAGATGGAATTAATGAACTCTCTACCATATCCTAGTATCGAACTTGCTTGTTTCTTAAATGAATTAGAAAAATGAAAATGCTTGTGGTTTTACTAGTTATACTAGGCACACACTAGATTCCATCTTGCTTGTCGACTGCTTTTTGCTAAGTGATTCGTGCGGGGTTGGGTATTCTTTGAATGATTTAAGAATTTCGGGGAAGCGTAAGCTTCGAGGTTGGGCAAAAAAAGCGCCTGATCCTTGTTCTCGTCTTCATTATTGAAGATATGCTATTGGATTGAAGATCAAAGGATGCCATCTTCATTTATGTATTATTTTATTCTTTAAATATGTATTGAAGAGCTTAAGGCGACTGAATGCCTAAGTCTCGAATTGTAACTTATATTACAACTTATTTTGTATGATTTTCTATGTCGTGTAATATGACACGTGTATGTTTTTAAACTGGAAATGTATATTGAATCTATCTTATCGACTTTAAGTCATTGTTTTGCAATCGACTGGATTTTTATGATGTCTAAATGAATGAAGTGCCGACTTTATTTTGAATATAAATGAAATTATTTAAAGTTTTATCGATGTTTGTTTTAAAGAGTTTTGATCTTTACATTTCCCTTGAAAGAAAAAATGTGTTGCTATGTTCTCTCTTGATCTGTTGGAGCTCAACTACCAGTTCCTTTCTTTTATCAAACACATTAACATAGAATTGGCATAAATTTACTAATATAGGAAAGGCCATCCTGATAAAGCCCTTCTATCCATTTGCTAGCATCTTTAGCATAACCTAAATTTTTCCTAACCCATTGCACAGTGTTAGAATCAATATCTTGAACATTTGAGCCTGAGGCTCCATTAGTGGTCGGAGTCATAATTGATGAAATAAAATTTCTTAAAGAAAGAATATTAGATTGTAACTAAAGGTTCTCCTTTTTACGTTCTTTTTCTATTTTGATCAATGCATTAATAGAGTAATCAACATGATATAAATCACCTTCTAAAGTAGATGGCCCCATATCAACATGAGTAACCTTGTAGTTAGCTTTCGTTATCTCATTTTTGTTTAGGTCCTTTTCTGGATTACCAATCTCCAACAGTTGATGCCCAAAAGTGGAATTGGTGACAATTCATGACATCCTGTTATCCTTTTTGGGCTTTTGGTGACCTTGCAACAACATGGCAACTGTATCTACTTCAATTGTCACTGCGGGAATATTCTTTATTTTCTTCTCGACTGCTTTCTTTAACCATACTGGGGAAGATGCCACTAATCCAATGTCTCTACTTTCAACACTTACATTTTGTTTCTTTTCAGTATATTGAATAGAAACAAATGTATCTCGCACTGGAGAAGGGTGATCTTCAAATAATGTGGGAAAAGAATTATCATCAATTATTTGTTGAAAAATGCCCTCAGAGTGTTTAGGCACTGGATTTTCTTGACTATCCTTTTTCTAAGGTACCGAGGGTACACTATCCAATTCACAAATTGATTTTAGCTTGGCCCCAATGTCTTTTGGCTTCTCGCCATCCCCTCCTGACTATGAGCCAGTTCTAGACGACCTAATTGACTGCTTTCTAGCTGATATATTTATGCTAGAGGCTTGTACAGTCCCTTGCTCTTTTCTTTGCGAAACTCTTTGCTCATGGGGAGAACCCGCACTTTGGCGCCATTTTTCGTTCAACCAGTCTAAAGTTCTTCTCAAAATAGGGTAAAAAAGGACCATTAAGTTTGAAACTTCATCCTCTGACCAATTACTTTTTTACAAGGGCTTAGCAGCAGGGGCTTGATATTCGGGATCAATGATCACCGAGTCTTCTTGTGCATCTTCTGGAATATTGAAATAAATACCAAAAGCTTGTATTTGCCTTAGGGTCAATCTCATGAAATTTATTCTATGCACCTTGCCTTCATCTGCACAATATTCCCAAAATTCTTCAATATTAGGGCGATGTTCATAGTTACTAGCTCCATACAAATTTTGCTTAACATAACCCTTGCTATCAAAATTAGTTCTCATGGGAAAACAATGAAAATTAAATTCATTTAGGGCTTTTTGCACACCCCTAGCAATATTATTACATTTGCAAGAAAATGAAGGCATGGACAATGGAAAATAATACCCATTCTTTGCCATGTTTGAATATTTAACATTTGCAACGGCCATTTGCCAGAAAACTTCAAGAAAAATCGGGAAATCACTTGGGTAACGAGGCAATTTCATTGGAGCCTTCTCAAAACCTCCAATTCTAAGATAAGTGAATCTGTTGAACTGAATGTAGAAACTTCCAAACCTCAATACTAGATCAGACGCTTCAAGTGAAACCCTAAGCTCAGGTTTTCTATCAATTCTTCTCATAATTTCCATTAAAAATGTGTCATTGACGAGTTAGAAATCCCTCATTCTAACCTCCTTAGTGAGTTGTAGAAACCTTCTATACAAAAGCGTGTTCGGTGTCAGAGACCTTTGCGGTTCCAACCTTGCCTAGACAGGCTCTTGACTGGCTAGAATGTAAACTAGGTATGAGCACATGTGGAAGACAACATTTTTCCAAAAATTTATCAATTGTCATTTAAATAATAACTAATAATATCAGCCCAGTCAATGAATTTATTTTCACTACAAATCACCAGAATAAAATGGCACATCCAAAATTCAAAAGAGTTTGAATATGCATTACCAACCACACGATGTAGCAACATGATAGCATCTGAAATTTCATCCTTAAAATGAACCCTTTTAAGCTTTGAGGTCAACTGAGACTCACCCTTTTTCTCAAACTTCAATCAATTCTTCACAATGGAAGTTTTGCACCATTCTTCATTCATTCTAAAAAACTCGTCACTAATAGCTACATAAATTTCCTCTACAATTTCCCTCTCTGGAATGCTTAATGTGCAGGAAATGACTTTAGGAGTAATTCTTGCAATGACTAACCCGTCCACAACTCTAATTTCTTGAGTCTTTGGAATGTAGCCCCTTGTGCACACAATCACCAAGTTGATGTTTTGTACAGCCTTAGGAAAACCTCCCGCGTGTGCCAAAATGCTTTGCAGAACTTTATCTTCCAGTGGTGTTCTCTTCCTTTGCTCCAGGCACACCAAAAAATCCTCCAAATTGAGGTGCTGATTTCAGTGTCCCTCGTGCCATACCAGTGATTTTGAATTCCACTCTGTATGAGCGCAAATTCGCAGAGATAGAATATTTGCACTTGAGAAGTACTGGCATTGGAAAAGAATGAGAATGCAGGCTAAATGACATAGTAAAATTTTTCCACCCAATGGAACTTATGCCATTAATTTTGATAGGATGTGAATTAAATGCGACATTCAATTTCATTCCTTGAAAAGGTAGCCTTTAAACTTGAATTCTTTTCAAAATTCTTGAAAAGACAACTCAAGGTTAGTCTGTACATAGCATTCAATGAGATGATGACACCTTTCAAAGCCAAGATAAGTCCATAATGTCATGTGGTTGTGGAGACTTGGAACCTTAGAACCAAAGTCAAAAGTTTCAAAGTTTTGGAAACCTCCGACTCATAGACTACAAAGATGTCTTTGACCAACAAAGACTTGCAACTCAACAAAGTGAACCAAGTCAGGGAATTTGGAAGTTATGAAAATTTAGAACTCTGCGACAAGGTTATAAAATTATGAGGACTAGCGACTTAGGTTATGAAAAGTACAAAAACCTCAACTTTGAGCATTCACCAAGAGAAATAAACAACAAGGTATTGAAACCATTGAATTTTTCTTCAAATGATAAAATAAATAATATAGATAATTGAACATCAATACATTGCTAAAGTTTGAATTTGAGATTTTTTATTGATTTTCACATGGAGTACATAGAGGCATTGGCAATGCAAAATCTTTCCCAAAGACAACTCTGCACAGAGCTGAGTTGGAACTTGGAAACTAATATTATCAAAAATCAAATCACCGTATCACCTTTTCTAGCAACTTCCACTCTTCAGGTGGTGGAATTGTCATTTGTTCTAACTAAATTTGTTTGATTTGAAGTTTTGTTAACATTTCATGATTGTAATTGGAACCTATCTTGAATTCTTCAGTCAATTTTGCATTCAACGTTATCAATGTTATGATGGAATCCAAATAGTTCACCACATCTAGGTTCTAAGGAAACTGGTCCAAATCAATCTTCCTTGCACCCTCCATCTTCTTTCTGAAATCTCCCTTTCCAATGAATCACTCATTTGTATCAAAAGCCTCTACCAAACCAAGCTCTATGAAGTTCCTTACCTTTTCATCCACCTTCTTCATCGTTTTTGCAACAAAATACAAATATTCCTTTATTTCACGCATTCTCAAACAATTTTCAATGATAGATGACAACTTCATTGAGGTAGCAATCCGATTAATAATCCTTTTTGATTTCAAATAATTGTCAATGTCTTTGTAGACTATATGTAGAACTTGATTTGCAGATTTCTCTAATGCCAACACATTTTTATTGTCCACTAAGTGTTTGTTGAGCTTCCTATAATGTTGTTTGATAGCATCAATCAATTGAAACATTTCACACAAATGATCAATCCTCTACATTATTTCATCCTAGATCTTTTGTTTCATATGCCTCATTGTATCTCTACAAAATGCAGATAACTTATTTTGACAAGAGTTAATTTCTTTTTTTTCTTCCATCAGCTCTGCTTCCAATCTTTCATTTATTTTTCTCTCTTTCTCCAATTTTTGTTCCCACTGTGCATTTCCATTCACAATGCTTAGTCTTAATTTTTCTAAAGTGGATTTTTCCTCATCATATTTCTTATTGCTCTCATCTAGCCTTTGCTTTAGGTCATTCACTCCTCTCTCATTTTGTTTATCCTCTTTGCTTATTGATGTAGAGCATAATTTTTTATTCTTTTTTCTAATTCATTGCTCTTGTTATATGTTTCTTTCCTCTTTGCTTTCTCATTTGCTAGGTCTGCATGTAATTTTTTTATTGGACTCTGCAACCTTTTTTTCTCTCTATCTTTCTTTAGCAATGATATGTACACCAATTCATTATTCTTTTTTGATACATCAATTTTGTCAGTATTTTTGAGTCCAGAAAAATCCAATTGAAAATTGGTCACCTAGTATTCAAATCGATCCATCTGATTTGCCTGTTTGTTTTGAACTGTGGGAACAACAATTTTGTACTCCATGATTTTTATTTTATTTTCAAATTTGGGTAATACCATGGTTGTTGTAGGCTCTGAAGTTACAACAGACACACTCTTCATCAGTTGCTTCTTTTCTTTTTTATACAAGTTTGATTTCTTTTTAAACTCTTCAATGAAATCAAAACTTGGGGACACAGGAAAAATGGAATGCTTGAATGGTGAAGGAATAGGAGTACTTGTAGTTTCTAATGATGTCACAGCCACACTAAATAGTAGTGGGGGAGTGCCTAGAAATAACTCCTTTGTGGTGGATCCACTGATAGTGTGACTTGGACTTGTCAAAATCCTTTGCCTCTTTTGTATGCCTTGGTCACCTGGTGTTTGTGTGGTATCTTTTATTGTTGTCCTCTTGTGTGTAATTTTTTGTTGTAGCACATGTTGACCACTACTAGTACTACTACACATACCATCACCACCAGTGGCAGTTCCGGTTGCACTAGGCTCTCCACCATGGGCATTTCCTAGTCTTGATTGTATCTGAACATGAGGATTAAGATTTGAATCTCTAACAAATTGAATTGTTTCGGTTGTACTTGTATGCCCTTGGTCTACTTTTTCACCTCCAAACCCAAGGCCAAAGTTATCAACTGGTTTTCTATGCTCTACATCTGTTACCATCCAAGGGCCTTGTCTTTGGGACCCCAAAGGACCACCTTCATAACCCATTTTTCAATGACGGTTGCTCCTGAAGTATATGCTTCTTTTGTGGCCTCACTTAAACTAGGTTTGTAATTGACATGGATTTGTTCTTCCCTATCATCAGTAGATTCTTTATCTTCATGTTCATCAGGATGCTCTATATTCCACAATTTTCTAAACTCATGATCTTCTTCGTTATCTCCATACTCTACAAGAGCTCTTGGATCACCTAGCTCCTTCCTCATAGACCAAAAGGCAACAATTTTTGATCGTGACCAATTTTTATTTGTAACTGCCTTCTCTAGAGAATCTTGTATTTTTACTCTATTAGATGGTTTATCACTTTTTTCATAAAAAATGTTGTATGTCCTGATTGTCTTTCGGTGCAATGCCATAATTTCTATTGACAATTGTTCAAAAGAAATACCATTCTCAACAACACTTTTCTCCATTGCTATTTTGACCTCATTCCAAGAATCCTTGTTTCTCAAGTTTTCAAGCAAGGGTTTACTTTGATGTTGAATTCTACTTGCAACATTCTTATATGTGCCACACTAAATGCTTTTCTCTTGAATGTGAACCCTCCACATGAAAAAGGCAAAGAAGGAAATAAGGTCTTCTTTTGCTGACTGAGAAAGTGTAGTTCATCAACACTCTGCATCTACCTTACACATTCCAATGCAAAAACCCTTTCTATCACATGTAGTGTAAGTTTGTATGGTTGTACTCCCGATCCATAAAATCTTAGCACAGTATATTCTTCCATTAAGTACCAATCAACCAATTATATTTCTTTTCCTGGTTGAATGCAGTTTCTACATGACATAGGCAATCTAGGCATTGGAGTATTTGTAATTTCTTGATGCAATGGAGCAAAAAATTAGTCTACAAATGACTGTAGTTCCTTCGAGAATCATGCTTCCTTATCTCAGTGGTCCATTCATATACTAGAGCCTTTTTATTTTCCTTAACTTACTATAGGGTTGAATCTAAAGCTTGTTGGTTTGAAACATTCCTCTAAATTTGAATAGAAAAAGATAGCACAAGTAGGTTGTGAACCTAAATGTCTTGGTGGAACCTCCTTTTATCATTAAAAATTGTTTATGCATGGATTCTACAATGTGTTGAATAAAATTATATTTGACATGTGGAACACCATAATGGATATTATATACCATTTCAAGGAGGCTTGCACCCACTTCCAAATTGCTATCCAAATCGAGGCAAAATGCTAGCATGAAAATAGTATCCTGAACCCATAGTTTAAAAATATCCAAATCATAAGGAGGCTTATGATCACCTTTCAATTTGTTTCTATCCTAAACTATTTTATTTAAGAAATCATTTTTCTCCCTTTCTTCCACTGCTTCATAATCACTAGCAAGCTTTTCTAGGTCAGTGTGGACGTATCCAAATTCTTCGGTTGTAAATCCCAACACTTTTCCAAGTTCTTCTGCATTAATAGATAACATTTCTTCTTTTCTATCTTTATTAACAATTTCTCTTTTGTTATCATCATAATTTTGGGCATAGACCATGATAAATTTTGGGCAAGGGAAAACCTCATGTAACATCATTCACCCTAATCCACTTACCCACAATGCACTAATACTATTAACTTGCATTTTCTTTGCAACCTTATTCTGAGATGAAAATCTAAGTTTTGAGGTACACCTACCATAGATTTTAGGATCATCCCATTAGTGAAACCTGGGGTTTTAAGCAATTATGCATAATGTATTTTTTTATTGGACATTGCTCTAGTGGTACTGGTGGTAGACATACTTATACAATGTGAAATTGTGAATTCCCTAATACCTATAAGTCCTCCTTAATTTTTCTTAATTCTTAAGTCTCTCAACCCTAAACCCAAACTTCAAAGTTTGACAAAATAAGATTTTAAGAAATGTCAAACGATGAAATGTAGCCACAAGAATTCTTTCACTTACTCAGATTCTGACTCTTGAAAAGATTAATGCTGACAATCGTGGAAACTAGAATGGCTTTGTTGGAAGTGGAACTATGGAACCCAAAATAGGGTGGTGCACTGCAATGAGCAATCTGAAGACTGAAATCTCCCCATGTGCTAACCCTCTCACTTAAAAAAAATCACTTGACACTTAGCAGTACAAAGTGATTTTTTTTCTCGAAATTGGAACATTAAAGTGAATGAAATGTCTTAGGTATACATGTTGCAAATTCTAAACTGTTGATCTTTGTAAAATCAAATCTAATGGTTATAGGGCAATTTCATATGTTTAAGTTTGCAAGACTATCACTTTGTACATTTCATTTCAGAATGCAACTACAACCATACATCAAATGTTCATCGAACGGTTGAAACTTGAGTAATTTATGATATGAACTTAAAACGATAAACATGTGTTTTAAAGTTGTTTTAAACTTTAGTGCACTAGGATTGAAATCAAGGCCAAGGGGCTAGTAACTTAACGTTGCAAATGACTTAAAAATGATTAATGATATCGAGAACCGAGGGAGAAGGTCAATGTCAAATTAAAAATCAATAAAATTTTAGTAAACCCTAACAAGAGTGACAAATTTTAGTGTTTATAATGTTTTTTGTCAATTTGATGGAAACTTTCTTTTTTCATTTGTATTGCTTTATGTTTTACTTTTAAATCTACATGCAATTATTTCATAAATGGATAATACTTAATTTCTTAAAGGAAAAAAAATTGATTTGAATAGATTCATAGACACTAAACTCATAAAATAACTCTTTATTGTAAGTGTAAATGAATAACGAAGAATAACACAACACAACCATTTATTTTATTACAACTAAATTACAATGTCACATTACTACATATCTTTTTAAAGACGAGTAGTTGTAGAGAAGGAAAGCTCCTATTTTGTATAAATAACATATGACACTTTGCAGAGACACAATTTATTCCAAGTTGTTGCTCGTGACAATGGATTACAGATTGGTTCCAATTTCCAAGCTTCTGCTGGTGACAACTTAATACAAACGTAACTCTAAAAATAAATGCATGATTCCAAGCTTTTGCTGGTGACATTGAGTCCTGACAATGTAATAATAATGTGGCTCTGAAAAATAAACGCAAGGGATTTTCCAACCATGCTAGGGAAAAGGGGGCTCTAATCATGCTGGGGAAAAGGGATTTGTGAAGATACAAAATGCACTTATCCCCTTTGAGAACTAGTGTCATGCAAAAGATAAGGGGTAGTAAAATTACTCCCATCTTTTACTTGCAACCTCGATGCACTAGGATAGCACTTATCTCCATCAAAGCTCGTCATCTTGGTTCAAAACCTTTCTAAGAAGTCATTCAACCAAATCAACTTCTTTCCAATTCCACCCATTCTAAATTTGAAGGAAATTGGTCTTTTACTTTGTAACTACATAACTGGAGATAAGAGAATTTACAGTATCCCCAATAATATCACATCATCTTCTTCATGAATCCTTATTAACCCTAGAAAATGAAAACCCTTATGACACTATCCACTATCACTATCCCTATTTATGGGCCACCAGTGCTGCTACCAGCCTGATCCCTATTTACTTGTGACTCGTGTGTGTGAGGTTGGGTATAATGATAATCATTATTCACGCAAACCAAAAGAATAACATAATCGATTCATGTAACTTAAGCCTTACATGTACAATTAAAATGTTTAATTTGATTGACGTCTGGCTACATGCAAATTGTATCTCAAGCTGACAAGCTGTCAAAATCACTAGTGCCACTCAAACAATAATAGATATGAAATCATTACAAATATTGTTTCATTAAATCTATGAGTTTTCCAACAAATTGCTTCGAATGTTCATATGGCATTAATCGCCGCCCATAGTACGGCTACCACACTTTCTTCAAAAAGATTAATAATTTTAATTAAATGAAATGTAGAATGTCGAGGCATTGAAAAGACAGAATGAGTGATGAGTGATGAGCCTTGATCTCGCCACATGTCCGCATCTAATGGTTCTAGTGTTATTCTAGAGGTTTCAATTTGCAAGTCTAGTGCTTTAGAGATTTACTTCCAAAATGCAACTACAGTCGTCCATCAAAAATTCATCGAATGGTTGTGGTTATATTGATTAGCACTAACATTTGGCTACATATATGGAATATCCTTCACACTATTATAAATTATTTTATAAGGTTGATAATTCAACCTTGTTTGGCCTTTACATATTTTGTGTAAAACATTCTTAAGTTTTTAATCCCTGGTCCTGCATTCTTCCTAGGCAGTCCCTCTTTTAAAACAAACATTTAATTCACCACTTGAATCTTGGTATGGTCTCCATAAGGCTGCGAGAGATTTTGCTACAAATAGGGGTTGTTGTGCTCATTTTTCTCAAATTGGCTTAGCGCTCTCGAGAAACACTAAGGGGAAATGGAGACTCCTTTGTTTCTGAATTCCACGAAGCAGCATAACTCTTTCCATGGTGAAATCACTGAGAAACAACTTAAAGGGATAATGGTGTCCAAGCACCCACTGGTGTTCCAAGCGATGAAGGGTGTTTTGGGCCCATAATTTCAGCTGGCTACCCACAAGCTCAAGGGGAATTCAGAAATACCCACCATGTTTTTGGCAATGCTCGTGTAAATGGGTGTCTCGAAAGCTCAGGGGAAGAAGCTATGCCAAATGATTTTTCAACACTCTCTGTTCGAAAACATCGACCCGACACTAGACAACATCGATAACAATTTTATGACCCCTCTACTTTTGCACTATTACAAGGCTCATGGGAATGAATGGTTGGTACCAAATTTTCCCCTGGTGCACTCACTGAACCATGTAGCTATCAAAAACCGATGGGGGGAGATTGACAAGCGTATTGAATTTCTTCTACGTGTGGCTAACATTCTCAAAGATCAACTGAAGGGTTCGGTGAAGGCATTTGCGGTGGTGGAAGCTCTCAACGGGGAAAGGTGGTCTTCAGATGAGGAGGATTGGGAGTTGGGCACTGGTGAAGAATGGGTAGCGAATGACACTAGGAGCTGGGAGGAATGAGCAAACCATCTTTCCCATAGTGCCTGCGGTGGTGATTATATGGTGACTTTGAATGCAATCAAAGCTAAGAAGACTAGCAGGACTAGCTACAACAAAGCATAATTTGATGTCTGTGGAAGGTCATTTTGGTTTGTGATAGTTTGTTTGTAGTCTGTATAAGTGTCCATGTCATTATGTTCAATATTTGGGTCTGTAATGTTTTATGGAAATGAAGGAATGTAAAAACTCTTTTTGATTAATACAGGGTGCTCTTCCATATAACAACTATTTAACTATCAAAATTATAAAAAAAACATGTGCTTAAAAGGATCCTTTAGTAGTGTAGGCTTTAACACTAGTTCCTTAATATTTCCTTAATATTTCACACCTTGCTATAGTTCCTTTGACGGTTCTGATCGTTCCTTAATATTATTTTGGTTGTTATGACTTTAAGTGATTTAATAAGTGATAAAATCAACCATTGATTTATGTAAATCTAACGGTTCTAGTGTTATTCCAGAGGTTTCATTTTGCAAGTCTAGTGCTTCAGAGATTTACTTCTGGAATTCAACTATAGTCGTCCATCAAAAATTCATCGAACGGTCGTGGATTATATTAATTTGCATTGACATCTAGCTTCAAAAATAATAAATAAGTTGACACTTGCCCACATTTTGGACTCTTTATGAAGGAATTTGAATGTGCGTAAAATTTGTCCTGGAATTTGATATTTTTGCCAACCACACTATGATTTTTTATTGGCATATTTGTTTATTTCACCATTGAATTTTTTTATTAGTTTGAGATTATGTTTAATTCGCTAATGAAAATATTTCTTTTGCTTTGAAAAAAGGTTTTAATTGCCAAATTTTTGTTTTTGTTTTGAAAACATGATTAATTCGCCAATGGAAAAAAAAATGGTTTGAAAAAAGGTTTTAATTGCCAATGAAAAATATTTTATTGGTTTAAAAAAATTTGCAATTCGCTAGAATTTTTCATAGACTTCTAGTGATTATTAAAGATTTGCCAATTGGGATTATTTTTTTTCACCAAAAAACGAAAAAATTCAACAATAAAATTAATAATTTTATTGAGAAGTTTACAAGATTCGCCAGGATTTTACACCTTCACGGAGGGGGGGTTTAAAGTTTTCCCTATTCCTCTTGATTAACTTTCCTAGACTCAGAAAAAAAATTCAATATTTTGGGCAACTTCATAGGTAAGCATGAAAAAAATTATCTCTTGATTTTCATACCTTAACCCATCAAAAATAGGGAATGGGTAGATATCACCTCCAATTTGGGAAGGTCGGAAAGGGGAGAGTACAATCACTAACATTCCTTTGTGGGTTATGTTTTAATGATAGGCTACATCTATTCCCCTCTTTGAGGAGCTTTTACCACTACATCGAGCTATCCATAGTCACATCCTTACCTACATAGTTGAATATTTGTACCAATTTTTGTAACATGTGGAATATTTCACCCTTCTCTCTTTATTTTCATTATTTTTTAGGATAATTGGTTCTCAATGCAAGTTGTGTTTTGTTCTTATTTCAAAATGTGTGACAAAACCTACCCGTTGCATATTTTTCTCTATTTTGTAGATTATAATATAGCATTGCAGACAAGAAGAATTCAAGAATGATATGTTACTTCATACTGATTAAATATCCTTTTACTATTTAAAAAATATTTTCTTTTACATGTTGACCAATTTACTTTGACATGCATTTGCCTAGTAATTCACATGAACATCAAAGTAGGAGAAAGTATAATATAAAAAATTGCATACCCATGCCCTTTTCCCTTATGTTTTAGGATCACTTTGATTAGAGTATCATAGATATAGTAATCATCTTTAAAATGACATAATTATATTTGAAATTGGCTCATGACATCCCACACTCAATCTCTTTCATCACTAATCTCAAAATTTGCAATCATGATCCCTAATCTTATTTTCCTCACCCTAGATCATATTCAAAAGTGTAGATTTGACCCAAGTCACTTTCATATTAATGGGTTTAATCCCTTCACTTTTAAATTTGAAAAACAAATACCATTTTCAACCACTTCACTAGCCATTACATAAGTTGACTTAGTGCATGTCATGTTGATTTGGTGCTTGGCTATTGTATTTAAGGATACTTGTTTCAAATCATGTAAAAGATGTTGAAATGTGAAAATATTTAGATCTAAGAGCTAAAAGGAAAATAGAATTTTGTATTATCTTTTTGTGATATCATTCTAGGAATTTTACATGTTTTTCTATTGTGCTTGAACTTTTTTCTCAAAGCCATAAAGCTAGTACCTCCAGAGGTTAGACCTAGGAGAACATGAACTTGGCGATTTGATAGGTTCCCCAAAGGTGTTTACGAGCATTGCAATCCTTGTAGACATTTATATATCATCTATTAGGGAAAACCAATTAAATTAGGCCATATTCTATCAAATCAGGGTTGTGCAAAAGATTAGGTTTGCACTTGTAGAGATCACATCCATACAGGTGAAGTGAACTAGAGCCATGTATAGTTAATTTTTAGGGTTAGAGATCTTTATTGCAAATAGCCCTAAAATTCTAGAACCAAGGTGAATCAATTTCTGACATTTGTCACAATAATTCTTCATCAACACTTGTCCAACTAAATATTGTTTTCAATTTTAATTTGATTTTCACATTTATTTATATTTTTAGCAATGGTCAATCTCAACTCCTTTATCTAAATTAATTTGTACTTAATTAATTAATTAGCCAAGAAAATTAAGTAGGGTATGATAAAACCCTTTTCACATGGGTTAACTTCTTTTGGACAAATAAAAATATTTAGCTAAATAACTATGAAATCAAGGCACAATTATGACAACTAGAAGAAGAGAAAATGTAGCTCTATAGAGTGCACTTTCTTTTGTCATCTTCACAATAGATTATAACTAGTGCTTAAAAATGGAAGAATAGAACGGTGAAAGATATTAAATCATAACAATACAACAACTAAATATAGAAAAATATTAAATCATAATAGTATAACAACTTATTAAATTATTTGGGATGACAGTCCTTACATCGTAATATGACTTTTATAAAGCCTTTTCAAAACATAATTACACAAACAAACTCACTAAAATAACTTCATTACAAAATAGAAACCCCTGTTTCTAAGAAAAGAGAAAACTGAACTCTATAAAGCTCACTTTCTTCAGTGATCTTCAAAATAGATCCCACACTCTATATTTCAAAATCATCTTCAAATTTCCTTACCACATGCTGCAGACATTGAACTCAGTAATGACTCCTGTGAGCTACCAATACAGAGGAAACCATTTGTTCAGTAACACTCATAGAGTGTGATATTCACCCTTAGACGGAAATAAACATCTCCCTCATATGAATCAGTAGAAATGGTAGCAATTCCTCTTGCCATCAAGAAATCACCAGTACCACCCACAACAGATACATCTCTGTACTTAGTCAAGATGGGGTCTGCTCCATTGAAAGTAATGGTACCCTTATGATCTGTTGAGTTGAGCACAAATGTGAAGCCAAGCCAAGCACTGAAGGTATTCTTCATGTCATAGAAATAAAAGCCCTGAGCTCTGCCCACTGGAGGAGAGTGCAGATTGTTATCCAAAGTGATGGGATCATCAAACACAGCAATATTTCCAAAATGGTTATTGACAGTCATAATGGTGAGATTAGCCCCCTGAGGAGCTGCAACAAGTGCAGATGTTGCATTGTGGGCATTCTTACCATTGTAGAGTATATCATGAAAGTATAACACAAAATTCTTACAGGGCTTTGGAAGCTTCTTCCTCCCTCTATGGCAATCTGCAGATTTCAGCAACACGGCAGACACTAGAAGCCACAGAAAGCACAAGTGCAGAACTCTATCAGATCTGATTGCCATTGCACAAAAATGTGCAAAACTCTCTATTACAAATGGGAAAGGAGGGCTCTCAGGAAAAGAAAGAGACTCTTTAGTGATGCCTCTTTCATCTTCCACTGAAAGTCTATATATAGAATTTCTCTGCACAAGAAAATAAATCATGTGGGTCATATGATCTCCAGGGGTAAAAGATCTAGTGCAGATAAGAACAACTCTTAGTCAAATGTTTTCGCAGACGTGTTAGAATTGAAAGTGTGTTTGTACACTACTTTTATGGAGAAAGTGATAGACATTACATACGAATTGCTTGCTTGACTGATTTGTAAGTGAATATCCTTTTATTTATTGGTTTTGGGTATTCAGTCCACCATGTGGGCTTGACTGTAAGTCGGTTGGAGATTTTCTCACGGCTCTCATAGACCTTTAAAGACCATTAAAATGATTTATTAGGTTTTTAAAATAGGAGTGGGTTGGTGGTTTGTAAAATAGAAGTGGGTTGGTGGAACATGAAAATGTGATAAAATATTTTTACGAGTGGAATTTATGTGTATTTTGAGTTATTTTTAGATTTTGTGGAATGTTTATATATATATATATATATATGGATTTTATAGAATATTTTGATATTATATTATAATCATATATAATATAATATCAAAACATTCTTATATATATAAAAAATAGTGGTTTAGATTTTATGGAATGTTTATATGTATATATATATTAGATGGGATGAGTATGGAATGTTCTGATATTATATTATAATCATATATAATATAATATAATATAATATCAAAACATTTCTATATATATAAAAGTTAGTGGTTTGGATTTTATGGAATGTTTATATGTATATAAATATTAGATGGGATGAGTGTGAAGTGGAAAATTTATGTCTATGAGAGATGAGTTCTTGTTAATTAGTATTCTTGAAATGTGGGTGTCAATAAATTTTGATTCAAACTACATATTTGAATTATGATAAAACATCACATAATTGTTTTTCTTTTTCTTTTTAAAATTTTGACTGAAACATGAAGTAATTATATTATATTAATATAGTATAATTTTATAGAATGTTGATTAAAAAAAGTGTGAAAAGGAATCACAAAGTGCCTAATGAAAGTTGAGGCTTAATCCATGGCTATATTAATGTGAAGGAAAAATAACTTTCCTTGGTCTTAGTCTAGGAAAATCAAATAAGATGCATACACATAAATGCACATTAACCTATATAAGCAATTAAGAGTTGGGTAATCAAAATTTGATAAATATACTTTTTGTTTCTAGGAAGGAAACAAGGAGAACAACAATACAAAGCTTCATGACCAAATAATGGATAACAGTCTATTATGATATGCCTTGACATTGGAACTAGACAATTGATAGTAGACTAATAACTAGCTCTAAATTAAAAATAAATATTTATTCTCTAGGAAAGAACAATTTCATGGATTTGGGATAAGTTAACACTTGCAAACTTGTTCTTTGGCTATGAATTTATCTTGTTCTATTAGCACATTCCTTCACTTAATTTTACTCCCTTCTATTTTTCCTCCCTTTCCTAATATTTGAAGGCTTGTGGTATTTAAAATACCTTGATAGGGTCGTTGTTATGTCATTTGAGAACATCTTCTCTACCGTCAAACTTGGGAAAATAATGAGTAATAATAATTTAAAAAAAAAAAAAAAAAAAAAAATTACCTATGCAAATGCTCCTAGGAATGCTCGTATAGAACTAAATTCCTTCTAGTATATCAATTAAAGTGTGAACATACAAATATAGGTCAAAGATCCTTCTATTAGGAGATAATTAGAATGAATGCATTGGATGCCTTTAACTATAAAGACAACAATAAATCACACAAAGATGTACTAAGTTGGTGCTTGGAGGGAAAAACTTAGCAAGTTTAGGCTTAAATTTGATTTTTTCTATTTGAATTAAGGTGGAACAAGTTTGCAACCACAAGGACATTCCTGCAATCACAACCTTGTCCTAGGACAAGAAATGAGGTATGTTTTTTATTAGAGGTAAAAAATGGGTTTTGAAGGGGCCCGAAACCCTTTACAAAAAAGGACAGTTGAAGCAAAAGAAAACTACATCAAGCACACAACAACCAAAAACCAACATGCCATCAATGCAACAAAAGCAAAAGGGAGTCTTCAGAATATCCGCAACCTCCATGTCGCACACCACAACCTTATGGTCGTCATTGATAACTTCAAGCGCCTCAACAGTAGGAGCCCCAACTTGCACCTTAGTCTTGTTCCTTGTTTTGGCCCCACACCCACCCTCTTTTACCTTAGTAATCAAAACATTCATTCCCCCCCAATAGCTTTCTCCACAAACACCTCTTCCTCTAGCAGCTTACCACCAACACAAGTAAGCTCTCTTGGAGCAGAGTCCTTGTGTTTCTTGGCCATATCATAGAGGGAAGAGATGCCAACAAATTCAAGCATCACAACAGCTTTTATCCCCTCCCCACCCTTCTCCAGTTTAGCATACATTTTCTTCATTTTATCCTCAAGGGTGAGGATTCTTTCCTCAAGGTTTTGTTTTATCTTAAGCATTTCATCAACAACAATATTCAGAGAGTCATACAAATCATCAATCTGGTTTTGTATAGAAGACTCACCAGATTTTATCGACACTCCCCAGATTCTGACATTGATCATGTTAAGTTCATGAAACAACCATTTAAACAATTTAAACAAATAAATTGATCCCTCCCTGGCCAACCCAAGAAAATTAGGGATATCTTCTCGATCAACATTAAGATCACCCTTACCCACATCATCATCCTCCTGAGAGGAGCTTACCTTGTCCTAGTTAATGGTGACTTCCTTGCCTTTTCCACCAGCAACGGGCAATTTGATTTTGCAAATAGAGTCTGCAATCTCCTCAACAACTAACCTCCTTTTAGTCTGCTTTTCCAGGTCTCTCTTCTGCATATCAAGGTCCATTCCTGTAGACTCCACAACACCCTGCCTACCAGTCGTTTTAAGGGGAGAAGCAACTTGCATCTCCTACAGTTGATAGGCATACCTAATAGTAATTTTCTTATTACTACCCACCTCCGAGCCCTTCTTAGGGAGGAAGTAAAAACCAGGATCCGATGAGGAAGTATCCCCAACAACCTTTTCCTTGAGGCGCGAAGTCTGCTTATCAACAACAATTTCATTATTGCAAGTCTCATAACCCTTCTTTTTTTGACCCGACATTCCTTTCCTGGACTTACCTACATTAGAGGGCTATGAGACCACCTCCATAGAAGCTTGAGATTCTAGGACATAATTTGCATCCTCCTCAGAAACAAAATCCTCTTCCAGAATGATTTTCCTCTTTTTCCCTTTTTTGCTAATTGGCTCGTCTTTAGAGGCAGTTTCATACTCCGTCGCCGCTTTCAATTGTTTACCCTTGGGAGTAGCAATCATTTTAGACACCACAAAAGATTTATCATATTCAAAGATTAACATAATAAGCCCCACATGCAGCATTGGGTTCTTAGGGTTCTTCTTGTGGTCCTTCAGACCACTTTCCAACAAAGCTAACAGATAAAAAGGAAAATAAATTTTCTTTTTGTGGAAATGGTTAAGAAGCAAAAAATGATAGGCGTTTACCACAGAGAAATGACCCTTGAGGGTAATGTATCTCATGAGCTCCTTTGCAACGTCCCCTCAGAGATCCTTAAGCGAGCTACGTTGGTATCCGCCACTCTTAGTCGTCTTCAAATCTTGCTCCTCAGACCCTTTGAAAAATATCTACATTGCAGCCTTTGATTCCTTTTTATCTTTGAATACCTTCTTACCATTAGTAGGAAGCCCCGTTATACTAGCAATGAAATCTTCATTAACATCATACTCAATTCCTTTGAGTTTCAAAACCCGATTATTCTAGGCTTTAACAAATTGAGTTGTATCTTGCAGATTGCTACCATGCAGTCTTTCTAGGTAAGGAGTGAGCTCGCCCTTCTCTAAAATATGCCATACCTCTTCCTTGCCCCTCATAGAATCACAAGAAAAGGGCTCTACATACTTCCTATCTCCTCCCATGGCACACAAATTTGTAGAGCTGAAAAGTTTCAGGACCTTGCAAGAAATAAGGAGAAACTTCAAGAGAGAAAGCCCAAAATTACCCATAATTCGTGTGGCACCGAGAATATGGTAGGAATAAATAATGAGCCTAGAAATTCAGCCCATACAAAAAATACAATAAGGTACTAAAAGCATGATGGGGATCAGCCACACCATCACTCCACATTATGGCAAGCCACGTGATACTAGTCATGTAGGCTCCAATCCATAACAATTCATCATCCATGCTGGCAATTTTGAAAATCATGATTTGCACACACAATAGCCTCCATAGGGAGGGGGTCACTCACACCCAACTCCCTAATACCCCTAACACCAAGGTTAGCAAATACATCTGCTAGATTGTTGCCTTCTCTAAAAACATGAGATATGTAGAACTCCTCAAAACAATTAATAATTTCTAAAGCATCTAATATCAAAGGTTTAATACTCCACAACATGGGGGTAAGTTTTTTCAAATTGTTAATAATGTTGAGTGAGTCCCCCTCAAGCCACACTTTCCTATGCCCTTTCACTTGTGCCATCTTTAGGCTATGATAGGAAGCAGTTGGCTCTGCATAGTGGTTTGTCTGGGTTCCCAAAGGGAGAGCCACAATAGAGATGAACCTAGCATTAGAATTTCTTAACACTCCCCCACAACCAACATGACCCAGTTTCCTTTTGCAACTCCATCAAAGTTAACCTTAACCCAACCAACCTGAGGAGCTTTCCAAAAAACATCATCTCTAGAGGCTTTCCCTTTAGTAAGAGGAAGGGAAATATCACAGGGCATCTTCCAATTATGTGCAATAGAAATATCACCAGGACTAAGTAAAACCCTCGACCCATTCTGGAAAGAGACCCTAGAAACAAAATTTTCCTTAATAGCAGCACAAAGTTTATAGGCCACAGAGATAGCAGGAAGAGCTACACTTCTGAAAATCTTGTTATTATGCTCAAGCCAAATACCCCAAGAAATATGGGGGAGAGTAAGAGACCACAAAAAAAATAGCGTGGGATTGGAAGAAGGACCAACCCATTGAGACCAAGCTTCCCCAATTGAAGACGTGAACACCCAACAAAGGTTCCATAAGGAAAGAACATGGGCCCAAACTTCAGTAACAAATTTGTATCCAATCAAAAGGTGAAAGGAATCTTCAGCATCCTCCTCACAAAGAAAGAACCTGTTAGGCATCAAAAAACCTCTCTTGACCAAATTGTCAGAAGTTAAGACCTTATTTTGGAAAAAGAGCCAAAATAAAATATTAACCTTAGGAATCAATTTAGAGGACCACAATGATGCCCAGAAAGGAGCAGGACCAACATAGGAAGTCTAAAGATGAAAATCTGAGGAGACAGAGAAATTACCATTGGAGGAGGGCCTCCAAATAATCTTATCCACAACAAGAATAGAAGGAATACATGGATGAAGGATAAATCTCTAGAGAGGTCCTCTAAGCCCAGATCCACCTCAAGCAACCTTTTCCAGTAGCCACCCTTGATATAATCAACCACCCATCTGCCAAACCTCCACACACAAATGTCCATGAAAGGTTGAGCCCAAGGTTTATCTTTAAGGGGTCTATTACCAAGCCAACTATCTTCCCAAAATAGAATTTTCTGACCATTTCCCATTTGCCAAACGAGGCCTTTAGATAGAAGTCTATGAGCTTTAATCATACAATTCCAAAAAGCAGACCCAGATGGAGGAGAGTAGGTAGGAGATAAAAATTCCCTTATCTGATCAACCCCACGAAGATGTTTACTCAGAGCAATTTTTGCCCATTCACTCTTAGCCAGGATTAGGTTCCACAGTTGTTTAGCAAGAAGGGCAATATTAAATTATTTGATTTTATCAATTTTGAGGCCCCCAACCTTTTTGGGTCTGCAAACATTATCCCAGGAAATTGGATGAATTCTTCTCTTATCTTCAACCCCATACCATAAGAAATTTTTCTGAGTTCCGTCCAACTTATCCACAAATTTCCTAGGCATATGAATTAAGTTGAGGGCATAAATAGGAAGGTTCTAAAAAGTAGATTTAATCAGCTGCACCTTCTCGACTTCTCAACAAAGCACCCTTCCAACCAGCCAATTTAGAATTAAACTTATCAATCAATCCCCCCCAAAAGGACTCAGGAACATTTGAACATAGGGGGAGGCCCAGATAATAGGTAGGAAGCTCTCCAATCTGGCACTGCTAGATCCTAGCAATTTTAATCTTCCTATGAACTAGAGTGTTAAAGAAGATAACACTCTTGGGTAAGCTGACCTTTTGCCCCGAAGCAACCTCATATCCCTGCAAAATACATTTAACAACTTTGGCCTCCTTAATAGATGATTCCCCAAGCATGAGAGAATCATCAACAAACTGTTGATGAGAACAAATAAGATTATTTGAGGAGGGAGTCAAACCAGACATTAAACCAAAATTGATAAATCTATAGATGAGGCGACCTAATGATTCCACCATGATAATGAACAAAAAAGGAGATATAGGATCTCCTTTCCGTAAATCCTTCGAACAATCAAAGAGAGGAGAAGGGGAGCCATTAACAAGAACAAAGAATCTAGGGGTGGAAATAAGTTGGAGAGTGATAGCCACCATATTGTCACCAAAACCAAAGTCTTTCATAATCTTAGAGAGAAAACCCCAATCAGTTCTATCATAAGCCTTGATCAAATCAAGCTTGAGAATAAAACCAGGACATTTGTTAACAGTTAACGAATGAATATTCTCATGAATAGAGAGGATAGAGTCCAGAATTTTCCTACCAGCCACAAAGCCATTTTGTTGAGGAGAGATAATAAGAGGAAGCACATTTTGCAGTCTAATTGCTAACACCTTGGAAAAAATCTTATAAATAGAGTTACACAAACTAATAGGCCAAAATTCATCAAAAGAGGCAACTCTTAGCTTCTTAGGCACAAGGACAATGAAAGAGGAATTTGATTACTTGAAAAGATTACTAGTTCGATAGAATTCCTTAGTGGTAGCCACAACATCCTTAGCAATAATTTTCCAATAAGTCTAAAAAAATAACATCGAGAAACCAGCAAGTCCCAGAGCCTTATCACCTTCAAAAGAGAACACAACACCTCAAACCTCCTTTGTCGAGGGAATGCAAACCAATGGCCTATTCAAATCATTAGAGATGACCTGAGGAATATCCCTAAGAAGATCCTCCTGACAATCATCATCAAGCTCCCCATCCACAAAAAGCAAATAAGAGAAATAAGAAGACGATGCCTGCAGCAAGTCAACATCCTTCTCCAACACTTGATTTTTGAAATTGATAGTATCGATACGATTAGAGGCCTGATGTTTAAGAATGGAAAGATGAAAAAAAATTGTGTTCCTGTCCTCACTCTTTAACCACATAATATGAGAACGTTGCTTCCACAAAACCTCCTCCTTAGTAACAATATTATGCAGCCTAAAAAGAAGAACACTTTCTCTTAAATCCAGGGCTTGATCATACCTAGAGGCTTGAATAGATTGTTGAACTGCAATAAGCTCCTGATTCACCTTCTCCTTATCCAAAAAAATATGACCAAAAGAAGTCTAATTCCATCTCCTAACATTATTCTTCACATTTACAAGCTTTTTGGCCACTCTATACATTGTCGAACCATCCACCTAAATATTCCACCAAGCCTGAACCAGATTTTTGAAGTCAGGATGACAGGACCACATCTTTTCAAATCTAAACATAAATTTTTTCTTCCTCCCCATCAAGTCAACTGATAAAGACAACGAAAAATGATCTGACCCTAGGTTGTTCAAGGCCAAGAGAAAACAAGAATAAGAAGCAAGCCAGTCAAGGGTAATAAGAGCACAATCAAGCTTGACCTGAATCAGAGCATCTCCCATACGCCAGTTAGACCAAGTATAAGAAGCTCCTTTGATATCCAGATCAAGAAGAGCATTATCATTGATAAGATTCATAAGATCATATCTGCTATCGTTTGTAATCTGCGAACCTCCCATTTTGTCAACATCATGCAGGGGAGTATTAAAATCCACCATAACCAGCCAATTAATAGAAGGACACACCAACTTGAAGGACCCAAGACTCCCAAAACTTATTTCTAGCACTCTTACTATTAGGGGCGTAGATATTGGATAGGGTCCATGCAAAATTTTCCCTCACATTAATGAAGGAGGTTGCCACATGGTTGCAATCATGGAAAACCTCAACCCCCTGAATCAACTTAAGATTCCAAAAAGTAACAATCTCTCCTGGGGCACCCACAGCATCAGAAAAATGCATACCACAATCCTTAAACAACTTATTCTTCAATTTAGATAGCTTATCCAACCCCATTTTAGCTTCTTGAATTAAAACAATATTAGGGTGATGATCTCTAACCAGATTAGCAAGAAGATCATGCTTATAAGGGTGATTTAATCCTCTCATATTCCATGAGATGATCTTCATAAGAGCTTATGGGGAGTGCCCCTAGAGCACATCTCCAACAAAGTTCTATGTGTTCCATCAGTAATATCCATTCTTCTCTCCTTATCCCTAGTGATATTTGCAGGAGGGTGCCCTCTACCTCTCGGTTTCGACCCATAGTCAGACCTCTGTCTATTCTTGGTCACAACACCTAGGGAAGGGGAATGATTCTTCCTATTCCATCCTCTCACTAGAATGTAGGGAGGGTTATCAGGGTCCTCAGGTTCCCCATTATCCTTTACTTCAGATAAAACTTCTAGACCTTCAATCTTCGAACCATCATCCTGTGGCGATTGGGCCCCCAAAACCAAGGAGCCCACTCTCGCCGCCCTAGAAACCTTGTCTTATGTTGAGGCTTCATACCTAACCTCTCCCAGAGGTTCTACCATATTACAAGGAGGGGAGGATATATTAACCTCACCACCCTTCACCTGCTCTCTATTAAGCATTTCCAAATCACCCTGGCCCTTAGAATTCCCATTATTCTCAACCTCTACCAACATCGACTGAGCGGGTTTATCAGACACCACAACAACTTCACCAGTAAGGGTTGACCCCTCTTTCTCCACAAGTTCTAAGGAGATCCCTTCAGGCCCCTTCTCCTTTTCTTTCTATTATTTAGTCACTTGCTTCGACATTTTGAGAGGGCATTTATTTTCCCAATGACCATCTTTCTTGCAATGGAAGTACACAAAAGGGTTAAACTCAAATTCCACCACTTGGTCCCAAACCCCATACTTAGAGTTGATCTTGACCATAGAGGTCAAGTCAACAGATTGTTCCACATTAACACAGAATCTAGCATAAAAAAGACGCTTCCTGGACGTCGTAATTTGGTTAATCGACAAAAAACACCCAAAAGTGCTTGCTATCCCTTTGAACACTTCCTCATCCCAGAATTCAAGGGGGAGGCCAGGGATTCTAACCCATACTGGAGCAGCCGAGAAAGAGCATGAGTTGGGGTTAAAACCCGAAACGCACCCTTTCACCATCAGAGAGGACTTCCCAATAAACCAGGGACCACCCATTAGTGCCACTAGAAGATCATCTTCACAAATGAATGTGAAGGTAAAGAATCTATTAGCCATTGCAACCACATCTATTTTTACCTTAGGTTTCCAGCAGTTCGTGACAAACATGGGTATAGATACATATTCATAAGAATGTGTATCTAGGGTATTAATAAGGTGAATGTTTAGGAGTGAGTGAAAATAATAATATGATAGGGGTGAGGGTATAGTAAAATTAAAAATGGGTGAAGAGATAAATATATGTTTATAAGTGAGGAAAATAAAGGGTAAGAGACTTGAGTTTACACAAAATTATACCACTTGTTATTATAGGTCTGTGTATTGAGGAAATTTCCTAAAATAGGCACAAAAATAAATGGGACATGGCATGACTATGCGAATTTCACAATTAAATTTTGCTTACATTTCCCTGTACCTTGAGGTTCATGTAAATCCTCAAATGATCATGCACCTAAAAGTATGTAGTAAACTTACAAACATGCATGTAAAGTAAATATCTCACACTTGGAGGATATCATTGTGGGGTTTGTATAAAAGATTGAACCCTATAAAATGTGATCATGTGAATATGTTTTCTTTGTATACTCTCTAATAGAGATCAAAGTGAATTTCTACAAGTACCTATGACTATTTACAATATCTCATCATGAAAGTGTTAACAATAAGATATGCCCCCTATAATTGGTTGTATAGATAGGATACAAGGAATTAGAGGAAGATGAAAAGTAGTACACATGAAAACTTGTAAATTTAATAGAAGTGTGTAAGTATATATATAAATGAATATAAAGAATGCATTGTGTAACAATCATGTAAATTTGTTGAATGATAAGTATGATAAGAATATGGACTAGAAATGAGACCAAAAAATAATAATGTTTCCATCAACATGGGAAAAATATGGTGACGTGGCTTTCAATGTATTGGAAAACTCATGTAAGTGCATTAGGCACTAGAATAACATATTTCCCAATGTCGCATCCAAGAGCATGAGCTCACATTAGTTTAGGTATATAATAAGTTCATTAGTGATGAATATGAGCATAAAATTGGAACAATGGAGCAAATCCAAAATAAGGGAATAGGGATCAAACAAAGGCATAAAGTTGAAATAAAGGGCATAAAACCAAAACAAGGGCTTGAAGCCCAAATAATGGGCATAAAATTAGAATAGGCATAATGAAAATGAATAACATAAAGCCGAAATAATGGCACAAAGCTAGAATAATGGGGCATACAATCTAAAACAATAGGGAAAACCATGAAGGAATATTACAATGTACCTAATTATAAATATATTCCCATGAAGAAACAATATGGAAGAGGGGATATGATGTTCACGTGTATAAATATGTTGCAATAGTGGCATCATAAATGATGTGGGGAAGGTATGATTCCCCTAAAATAAAGATATAGCAGTAAAAATAAATATAAAAGGGGAAAGGTATAATGTCCCCTAGTCTAATGTGGTATCTATATTTTTTATTTCAATGTAGCCTCAAAATTTGACTCGAGGAGTATGACATGTTAATGTTTGCTTGTTATGTAAGCTCTAAAATTAAACTATGGATATGTATGATCATAAACTGACATAGCAATAAATGTGTATGACACATGTTATAAATGATATAGAATCAATGAAAATTGGATCATGTGTGGTCCAAAATTTTATCATAGTAGGTAGATAAGCATCATGAATCAACATGGTCATTTGTATGTCAAATTTCAAAAAAATCATTAGTCTAAAAAATGGTTATAATAAATGCATCATATGTGAAAAATAATACCAAGTATACAAAATTCATGTGTTATTGTGAATAATGTGTTTTCAATCAATTGATTTATTTTTTCTATGTTTAAGGTTCATATGTATGCATATGTAAATGTAAAATTTATCATGAATAATAAAATCACAGATGTTCTCTATGGTTACCAATTAGCCTTGATAGTGTAATGAAACCCTAAATAAATGAGTCAATTAAAGGTCCAAAATGAATTTCATAAGAAATATTACATGTAAGGAATTGAAAAGAAGCCCCTTTAGGATTATAATCATGTTTAACTTTAGGTTATTTTATTCTCCTTTTCATTATTCTAGCCATAAGGTCATGCCTTTAGGTTCATAACCCATTCCACAATCCCTTCTAGTCCCATGTAGCTCAACAAATCATTTATGGCCTTGATCATTATTTCCTAGATGGTTCATTTGTATCCAAGTTTTTGCATAAGATTACATCTAGGACCATATATTTGTTTAAATGACATCTTAGGATAAAGTCACGAGGATACACAAGATATGTCATTTTAGGATCAATTTCACACATACACCTCTTTAGTTTCCTTATATGCCTCAATTTGTTTTACCATAGATAGATGGATCAGAAATATAGAAAAAGGGATCCTAGGTCCTAAGTGTAAAGAACCTAGGATGCAAAGGTGGCCTTTTTCCAAATTTCATTAGGATGTAGATCACAAGGTGAAAAGATTGACTTTCAAACCTAATGGTGATCCAATCAGACCCGAATCTACATCTAATGGGGGATTAGAATGGATTGGAAATATTTTAGAAAGATTAAACTAATGATCCTATATTCCCTAATACATAAAATACAAGATCTCGACAATTGATAGGCATAAACAATAGTTTACAAGTGGATCTACAAAGTGAAAAGGACATCAAACCTGCTCAAAAAAATTGGTTTTGATGTGCCTACAAGGACTCATTTACCCAATGGCGAATGGGACTTTGTACAAGGGCCTTGTTCAATTTTATGGGTCCTCGGGTGTCGGATCTAAGCTTCTATTTTCCACCTGCAAATTTGTTAGAATGTTGGAAATGAATTATGCAGCTTAGTTTTTGTAGGTTGACAAGAATGATGACAACAAATGCAACAATGCAAATTTTCTCTTCAAGATCCCTTCAATATTTCTTCAACCTGCAATCTACACATACACAAAGAGGGAAAAAAATTGTGCCATATAGGGATTTTCCTCAGTCAAACCCCATGAATAGTGTTCCCACTTTTGCAATGGCAATGTCAATGATGAAAACCTTAATGGAAAGGAAGGAAATGATGAATGAAAAAATTGTTGCAACACACCACCCTTTAATGGCTTCCTTGAAGGACTGAAGATATACACATCACTTCAAGGGAATTGGATCTTGCTTGCTATATTTTCTTGAATACTTGAATTCATGAAGACCTACAACACTTGTTTTCCTTCACAAGACTACATGAACACACATAAAATTTGACATGATGTCAGGATCTTGATTGTTGCTATATATGGTTGATAATGCTACTCTTGAATGCTCAATTATGCTCTTGACAGTAATTCTTGATCATAAGTTCTCCAAAGACTAGGTATTTATAGGTGTTTATCCAATTTCTTGAAAATGAGATTCCAAAAGCCGACACTTACAATTTGAATTTTGATCATTAAAATGCCGCCAAAAGAATATTTTAATTTGGGTCCTAGCTAACAAAGGGAACCCATTCGCCCATGGGCGAATGGGTCCTGACCCAAATTTATAAGATACACATAATCTAGGACAATTTAATGATTGAATACATTTGTTTAATATTGGTTCCCCTTTTAGAAAATGGTAAGAATTAGGATTTGGAATGCATAATTTGGAAAATTAGAAGCTAAATTAAGTTCAATAAATTAAGGCACCCAAACATAATGTGAAATTATAAAGTTATACAATTTTCTACACTACATTTAGCCCCCATTGTAGTGAGAGTATGAACTTATGCTCAGACTCACACTAAAGTAGAGAAATATATGTCAAGGGGGGTCCAATTGTGCAACTACTGAAAAGATAAGATGACAAAGGATCAAGGAGAGTGATACCCCAAGATCTATGATCTCATGGAAAAGTAACATAGGCACAAAGGAAAACACACATGTATAGTAGCAATACAAGATACACAAATATACAATGTCAAAATTAATGTGAAAAAGAAAAAATATGGACTAGTAAGTTGTATTATTGCTTATGCGTCCATAAAATATACTCATAATGGCTAGTGAAGTTCGATATTCACTAGGTGAGCCCCCAAGGAAAATATAAAAAAAACACACTAGATCTACAAGGTGTGCACTCATAAAAAGGTGGCATAAATGGGAAGGACACACCAGGTCTACAAGTGTGTACTCATCTATCAAACCATACCAAAAGCTATACTCTCTAATAACTTTGATAAGGTGCCACAAAATGATCATTGCTTCACAAGGCTATCAAGCTGAATTATGCTAAACACTCATGGAATATAACTACTTCACAAGGCTAGCAAGCTGCATTATGTTAGACACTCATGGAATATAATTGCTTCACAATGCTAGAAAGCTACGTTATGCTAGGCTAATTGCTTCACAAGGCTAGCAATCTACATTATGCTAGACACTCATGGAATACAATTGCTTCACAAGGCTAGAAAGTTGCATTATGCTAGACACTCATGGAATATAACTACTTCACAAGGCTAGCAAGCTACATTATTCTAGACACTCATGGAATACATGGCACCACTGGAAAGCAAGTTGTATTATGCTTGGTGACCATGATTATGACAAGGTTTAAATGTAAAAAGGTAAATAATCAAGATAATCAAATGGGTTTTACTTAATGCATGGAAGGTCGCACCTTAGGGAACATCACACTTGACATCACCACCTGGGACATTAAGCCTAACATTACCACAAAAGTTATACTTCACATGAATCAAGAAATCCACACTTTGATTAATATATGGTCACACTTCCTAGGAGATGTATGCCATCATCACTAAGAAGGGAACATGCAAACAAATCGGGGGACTATATGCCTCCCTTAAAATGTTAGTGTACTTTCTACACTAACATTTTAAGGAGATAGATAGGGATCTCAATAAGAAATACACCTAAGACAAGGCTACCTAATTCCTTGCCCCCCAAGTGTAGGAAAAAAGGTGAGTCCATTGGATCATTATATGTTGCTCCTTGCAAAATAAAATATGATTGCATAAAACCAAGTTTATACCCCATCCATGGTATTGAATATGTTATGATACTACAACTACCACATGGAAAGGAGAAAAAACTAATGTTATTTGTTAATTGAAGGATAATAACCAAGACCTCTTGTTGTTTCTTACATATTTGGCTCTATAGGGACACGGATACCTTGTTCTCTTATCCCACACCCTTTTTCATTATAGTCAAATTGTTTCAAAAGCTCATAACCTCTTCCATAAAGTGCTTTCATTTATTTCATGGAAGGTGGTTTGTCATGTTCATCTTCATCATAAGTAGATGTATAACTTGTTTTTCCTCTTTTTTGCTAAAATTTGTGAAATGAGATGTTTTTGATGACTCAGTGATGGATTGTGTTGATACCATTGTTTCTTCTTTCTCTTTTTTTGATTTGTGTGTAATCTTGTATTATCCCATAAATGTAGATGTAAAATCTAATGAACCCCAGTCATCATCTAACAACTTAGTCACCGATGAAAGACACTTATCCTTATCCTCAAATTGTAAAGGTTCCACTTTTGTAGTTGGTGTCAATTTTCTAAGAGGATTCCTCATTCTTGTTTTGGTTTGTAAACAATTCTCAGATTTTGGATCAGCTTTTATCGTGTAAACCTTATTGTTGTAAGTGTATTTCAATAGGTGATGTAACATTGAAGGGACTGCATTCATTTCATGAATCCATGGTCTAACCATGTGATCGATGGCATAGTATAGGTTATCTACACTTGATCCATATGGATTTGAAGCATACTTAAGCCACTAAGCATCAATCCCAATAAAATCATTCAATGTAAACAAAGAGAAGAAGCCATTAAAACTATCATTCTAAAACATGAAAGCTTTATAAACATCTACTCTAAGCCATTGAAACTTATCCTATTGGGGGAGTGGTGTCGCATTGATGTGGAATGGCGACGCTTTCCCAATCCCTTGGATAATGAGCTTGTTTCAATCAGTTTTATTGAAGAAAATTGATGAAACCATTATGAGATGTGTTGTAAAACTTAATAAAAGATATTTAACATGATAAAAGCTAAGATGATCGATGTAAGTGTATGCAAAGCTATTCTAAATGTATTCAATATTTAAAGATGAAAACCCATTTCAAAATATGTTAAATGGATGCAACTAAGTTACCATGGAAGCCATTAATGGATGCTCTAAGCTAATATGATCAAGATTTAAACTAAAAATGCTAAATATGCTAAGTATGGATGCAAGTGAGTGATTTTCAATAGCATAAGTTTTCTATTAAAAAGATGGATCCCTATTCAATAGATGCAAGCTCTATTTATAGAATAGGAAAAATGAAACTGATGGTCAAGATTGAAAGAATCAATCAATGGTCAAGATGGAAGGAAAATGAAGGCATGGATCATGGATTCCCATTAAGGGTTGAGGATGCAAGATGATATTTAATCAAGGGCTTACATTTGTCCAAAGAAAAACACTTTCAAAACTTGCAGAAGAAGCTTTGTTGAAAGTTTGTTTCAAAAAGGAATATTCCCTTTTTCAAATGAGTGCAAAGGGAAAGAATATTCTATGAGAATATTCCCTTTTTGGAGGAAAATTAGCATTTAGTTAATTAAAACCAAATTTGAATGTGCAAAGGGGAAGGAATATTCCCTTTTGGAGGAATGTGTAAAGGAGGAATATTCCCTTGCAAGTGGGAGGGTTAAAACTAATTAGTAATTTGATAATTAAAATAAAGTTTCAATTATGCAAATTAGAGGAATTTAGGATATCCATTAAATAATTAACTTATTTAATGAAAATGAATCAAAATGACATTTAATTAAATAATTGATTATTTAATTAAATGAGAGGACTTAGGGTGTTAAAATTAAATATTTTGATTTATCCAATTTAACAGGATGAAAGATTGGCATGAAAGGGGAGGAATTAACCTAATTATATCAATTAGATTAATAGATGAAAATGAGGCATTTAATTAAATGATTATGCTTATTTAATCAAACAGGCAAAAAGAGGATGAAATTCAAGACGAAATGATGTTAGTGATCAAATTCAAGTGTGTGATACCATTTAGGGCATTTTTAAGTGTCTACAACCTAATAGAAGATTATATGATAGATCATGAGGCATGACATGAATATGAATTTGTAAGATAACCTTACCAACCTTTACGGGCAATGTTATCATACCAAGTGATTGCTTTCCCACATTATCAAAACCACATATAGACAAAGAGTCTGGTTGAATTTTAGTCTTGTCTGCTCCTATTTTATCCAAAATATTTACACTATAGACATTGAGCGATGAACCATTATCAATGAGAGTACACCTAATCCCAAACTTGTTAATGATAGCCAGTATCATCAAAGCATCATTTTGTTTTTATGTTTCCAAAGGAGATCATTCACTTTGATGAAAGACAATGTCCAAATTAGGTGAATTTGTATTCTCTGTTAGAATCCAAGATCACTTGCATGCAAATGGATACCTGTCACATGCAAAAGACATGCAAAACCAAGAAGATGTTCTGCAAACCTCAAAGTGTAAAATGCATTATTAGAATCTCAGTTATTACAAAGAGATCAATCCTTATGAAGGAGATCAAGAAACCCTAAAAGGGAAACCCTAAATGAAACCCTAGTGTGCACACTTAATAATTAATAAATAATTATTAATGCGCCTAAGTTTAGCTTAAGCAACTAGAGGAATAAGTGACTTAATTAATTAACCAGTATGATGTAATTAATTAAGCGTAATAAAATTATTACTCTAACACCCCCCCTTAAGATGAACTTAGGAAGAAGCTAAAACACTAGAATAAGATGCATGCAAGAAAAGATGGGTCCCGGCAACTAGGCCTGATCAGGTACCCATTTACAAATGCAAGAAAGAGGTAGAGGAGGAAAACCCAGTGGGACAAAACCCCCCTACAATGATATGACATGCTGCAAAGAAGCACTGGAAGAACACTGTAGAGTAACACTGGAACCGCAATCTGGCAAGCAAGGAAAGATACTTCTGTCTACAAGAAACCATATCGGAATCATAATCATGCAACAGCAGACCCGATGCCACGGAACACTCGAAAACTCCAAACGGGAACAACTCTGGAATCTATGAAGCAGCAGTCGATTATTAAATGATGTATCACTGAAAATGAAGTGCAAAGATGCAAGAAGCACTCTCCCAACTGTCAAAATATCCAAGTAATCTCCAAAACACCCATCGGGCCAAATCTGGAATAATGAAAAACCTGGGATAGATACAGAAAAAAGTGCATGGACAGCAACATAGAGCTCCTCAATACCATTCCAACGCCGCAAAGATAGCGAAAATCGGAGATCGTGGCAAAAAGTTATGAGCTCGGAAGCATAAAAAGTACATCTGACTTCAACCAGCAATAAATGCAGTAAAACAGGAAAATACTGAAAAATAAACTGCACCAAATGAAAGTGCTCGGAACCAGCTTTCCGGCGATATCTTGTTTGCCCGATTTCGATACCGTATGCCCAAGTTATGCCAAAAACAAAAAAACTGCTCTTTTAGGGCAAACTAGGGTTAGGGGGACAAACTGCCGTACAGCCGATGACGTCATGCTGACGTCAGCACTTCACTGTCAAAAATTTGACGGCCATGTGGCCGTCGGAGCAAAAATTCGGCCCCCCTGCAAAAAAAATTTGGCCCCTGGTCACCCATGTGACCGTGGGCACAGAAATGGGGGCTGGGCGGAGCCGGTGGTTCTCCATGGGACCGGCGGTGTGGATAGGGAGCCCTCAGGGGCTGAGCATGGTCGGCGGCCGGATGGGGGAGCCACCGGCGGCGGTGGCGGGCGGTGGCCGCCCGGTGGCCGGCCGGTGACGGGATCGGTTTAAACTGGAGGCGCCGGCGCAAATCCCGAGATCGGGTTTTTCTTGATTTTTTTTCGATTTTCGTGTCTCGGAACGCGTGCTGGGGAGGCCGTACGGCTTCCCTGGCAAAAAATTTTGCCTCCCAGATCAACTTCACCAAAAACAACCAAACGACAGGCGTTCCTAGGGTTTTGAGGCGCTGCGAACGCAATGGCGATGTCCGTTTGAGCCCATAGTGTGCCGAAAAATTGGCTACCCCCAGATCTTGCAAAAAAGATGCCTGTGGAAACCCTTGCACTTGAAACTCACTGAGAAGCCATATCTTCAGATCACGAACAGGCAGCTGCAGGTCTGGAGCTCTGATACCATGTTAGAATCCAAGATCACCTGCATGCAAATGGATACCTGTCACATGCAAAAGACATGCAAAACCAAGAAGATGTTCTGCAAACCTCAAAGTGTAAAATGCATTATTAGAATCTCTGTTATTACAAAGAGATCAATCCTTATGAAGGAGATCAAGAAACCCTAAAAGGGAAACCCTAAATGAAACCCTAGTGTGCACACTTAATAATTAATAAATAATTATTAATGCGCCTAAGTTTAGCTTAAGCAACTAGAGGAATAAGTGACTTAATTAATTAACCAGTGTGATGTAATTAATTAAGCGTAATAAAATATTACTCTAACATTCTCAATCAAAGATGACACACCATTTGGTTGCACACTAGGAGGGATGACAGATTTTTTCAAGGAATTTTGAAGCATACTATGGTAAGTTGGTGATGATTGGATCAAAATCCCAAAGGGAGATCTTAGTAGGAGTGTTACAGAGTTTCTCAATAAGATAAAATTATTTACCACTATGTTGTGGGATGTTAGGTGCGGATGGGAGATATGGTTGAGGCAATGGAATGGATGTTGGAGTTTTTCTTGGTTCCTTATTGTTTCTAGTGTTATATGTGTGAGAAAAAATATGATAACTTGGTTTATGTGACACATGATTACTAGTAAGTTGTTTTGAAAAACTTAGGATAGGGCCATGAGGTTTAGGAGGTCCTATAATGAGAGGTGACTTAGGAGGTCTAATAATTAGAGGAATAATGGGAGGTCCAAAAGGAGTTTTAGGAGGTCCAATAATCAAGGGAGATCTAATGGCCAATTGTGCATTTATAACCTCAACGGATTTGACTTCTTATTGATGATCTTCTATCAAGGGGGAATCTAAGGTGACCTTAGCATGTTCATCTAAGAAAGTCATCTTATCATATTTATGCCCAAAAATATCTTCCCAAGTATGAGAGTTATGGGGAGAGAAACAAACAAGATTCTCATGACTGGAAGGATTGTCTCTTCTAACACAAAGATACCCTCATCACAAATAGGAGAGTTATCAAGAGAAGAACAACTATGATTGTCAATGATTGTATCCTCTTGTATCAAAACATATTCACAAATGGGAGAGATATTGGGAGATGAATGAAGACTAGGCAAAGTGATATTAAGGAATGTGTTAATGATTTCATCTTCTTGTGCCATAATATCTTTCCAAATGGTAGAAGTAATAGAAGAGGTACAAAAAATATTCTCATGACACTCAATGATTGGGTCTTCTAACACCAAGGTACCTTCTTTGCAAGGAGGAGAGGCATTGGGAGAAGAATAATTATGATTTTCATGATTATCCATGTTTTTATTCTCTTGCACTATTACATTCTCACAAATGAAAGAGATATTAAGAGGGTAACTAACATTCTTGCCAATGGTTTCCTTTCTTTTCCTTAGATTATTGTCATAAGTAGGGAGATTACAATCATACAAGTCATGTGATACCCTATGAAAACCATATCCTTGAAAAGGAAACATTCCTCTACTTGCCTTATAAATTTTGCAATGTGTTGTAACAACCTAAGGTTATGAATTGCAAAAATGAAAGCTATTCTGCCCAAATTATACAATTCTTTAAAAAATGTAAACAATTGTCCTACATATCTGATGATTTTCAATACTGAAATGCAACAATTTTTTTCCAAATTTGTAACCAATCAAGCAATATGACACCTTTCTTGTATATGCAATAATATTTTTCTAAAATTTCAAATCAAACAATTGCATTAAGAAATGGATTGATAATACAGAGACAAAAGGTTGTGCAAAAGCTATTTGAGACACTTGTACAAGGACAGGGTCGCCCAAGGGCAAATGGGTCTTTGTACAGGGTTCTTAAAACTAAAAATTTAAACTTTTATGTTGTTTAATGTTTCTTTCTCCAGTTGCAAATAGGTTAATCAATGACTGTTTTTCTAGTTTTTGCTCAATGCAGAACAAGGTAACGCCAAATGCAAGTGTGAAACAAAGGTGACAATGTTTTGACAAATTTTTAATGCAAATTTTAGATCTAAAATGACATAATTGATTGATTTTAAGATGTGACAATATGAAAATGATGATTTTGATGCAACTTTTTGAAACAAAACTATGCAATTTTTTACTTGTTTTTGAGCTAAAATGAAAGATGCAACTTACATGCAATAAATTTTTTCAAAATTTTAACCACTTAATGAATGTAAATTAAATGTAAATCTAATCTAAAGATGAATCTAATGCAATCTATAATGCAATATGTGGTGTAAAATTTTTGATGCAAAGATGAAACCCTAAATGAGAAATGCAAAGCAATGTAAGGCAAAACCTAGATCTAGGGTTTGAAAAACTCCCAATTTCAGAAATTTTATAGTGTTAACATGTCGGGCTCACCAAAATGAAATATATAAAAAGGGATCTTGCGTCCTAAGTGTAAAGAACCTAGGATGCAAAGTGTTCTTTTTCCAAATTTCATTAGGATGTAGATCACAAGGTGAAAAGATTGACTTTCAACCCTAATGGTGAGCCAATCAGACCTGAATCTACATCTAATGGGGAATTAAAATGGATTGGAAATAATTTAGAATGATTAAAATAATGATCATAGATGCTTTAATACATAAAATGCAAGACCACGACAACTGGCAGACAAAAACAACAGTTTACAAGTTGATCTAAGAAGTGTAGAGGACATCAAACCTGCTCAGAAAAATTAGTTTTGATGTGCCTACAAGGACTCATTCACCCAATGGTGAATGGGTCTTTGTAAAAGGGTCCTACTCAATTATGGGTCCTTTGGTGTCGGATCTGAGCTTCTATTTTCCACCTGCAAATTTGTCGGAATGCCAAAAATGAATTTTGTAGCTTAGTTTTCGTAGGTTGACAAGAATGATGACAACAAAGGCAAAAATACAAAAAAAATATTCAATATCTCTTCAATCCTTCTTCAACATGCAATCTACACATACACAAAGAGAGAAAAACGTTTGTGCCATATAGGGGTTTTCCTCAAACAAACCCCGTGAATAGTACTCCCACTTTCACAATGGCAATGCTAATGATGTAAACCTTAATGGAAAGGAAGGAAAAGATGAATGAAAAAATTGTTGCAACTCACCACCCTTCAATGGCTTCTTGAAGGACTGAAAATATACACATCACTTCAAGGGAATTGGATCTTTCTTGCTAGATTTTCTTGAATTCTTGAATACATGAAGACCTACAACACTTATTAGCCTTCACAAGACAACGTGAGCACACATAAACTTTGACATGATGTTAGGATCTTGATTACTGCTATGAATGAATGATAATGTTTCTCTTGAATTCTCAGTTATGCTCTTGACAATAATGCTTGATCTATTGGAGATTGAAGATTGCATCAAATGGTTGTCATTAATGTCAGCACAATATTGTATGTATGACTCGTTTACCAGAAGTTATTTACCATTGAAGATGACCATTATATGGGGTCTGATATATTGGTTTTTAGGTCTAGTTCCTACCATGTGATAAACTATGATTCAGATATTTGAAGATCTTGGCTGACTTAGTGTGTGCAATACTCTATGATGTTTGGCCGACCTAATTGATGAGTATGATACATATATATATATATATATATATATATGCATATATGTCTCTCCGGATGATATGGATGGATGTGAGGTTATGCAAGAAGGATATAGAGGCAGAAAATATTGTGAATACAATAGATCAGAATAAGCGAAGCATGTGAAGACACTAAGAGCGTGATTAGAGCAAAAATATTGATTGATTACTAATATACAATACTATCTGTACCGAGCTTCATCTGGAACTGAATCCAGCACAAGAAAGGTGTAATTCATCAGTTCAATTTTGGTGGTAAGCCATCTTCTTTGTATCTTTGTGGTAGTGAGCCATCTAGGTTGTAGCCCTGTGGACAGTGAGTCTAGATAGCGAGTCCTTATCTTAGGCAGTGAGCCTTATTCCAAGAAGTGAGCCTTTTTGTAATCGGTTTTGATATTCTCTATAGTGTGAGTTAATCCTCACCATGGTTTTTCCCTCATTGGGTTTTCCTCGTAAATCTGGTGTTACGGAGTTTATGTGATAAATTTCAATTTCTACATTTATAGATTATTTAGATTTGGTTTTAGTAAATAGTCAAGGCAATTAAATTGGTGACAACTGATTCACCCCCCTCTCAGTTGTCCTATTCAACAAGTGGTATCAGAGCAAGGTCCTTTGGAATAAGTCTAACAGCTTGAAGGAGATCTTGGCAGGTTGAACAAATGGTGAAGGGATCTGACCTAGATGAAGAATTGAGAATAGAGACCTTAGAGTCTAAGAATGAAGATCTGAAAGAAAATGTCAAGCAAGTTGGTGAATGTATTCAGAAACTAAGAAATCAAATCTAGAAATTTAAGTTGAAGCACAAAGAAGTTTATTAGGAACTAAAAGAAGCTAAAGAGACTACTAAAAATCTAAGGATGAAACTTGAAGAAAGAAAAAAGGTGGAAGAGAATCTGAAATTGGAAATTGAGCAAAGCAAAGAAATTATCAATCAAAAAACATAAAAATGTGAAAAGCTTGAACAAGAAGTAGTAACTCTTAAATCTGATCTAGAAAAGGAAAACAAAATTGAAGACAAATTCAAGATAAGTTCGAGATTGCTTGATGAATTGATTTCATCTTAGAAGCCTGCAAAGGATAAAGGCGGTCTAGGACTTGAAGAAGGACAAAGTTCAAAAACTAACCCAAGTTTCAATAAAATGAATAGTTAAAGGAAAGGCAATACTTATCAAGGCAAGAATAGAAGGATCAATACCAAAAGGATACCCAACGGACAGCCTAATAATCAAAGGTACCCATCTTTTAATGGCTTTTTTTACTCATGCAATAAATTAGGACATAAAGCAACAAAATGTAGAAGTATGATGAATCGAAATAGATTAAGTCAGAATGTTGGACTCTTTACTAGACAATGTTATGTGTACAACAAGTTTGGACATAAATCTTTCGAATGTAGAAGTCAAATAATGATGAAAAAATTCAATGCCGGTAGAAGAATTCATTCATTCCAAGGTTACTGTTACATGTGCAATATTTTTGGACACAAGGCTAACCAGTGCAGGACAAAGATGAATAAAAACACTCATAATCAAAGATTTGTTGTGTGCCACTCTTGCAATAAACCAAGACATTTTTCAAAATTCTGTAAGAAAAATGTTGGGAAGAAACCAAATCTAGAACATAATGATAATTTAAATCTAGAAGAAGTGAGAAGAGAAATGGCAAAGATTTGGAGAAAGAAAGAAGAACCTGAGAACAAGGACAAATCAAAGAATCTTGAATCTACACCCAGTGTAGATGCCCCTTCTATGAACTCAATCCAGTAATGGCTTCAGGGGGAGTGGTCATAGAAAAATATATCTAGCCCCCAGTATAAGAGGTGTCATATGATGACACAAGGATATGTGATGAAAATTTTTATTCTAAAGGAAATGAAGAAAATTCAGGTAGAAAAAAAAAATACAGAGGATTTGTAGAACCATTTTTGGTTGCAGTGCATTTTATAATATGGCTAATAGCTTTGGAAAAAGAAAGTTCTGACAGACTAAAGTAAAAATGATGATGTCATGAGCAATAAATTATCTTTTATGATGAAACCCTAAAAAGTGATAATAAGGACGATTGAGTAGTCATTTTCATTTTGTGAACAAGTTGAGAAGTGAAAGAGTTAGGTTTTTGGCAAGCAAAAGTATGGAGAACAAGTTTGAAGTAATGGAGTCAAAGGAAATGGTGACATTCAATCTGTGCTTCAATGAATTGCAAAAATTGGGAATAGGGAAGGTTGTACCTCAGCGATTATTGTTTATGTTGCACATCAAATGGTTAAGAATAAGGAGGATTTTGACTTGTGTGAATTACTGAGAAATCAATTAATGGAAAATATAACAATGAAAAAGAATGGAAACTATCCTTTTCACGTTGGATCTTTGGTTATATGCTTGATGATGTATTTTATGAATTCATTACCACTGAAAGAAAATGTTGAGTGGAAGTCAGCTACACCTGTTGGGAAACAAGTTTACTGATATCTGAACTGTCTAGCTAAAAAAGAAAAGGTCTACAAAGAATATTTTGAAATAAAAATAAATGCATGGAATTCTAGTATGGTTTCCAGTCCAATTATGATATCTGTAGCAAGATTCTCCTCTGAAAAGAAGAAAAGAAGAAGAACTAGTTCATGTTCCCCTTCGTAAATAAAGAAGCAAAAGATAGAGGAAAACGAAGAAGAAAAGGAAACGAAAATTGCAGAAATACTTGATTTGGTATCAACAAATGATGATGAAGAAGATGCCACTAAAGAAAAAGTGTTAAAAATTCTTGAGCAACCTGATGGATTGAAGAAGATTGGAGATATGTGGTTGTCTTGACCCTCATATGAACAGGATGAAATTACAGACACTCTAGCCATTTACATAATTCATAATGATATTGATTGAAGCGAATTGACAAGTATCTTACTGGAAGTATTGATCGAATAGATTGAAGATAGATTAAAGGAATAGTCACTAGGTGAAACAACAGAAAAAGATGAAATTCAATTGGCTATGGAAGAAAGATGTTAGAATGCATAGAAGAAGTTGACAGAGAGTATAAATGAACTAAAAACCTGCATCAAGAGTGTAAATAGTGTATACAGGTATTGTCTTCGGTGGCCTACTGCTATTAGGAACTACAGAACAAAAAATTGATTCTATTAAGCATGAATTGAACTCTATGTGAAAAACATATGATGCTCTTTATGACAAGGATGGAACACAAAAGAAAAGGATCAATTCCTTACAATCTGATCTTGTTGTCATCATGGTAAAGAGGGATAATATTGTGAAGACCTTTTGGAAAGTCAAAGAGATAACTGAGTTAAGATTGGAACAACTTTCTGGTCTCTTGGTGGATGCTGATAACAACCCACATAATATTGCTATTCTGGATACTCTTCTAGAAACAATTGATTCTATTGCAAAGAACAATAGTATTTGTCTATGCATCAGGTTGGCAGTGGATTCTTGGAAGACATGTCTTTCAGAACTGAAAGAAAAATACAAGGAGATCTTTTAAAGAAAGAAGGATTGAGGTAAAGAATCATTTTTGATAACCTTTTTGTAGAACAATTTTTATAGGGGGAGTAGTTTGTACATTCAGTACAATATACTTGAATTTTTTTTGTCATTGATGTCAAAGGGGGAGAAAGGAAGCATGTGAAACAAATAAAAATCATTTTATCAAAATTTTACAAAGGTTGTTGTTGGCTCTTCACATCTTGTGTTTCCATCAATGACAAAGGGGGAGATTGTTGGAGATTGAAGATTGCATCAAATGGTTGTCATTAATGTCAGCAGGTTGTCATTGATGTCAACACAATACTGTATGTATGGCTCATTTATCAAAATTTATTTCCCATTGAAGATGATCGTTATATGTGGTCTGGTATGTTGGTTTTTAGGTCAAATTCCTATCGTGTGACAAACAATGATTCAGATATTTGAAGATCTTGGCTGACTTAGCACGTGTAGTACTTTATGGATGTTTGGTCGACCTAATTGATGAGTATGATACATATATATGTGCATATATGTCTCTCTGGATGATATGGAAAGATATGGATAATATGGATGATATGGATGGATGCGAGGTTATGCAAGAAGGATATAAAGGTAGAAAAGGGTGTGAATACAACAAATCAGAATAAGCAAAGCATGCAAAGATAATAAGAGCGTGATTAGATCATAACTATTAAATGATTATTGATATACAATAATACCTATACCAAGCTTCATCTGGAACTAAATCCAGCACAAGAAAGGTGTAATTCATCAGTTTGCTTTTGGTGGTAAGCTATCTTCTTTGTATCTTTGTGGCAATGAGCCATCTGGGTTGTAGCCCTATGGACAGTGAGTCCTTATCTCAGGTAGTGAGCCTTTTTGTAATCGGTTTTGATATTCTCCATAGTGTGAGTTAATCCTCGCCGTGGTTTTTCCCTCATTGGGTTTTCCATGTAAATCTGGTGTTACTAAGTTTATGTGATAACTTTCAGTTTATGCATTTATAGATTATTTAGATTTAGTTTTGGTAAATAGTTAAGGCAATTAAATTGGTGACAAATGATTCACCCCCCCTCTTAGTTTTCCTATTCAACATGATCATAAGCTCTTCTACAAATTATTTCTTCTTGTTAGATTTCAAATGATAAAAAGACTAGGCATTTATAAGTGCTTATCCAATTTCTCAAAAATTAGATTCCAAAAGCTGACACTTACAATTTGAATTTTGATCATTAAAATGCCACTAAAAACATATTTTAATTTAGGTCCTAGCTAGCAAAGGGGACCTATTTTCCCATTGGAAAATGGGCTTGGCCTAAATTTCTAGGACACATATTATCTAGGGCAATTTAATGACTGGATGCATTTGTTTAATATTGGTTCCCCTTTCAGAAAATAGTAAGAATTAGGATTTGGAATGCATAATTTGGAAAATTAGAATACAATCTTATACACTAGAGGTTCCAAGAATAAATGTGGGATACCATAAGCCTTAGGATACACATGATGCTCACCAACATGATAAGGCATAAAGTCTAATGAACCCTAATAATCACCATATAAAATGTTATAGTCATGTGCTAAGGGTTAATTTTTTGTAATACAATTATTATATATTTCCATTGGTTTATATTTGTTAAATGGTTGAGGAATGACATTTATGTGATAAATATTACCTTTACTTCAAAATTTGATGTATTGATGCAATGTAGACTAAACCACTTTCATGACATGCAACCAAGGATTCCCAAGAACGATAATGTAATTTAACTTCCTAGGCATCACATGGAACAATGTGTCTACCTTGAATAGTCTATCTTGAATTAGAAGAATACTAGTACCCAAATAAAATTTAGGCATACTATCAAATCCTCTAATGATAAGATCCAATGGTTGTATCTTTGACATGTCCACTGCTAATTGTCTTATGCATTCCATAGTACATGTGTTAAGACTAGATTCGTTATCAATTAAGGATCATTTAATGGTTGTGTACCATGACATTAAAAAGTAATGCTTAATTAAGTACTTTGTTGGGTGGAGTTTATTTATCATTGAATGATATATCATGATTATCTATGTGGAAAATAGATTCCATCAAAGATGTAACTAATTGTAGATAGGCATTGGATCCAAATTTTATTTTCTCTAAGGATTTTTTATGACATCTTCTTAAGAAAATTATGTACACACTTATTCCTATTGATATATTTTAGCTTGAGTATTTTGAAATTATTGAATAATGTCAAATTCCTTTGTTTTAGATGTGATTTTAGGCTTAGGAGGTAGATTAAGTGCATTCTATGGTAAAAATCATGATGGTAAACTAGTATCTTGGACTCTTCCTAATATTTGATAATTATTTCATACAATATTATGATCATGTGAATTGAGGGCCACATGAAAGGTAAGTATAGGAGAGAAATAAGACATTGATAAAATGTTGACTTGGGATCAAAAGATAAATTGTGAGGTAAAATATCTAAGTTTATAACATCCTTGTTTGAATTAGGGATAGAAAATATGCAATAAATTCATTGAAATTTTTTTAAATGAAGTGAAGAACAATAAACATAAACCAAACTAACGGGTCCACTTAATGGCTAGTTTCCTTTACTATTTTATGCTTTTATACTTTCATCTACTAAGTCTCACAGACATTAAACCAAGACTTTATATATCTTTTATATGCCCTTCATACACTTTAAAGTAGACTTAACTACGTTGAAATAGAAATATGATATGTTGAAATTTGTATGTGTGAATGCATGAATATCTATGGAATTTAGTATGATTCTATGCTTAAATTATGATTGATAATGATGTGGATGCCTTAGGGATGAAACTAACATCTTGTAGCTAGAAGGACTGTAACTCGCAACATTTTTTCCAGCCCACAACATAGGGACTACAGATGGTTGTAGGGGAGAGGTCAAAACAGCCACAGTGTGACATTTCCAATAGAGAGTGGGGTGACCATTTAATGATCAACCATGAGTCACCAAATTATATTCTTGTTCATCGAATAAGACTACTTGGAGGAGAAGAAGTCTGTTCTAAATGAGACTAACTCATGACATGATTGACCTGAGAAACGCGTCTCTATCATGGTAGTTAACCATTAAGCACAGAGTCCTAAATCAATTTTTCTACTCTCACTTCATAATTATTGCTTTCTATTTTAAGAATAAGTCCTCTCCCTATCTTTGAGGGAGAGTGGAAAGATACTTTATGAATAATTTTTTAGTCCCAGAGGAATAAGACTCCTCACTGACCCTATATAGTGGGATTTATTGTTGAGGAATAAATCTAGTTGCTAGTAGTTCTTGATCATTGTTTCTAGTCGTTAGTTGTTTTTTTTACCAGTTACAAAAATAGATATGTGTTATTGAATAATAAATATTCAACATATTCTTGTCAGATTGTATGTAAGAGTTCAATTTTTTTATGCAATAAAGAGAATTAGTTGATGACATGAATTTTTGAGTCAAGTAAGTAGGTGTTGACAACTTCTATGAAAGAAATAAATCAAGCAAGGGCCACTTGAGGTACTACTAATCCACTCTATTTCTTGTTATTAGATTAATTTATGCATTATTAAAATTAGTTAAGATAGTTTCTAGTTATATGCATGTGCAATTCATGAACTCCATTTTATAGTTTGGGTTGAATTTTGTAACTTCATGTTTGTTTCATACTTCAAAGGAATTAGTTACAATTCAGTTTTAGGAGTTAATAATTACAGCCTTGAGTGTTAGGTGCACATAGCTTAAGGTAGCAGCTTATATTTATTTCCCCTATTTTACAAATCAACATTTCATTTGCTTTTCTAGATTTTATAGTTTTTTGTACATGTGTGATTGCCTATACTCCATTGATATAGGACGTGTCTAAGATCCATGAATAAATATATTATACCAGCATTGTCTAAAGCTTATGAGTCCCTGGCTGATAATTAAATGAAGCCTCTTGTGAAAGATGAATTGTTCAGTTAGGAATCCACCCTCTGAATTGTGTGTCTACCTAGTAGCACCAAGTTATTTAGACATTAGAGAGGCTCTACATTTTTGGTGCCATTGTCAGGGATTGTGCTAAGTTCAAGATTCTCCTGTGTATTTTGCAATAGGATTTGTGCTATGACGGAAGGAAGGAAACCTTGAGTATGCCATTTATTATATCATTAAAAATATTTAGAGGGTATAACTCAGCTATACAATAAATGAAAAGGAGATGTTAGCAGTGGCTTATGTAATCAACAAATTCAGACACTGCATTATAGGGTATTCTGTATTCATACATATTGACCATACAATAATAAGGTACCTAATGAACAAACCAGTAGTTGGTGGCAAGCTTGTGAGATGGTTACTACTACTTCAAAAATTTGATAGGGCGAAATTGGAATTTACCTTTCTATATCCATATAGATGCTTCTGATTTTGCAATAGGAGCTATGCTAGGACATAAGGAAGGAAAATTTGATTATTCCATTTATTATATTAGTAAAAATCTTCAGGTGGGAAAACTCGGCTATATAGTAACTAAAAAGGATATGTTAGTAGCAATTTATGCAATCAACAAATTCAAACACTACATTACAAGGTATTATGTATTTATGCATATTGACCATACAACAATAAGGTACCTAATGAAAAAACCAATAGTTGGTGGCAAGCTTGTGAGATGGTTACTACTACTTCAGTAATTTGATATTATTGTTGTAAACAAGTCGAGGAAAGCCAATGTAGTAGCAACATTTCTCTCTAGACTACCAGCCAAATTAGAAGAAGATGTTGTAGATGATTCATTCCCAGATAAGCACCTATTTTCTCTCTCTCTCTACATACACCTTGGTATGCAGACATAGCCAATTATCTGGTAGTAGGGAAAAAACCACCACATCTCTCACCAAGGGAGAAGAGGCAATTAGTTCAAAAAAGTTTTCCTTACTCATCAATAGCTGGATATTTATTCTACATAGGGCCTGACAATATAATGAGAAGATGCATCAAAGAATATGAAGTATATGATATCCTCAAAGCATGCCATGATGAACCTTTTGGGGGACACTTTGCAGCAAAGATGAAAACTCTTAAGATTTTAAATACTGACTATTATTGTCCAACACTTCATAAAGATGTAGTCAAATACACAAGGAGCTATGATAGATGTCAGAGAATGGGAAGGTCAACAAAAATAGATGAAAGGCCATTATAGCCACAACTAGTAATAGCACCATTTTATAAATGGGGAGTAGATTTCATTTTTCCAATCTCCCCAACATCAAATAACAAAGAATACATACTAATTTATACTGATTACCTTACCAAATGGGTGGAGGTCAAAGCCTTGAAATTTGTAAGGAATAGGAATATGGTAAATTTTCTCTATGAAGATATCTTCACAAGATATGGTGTTCCTAGAGAACTTGTCATAGAACAAGGGCCATAGTTTACATCATATCTGATCATAAAAATAGTGCAAGAATACATAAAAATTCTACACCTTATCACCCTCAAGAAAATGGTCAAGTGGAAGTCACTAACAGAGAAATTGAAAATATCCTCACAAAAAATAGTGAAACTCCACAGGAAGGATTGGGCAGCCAGGTTACCTGAAATAGTTTGGACTTACATGACAACTTGGAAGACAACAACATATTTTTTACCATATGAATTGGTGTATGGTAAAAAGGCAGTACTTCCAATAGAATTTGAATACAAAACTCTGAGGACAATAACCAACTTGGGCATGGATTTATCAACAACACAAAAGGAGAGGTTGCATAACCTCAATGCCTTGCATGAAATAAGAATGGAAGAAAAAAACCATACTGAAATCATCCAGAAGCAAAGGATATATTGGCATGACTGTAACATGCCCATTTGTTCTACATAGTAATTTTCCCATGTTTTGACCTCAAGTAAAAGTTTAAGCAACCATCCATAATGAGCAATATTCTTTTTTTCAAATATAAATATAGAATGCACAATTGAAATAAACATAATTCCAAACTTTCCCATTGCATTATATCAAATTATTACAACATTCCAATATATTGATTTCATAGTACAAAATTTCATGAAAACATTTCTCTTTTACAATTTTTCCATAGTAATGGATACAAAAATATATTCAAGGCTCCATTGAGCTTACTGGCAATAGATATATGAATGGTCTAGGTGCCCTCCATCAAATATTGGTCACCAAATGTTGAGAAGAAGCATCACTCAAGTGTTTTTCTACCAACAATGGACTACTATGGTCCCCCACACATCTACCAAACTTGGTAAGATGGTCCTACCCTTTGACGGAGAGATTGGTTTGGTAACCTCATAATAATAATGACCTTTCTTAAGCTTGGTGTTGTGTCCTACATATCTAGAAGTATCACACAATGGTTACAACCTATCATATGACATTACCTGCCTAGTATGTAAAATTGGATCACAGTGAATTGATAGTGTAAACAATGGCAACATACACTACTTTGGCCAACATATTCATCACCCCAGAATGGACACCACACACTCACCCACCTTCCTAGATCGATTTGTATTTGACCATTCATGTCCTATACATAGGATATTCCCTTTCCCATGGATTAATCTAACCCCAGGAACAACCTATTATCTCTTACATTTACTATGGCACTTCATCTAAGTAATTCAAAGTAATTCTATAACTCAACTAAGATAAGAATTTTCCATATAAGATTTAACTATAACATAGTATTTAATGCTACTATATACACCCATTCCTTAATATGGAATATATACATACATGCAAATAATAAAGATCCTTAGACTAGGCACATCAAGGAATATTTCACTTTCACATAAATAATAAAATAACCTTTCCAAAGTAAACCATTAAACAAGTTTCCCAAACAAGGCAAATAATGTCACACAATCTTTTCAAAAACACATAATGCACAAAAGAGTAGAAATAAGCATGCTTTTTTATGCAATGCTCCAATTGATCAAGTTGGAATCCTTGCTCTGCCTTCCCAAATTCAAAAAGTAATTCCCCACTCTCACTTCCACTCACCAAAATATTGCACTTAAAAACCTCTCACTACTCTCAAAAATCTCACAAACTCTCAAACTCGGAACTTAAAAAATAAGCAACAAGTGTGTATAATGCATCCCAAATGAGGTTGAAAGCACCTCTATTTATACACAAATGTGAGCAACTACAGGCTAAAAACAAGCTATCAAAGATGACACTTCTCAATCCAAAAGGTTTGACTTAGCAAGAAAAAGAAAAGGTGACTAAAATCATTGCACTGTAAACACATACACAGCCAAATTTTACTATGAATAATGAGTTTCCCACTCAAATGGAAAGCAAGAATAACAATAAAAAATGCAAGGTTAATGTCTTCTACAAGTCAACTTATTTGGCCAGCTTCTCATTTGAACATTTCCCATATTTCAATTGTCTCAATATGTTGGAATTCATATTGCAGTTTAGACTTCTAAATGGTTCAAACTATTCATAATTTGGCACCACCAAAACATCACAGACCCTATCTTTTGGGTTTCTATTTGCTTAAGACCGGGTCTATGTTTCATGTACGTTGCATATCCTATTTTCCTTCATGTTTGACTAAGTCTTGGATGTTATATATTTCACATTGTTTGCATTTGATTTTATGCACTAAACACTAGCGTTGTTAATGTTTCACATAACTCGGCACTTTAAATACATAATACACTGCTTAATGTTTATGTGCAACCTTTAAGCACTATTCATTTATTTCTGTGCAATATACTTTATGTATATGATGCACATTTTATATAGTATATGTTGCATTTAATATGCTATGCGCTTGATAAATAATTTAGTGCTATTTGAAATCCTTAACACATATATTTAATATATATAATATATATACACATCACAAAATATGTATATATGTATATATATCTCAACTTATAAGTTTATAAAATAATTTATTCGATATTTGAATATACATACATATTCCCATATTTCACATTTTGATGCATGCATATATATATACACATATGTATATATATTAATATACTAGTATGGATGTTTCCTTTTTGCCAATATATATGTGTATGTTAATATATATATATATATATATGTATATCATTCCTTGATATTTAAACACATATATTCAAAATCATATCGATCGACATATATACACGAAGTGTATATATATGCCACCTTGTTCGATTGATATTCCCACGCATATGGGTAACCCATCCATGAGCAACGTAGATATGCCTATCTACATATACTCTACATATTTACTCGTGTATGATTTTATCGTTTAACACATACATATATACATATATATACATTTTATGTATATATATCCCATCGATTAAATATAGACACATAAAGAAGAACTCTCACATCACAAAGAGACTAAACACTTTTAACCGCCAAAACAATAATGTTCATGAATAAAACCCTAACTACTTCTAACCATACTCAAACAAGACCAAAAGGTAACTTACTATTTCCAAATCAATTGATCTGACTCGATCAAACTAGAAGTGAGTGTTACCAGACCAAGTTATCTCTTGAGTGATACTTCCCCTCTATTTCTAAGGCTTGATTCTAATCCTACACCCAACTTAGTACATTAAAATAGTAGTTAGCCAAAAACACATACATTCATTTTCATCATATATTTCTCAATCATAATCATCATATACCATCAAATTGAATCAAGCATTAATTCTTCATATTTCTAAAAACACGTAAAGCATAAATATATTTATTTAAATCATTTTCACCCAACTAGGTAAAAGTAAATAACTAGTAACACAACGGGGTGTAACATGTCCCCCCTTGTGAATCATCATCCCTGATGATTTTAAGTAGTAGACATAGACATAAACCATAAACATAAACATATCATAATTTTTTTTCAATCTCTCAAAAGCATGTAAGACATGAGGAAACTTTTGCTTAATCTCAACATAGTCCTCCCAAGTGGCAGAATCTTCTGCATATTGGTCCCACTAGACTTTGCATTATAGAACCTCTATGTTACGTAAGTGAAGCTTACATGTTCTGAGCACCTTGATAGGCTTGATTGTTACCACTCCTGGGTCTTGTACCTATAAATAATTCCAATCAATAACATGGTTATCCCCTAGTATATACTTTTTAAGGTAGGAGACATGAAATACATTATGCATCTTGGCAAGAGTTGGTGGCAACATAATTCAATAGGTGACATGGTTTACTTCCTCAAGAACCTCAAAAGGACCTACATAGTTTGGATCTAGTTTGGATGATTTTCCAAACTTGATGGAACTCTTATGAGGTTTAACCCTCAACAACACCTTTTCCCCTACTATAAATTTTTTGAGTACGTATCTAGAATCTGCATAGCTTTTCTGCCTATCATTGGCTTCAGCTATCCTCTGCTTAATAATTCCAACTTTCTCTTCCATTTTCGATAACATATTTGGCCCCAAGCTTATCCCAACTTATAGGAGTTTGACATTTCCTACCATACAATGCTTCGAATGGAGCCATCTTTATTGTAAAATGATAAGAATTGCTATATGCAAATTCAACCAATGGTAGGTAATCTTCCCACTTGTATTTTTGATCCATGCGATACATTCTCAGTAAATCTTCTAGCACTTGGTTCACTCAAGTACTTCCTTTATTTTAACTGGATCAACCGCAATCCCTTTAGCTAAAATTACATGACCCAAGTACTATACTTCCTTCTGAAAGAATGTACACTTAGAGAGTTTTCCATATAGCTTATGCTCTCTTAATCATTCGAGAACTATCTCTAAATGTTTACAATGCTCTTCTTCATTCTTGAAATAGATTAAGATATCATCAAGGAATACTAATACAAACCTATCCAAGTAGACCCTAAATACATTGTTCATTAGGTTCATTAATGTTGCAGGTGCATTCGTAAGTCCAAAAGGTATGACCGTGAACTCGTAATGACTGTATCTAGTCTTGAAAGCAATTTTGAAACTGTCTTCATCTTTGATCCTTAGTTGATGATAACCAGATCATACATCAATCTTTGAAAAAATTACTACTCCTTAGATCATCGATACATGGAAATGGGTACTTATTCTTTATTGTGGCTTTTTTAAGCATCCAATAGTCTATACACAAGTGCGGTATACCATCCTTCTTATTCACGAAGATCATTGGCACTCCATGGGGTGAAACACTAGGTCTTATCAATCCTTTGGACAACAACTCTTCCAACTATGACTTAAGCTCATTAATTCTATTGTTGTCATCCTATAAGGTACCTTGGATACAGGTTCTAACCCTGGTACTAGATCAATGGAGAAATTGAATACTCTCTTGGGAGGAAATCTAGGTAGTTCTTCTGGAAAGACATCCAAAAAAATTCATAAGATTGGATGCTTCTCTATATCCATTTCTTCATATTCAACCACTTCTCCTTCTTCAATTTATTGTGAATCTTGAAGTTCTGATGCAGGAGCATCCAGTGGTGTAAGGGCAATCCTACATCACCCAAAAATATATTTACTTTCATTTAGATTTTTTTTGTAGATGTTTTTGCATTTCTAGATACCCTTTTCGTCGAAGAAGAATTCCCAACTTTCAGAACTGCTTTTCTGCTTTTTCTGCTCAACTGCTATTTTTAGCAGGTATGAATTTGAAGGCGACAAAAATTTAAGGGAAGCTTCAGGACATAATAATAAACACTTTGGTGAAAGAATCAGATCAAGAGCATTTCCGGTTCAAAAGTTATTCAAGTTTCAATTTCTGCTTTTTGCCTTATGAAATCTTCGGAGCTAATTTTGAGGTACTTAGAGGCTCCGGATGGGCCTGAAAAATTGGCGGAATACGAAAGTGGTTAGCCTTTAGGCCCCACTTTCCGGCAAGAGATCTTCGCGAGAGCTTTCCGAAAAGGTATTATCATTGAAGATCTGACGGTTAGATCTTGAGTTAGGGCTTCCGAAAGTTGGTGCATAATTTGAATCCCGTTTTTGGCTCCAAACAAAGAAATGGGCTATTTATGGGCGAGTTACTGTTTCTTTTAGGCAGTTTTTGGGGAAAGAAGATCGCATGCTGCGAATAGGGGAATTTCTGTAGTTTCTTTCTGTAATTTGCATGTATTGCAAAACTGGAGGATTTGAGATCCTCTGCATGTAGGAATTTCATACTTTGAAAATAATAAGATTTGTTAGTTTTTCGGTGTGATTTTCTGTGTCTCAGGTTGCACCCTCATCAAGTTCTCAAAATATGACATCATCTTGAAGAATGACTTCCTTGAATTCTTCTAGTTTATCCATTTTGATTGTGAAGATTTGGCAACCTTTCTTCCTTGCTCTATGCATTTGCACAACTAAAATATGTCGTAGTTTCACTTCTCTAGGTGTTCCTTGCAAAGACACTTGGCTACCTAGATCATCTAAGAATTCTATGGTTTTAGCATGACAATCCACTTTAGCTCTATGCTTCCATAGCCAATTCATTCCTAGAATGACATCATAAGAACCTAAGGGTGCTACATATAAGTTTACTTTCATTGAGAAACTTGGAAGTTCAACCCTTTCCTCAAATAAATATTTATTCACCATTGCTCTTGTTTGGTTTGCATACTCCACAACCCAAGAATTTTCCATAAAACTAGCCTTCCTAGAAAATTGATTAGTTATTCTAGGTGAAACAAAATTTTATGTGGCTACAATATTAATAAGTATGGAAATAGGTATACTAGACAAAGTACCTAAAGTCTCCACCAGAGTGATTTGGAAATACGATTGCCAATTGTCCAACGCTGCATGGATCTTCTGTTGGAATGCAATTCACTGAGGAGGAAGTGAGTTACCATATGGTTGTGTTCCTCATGGTTGATTGTGACACTAATTGGAAAAATGATCCCCACCACATGTATAACATCTTCTTATTGGTCCCTTCCATTTTGCTGGCCTTTCAGAGTTATTGACATTTCCTCCAGCTTTGCTATAGTTTCCACTATTGTTGTTGTTGAAATTTTTTCCTCAAAGATCCCTCCTTGGCTCATTCCAATTATTGCAGACCCCTTTATCCCCTTGCTTTTGAAATTACTTCCCCTCATTATACTTCTTCAGATCTTGATTATTTTGAGGCCCACCAAACTTCTTTCAATTACTATTCTCCCGGTAGAACAAGATGGCTTTGAGATTTTTCTCTTGTTTGATTGCCTTCTCATATACTAAGTCCATTGTGGCTAGACTGTGTACATCCACCTCTCCACCTATTTGGCCATTCATACCCATAATAAACTTCTTGATTCAAAATTTCTCATCTTCTAGTACATTGGTATGTATCTTAAAAGACAAGTAAACTTCTCCCAATACTCATTTATAGTAGATTATCCTTGTTTCAAATTTTGGAAATCAGTGAGCCTTAGATTAAAAAAGAGTTGGGGTAACCACCTTGGAAAATCTTAACAAACTCATTCCAAGTCAGCTTTAAGGAACTGAAACCTAGTTTGATCTTCTTGTTCATCCACCAGTTAGAGGCTTCTCCTGATAACTGGTAGGCTCCCCAAACCTCTTTAGTGACCTCAAAATAGTTTCTAATCTCAAAATACTTCTCCATTTGAATTAACCAAGCCTCAGCCTCAACCCCACTGGTAATTCCTTTGAATTTTGGATGGGTATTTTTTTTCATGTCCCTAGATAATTCAGTTTCCAATCGCTTTCTTTTGGTTCCCTCAGTATATGATTGAGACATCACTTTTTTTATCAATAATTTTAGTATGATTTCAAGAATCCTCCCCTTCTTCCTCATTGTTGGGAACTTCTTCTTCATATTCATTATGTGGGACTTCTTCTTCCTTTCTTTCCTTTCCCCTCACTTCTTGTTCAAGAATTCCTATCCTTGCTCTTGTTTCATCCATGATTTCCAAAAGATGATCCAACTTAGCTTCGACACTTTCTGGACCTTGTCCAACTTCTTGACTCCCTCTAGGTTTAGTTCTTGTACTAACCATTGCCTCAAGTAAAAGTTATACCTGGAGGTTCATCTTTAATTAGATCCTATCATGGCATACTTTACGTATTGATATTTCAAAAGAGCATAATATTCATACATGATAAATTTCATTGAGGGTCTCATATACAAGTTTTGATAAAAATTATATATATTTTTTCATTTATTCATAAGGATTTCAGTATCCTTTCTTTTACATAGAATGACTATTTAAATATTCAAGAGGAGAGTATCCATCGGATTCACTCTCAGATACATCATGCCCCTAGGTGAAAAAACTATAGAAGGGACCTGTTACTACATGAGACCATAGCACTTGCCATTCGTCATTACATATACACCCATATCAAGTGTGTATTCATCATTCCATCCACACATGTATCAATACACATTTTAGTTCATTGTATGTAGCTTATTCCTTCCATCACCACGTATCCATCACATCGCCTTTCCGATTCTACAGTACCATGTAATAACTTTCACTTCACTCATATCATAATTTTCACAGGCTTTTTCATTCATCATTCCAATACCATTTCCACGTGTCACATACATACTTCCTTACACTTCAAACCATAATTGCATGCAATTCATAATAATTGTGACATTCCATTTCAAATCAAGCTACAAACAACATTCAGTTATTGTGGACGAGTTATATTTCAATTCAAATAATGCCTATAGGTACTCTCCACATTAACTATCATAATTATTATTGAAGCTTACTAATTTTATACATGTTTATCATTCATACGTGCATGTCAATCTCATATTTATATTTCCACTACTTCTAAATTATGACTCCGCCCAATCCATACATGCTAAGTGAGGACACTTAGCAACTTTAGTTGGGGGAGGGGTACTAAAGGCTATATTCCTTAGTTTTTGGTTTTCAAACTTTTTGTCATTTCATTTTTTGTCATTATCAAGAAACTGAGAGTTTAGAGGATAGAGAAAGGTGTTCAACTACAGATGGGAAATACAATTGAGTAATATATCATACAACATAGCAGAAGCAATATAAGTGGGGTGATAGAACAAAAATAGAGTAGAGTAGAACTAGTGAGTGACTGTGGATTGAAGCATTGCAATGGGGGTGACATTGTGAGAAGGGAACCGACAACACATAATTTGCTACTAAAAGATACACAATACCTGCCTATCTTCCAGCAAGTTGGCTAGTTGGACTACTTCTTGAGATACAAAATTTAATGAAGTGATGACCCCAAAAATTTCCATTACCCTACAAAATGATGAGGCATTTGTCAGGATTTTGAGGGTAGACACATTAGAAGTTGTTATAGCTAAAGTGCCTAATCTTCCAAGGGTGGGAAAAGAGTTTCCAGTGAGAGAAGATGCAATTACAGTTAGGAAAGAATTCTCCTTACCAAGAGAAAACTTTGACTCTTCTTCACAAGGTACCAAACGTGTTAGAGTAAAAGGTATTTCCTAATTAATTATTTACTTAATTATTAGGTTCATTTTCACTCTATTTACTTAAGCTTACTTAGCTCATGTTTTTATCTAGTTGCATTTATTTATTTAAGTAATTAGTTTATTATATATTTACTTTATTTGATTTAGATTTGGATAAGCTTTCCTTCTTAGATAATAATCCGTCGAATAGTGAAAACCACTTCAATGGTGCTTTGGATAAGTACCATGGGGAAAACCTCACAAACATGCACCATGTGTAGTAGGTCATTTCTCTACCATTTATCATCATTTTGTCTAATTTTTCATTCCATCCACAATAAAATGAGCATAGGCTCCAACATAATAAAACCTTGTCACACCTCTCATGGCCTGATATTGGTTGATGTTTCACGCCACCCAATTTTTGTATCCATTCCTTTCGTAATAACTGATCCTATACTTAGATGACCTAGATATTTAGATGGGATCTTTGACATGATATTAGAGGATATTATCACAATCACTCACCACAATTCACTTTTCATAATAACCTATCCACAAGACATAATAAATTTTACACCCGTCATAATCCACATCCCATAATAAATTGTCCCTTGTTAAGGATGACACTTTGATCTGAAACAAATAGGACATCCTACCAAAAACTGATCTCAACAAATTTCAAAACAGCAGACAAAATATTAAACTAGCCTTCAACCTATCCAGTTAATTTCCTATTTATCTATTAACGAAATCTATTTATCACTTGTCTTATACAGGTTGTTGCATCATCGAAACCAGACTGGACATCTTACACAAGATGTTTCATCCTTGAAATCAGACATAATCCTTTCAATCCTATCAATAGATCATTTATCCATTGACAAGAAGATCTAAATGGCTATTGAATCGGTTGGTCTAGTTAGTCTTATCTTTTTATCTGATTTATCTTCTATCATGTTCCTATGCTACTCGATGATATCCATAAGTGATTAGAGGAGTTAGGATGGATCATGATTATTTTTGTTGGATTTTTGTTTATGATTTGTCTTGACAATATGACTGGGGCAACTAATTCCATTGTGTGTGATTGGGGTTCCATTTGGCATAATCAAAACATCCTATGCAAGTTAAAGGTCGGCTAATGATTTCTTGCATCAAGGTCAACATGATTTGTGGCTACTTCCTCACATATTCTAACAAGGTTCTATTGTCATTAGTATGTGTCATGACACTCCTTGTTTGTTGTGTCTTAGTCCTAACAATAGATACTAAAGTTACCAAGGTTTGTCTCAACTTGGTGTACATATATCCACTTGTCTTTTATCATAACTTTAGGCGAATGAAAATAAATGCCGCCACCATAATTCATGCCTTGGTATACATACATCTTCTTGCCACATAATAAAATGCTCTATAATGATAATTATGCACTAATTAAAGCTCAAAATCTATCCTACCAATCATACATCAATCTTGATCCATTTCATTTCAATTGACTGGTCTATCTAACCATTCTTCACTCTTTATTAACTTTTTCCTCTCGCTAACATTTCTTTCGTCAGTCCCTATAATCATTTTGATGGTGTACTATGACACATGAAAATAAATTAATCAATCACATAATCCTACATCCATACTCATGTTAGAACATCATCATCAACATAGCATCATAAAAGGCATTCTAAAAAATTTCATAAGCATATAGTGGCATCCTACATATAGGTAATATAAACATGATTAGTCCCATCATAAACCATAAGCATTAGATATCCATACACATCATACATATAAGCATAAATACACATCATATGCATCCATCCATATACACATCATATAGGAACCATCACATTAACATACAATACATCGCATAGGACTGATCATCATAGAAACATGCATATAAAACATAGAGACATCATATAGTTTCCACCAAAAATAATGCATCTCATATACATATATATACCAAAAAATTGTGTCATGGCACAATACTAGAATGGCTATAAAAAATGGAGCATGTAGGCTTGATCAAAATATGCATGAGTGTCTTGATGGCCTTGGTTGTTCCCGCTCTATATTTGGCCATGGTTGTGGATATGGTGACCTCCTAGGTCCTGAAACCTCATAGTTGCTCAGTATCCTCCTAGAGTGTGATTGGATTTGTGATCTACTCTATGTAGAGCTCAGTTCCCTCTATGTCGGGGTACAACATCCTCATAGAGATCTCTATAATATTGGGTCTCCTAACCTTCCTGATAAAGCTATTGAGCAAAATCTACCATGGGACCACTCACAGTCTCTATGAAACTCATAGTGAGTTGCTTAGCCCTCTATGCTCTAATAATAGTTGTGTCTCACTCAACAGTAAGTTGTGCAACTTGAGCCTGTAATGCCTACACTTGTGCTTGCAATTCTAGAATTCGCACTTGCGTACCATCCCTTGGCCTCTGCCTCCTCCTCCAACACATCATGTATCACCTCCCTGACATGGACATCCTAAACCCCCTCATCTACTGCTATGTCTTGAGTGTCCTTCTCTACTTGGACATCCTCCTCCTATGCAGCCTCCTCCCCCCGCACCTCCTCCTCCTGAGCAATCAATGGCAATCATTCCATTGGAATCATTGGAGGAAATCTACCTTTTCCTCGACCTTGACCCATCCCTCCATATCCACCTCCTCCATCATCTCCATCATCCCCCTACCTATCCCCCTCCCTCTCAACCACCCTCTCCTACCTCATCCCTATCGCTCCTGAGGAATAGGTACCCTAGGATCTGTAAATAGTGTTAGCCTATGTTGAGCCCACCATGCATCATACTCTAGAGTAGTGCCCACATTGACCACCTTTAGACCTACACCCCACTGTACTGATTGGAGTACACCAAAATCTTGAAATTCTACCTATGGGATGATCATAGGACCCTAGTGGCCCACCTCTTGCACTAATTTGTTGAACATAGCTAAACCCACAAGAATGCCCTGATTCTGCCCAAACTGTTGTAGAACACACTCTGATTACTATCTCTCTATAATGTGTTGTGATTGGATTATGCATCCAATCAAGTACCATGTCTACCTATAATATAGAAGGTGCTCAACATCATCCCATGTTGGAGATTGCCTATATGGCCTCCATGTGAAACCAACGAGCATGTTAGATCTCATATTTTTAATAACCAACATCGTTAACATGACTATGAGTAATAAAACCATTGTACATATATACATATGTAAGGGGGAAATCGATAGCTGTGAAAAAATCAAACATGAATGAATTAAACTAATCTAATATTAAGATTCATACCCATTACTCATGAAATGAAGCTTTTAAGCTAATGAAATCCTAAGATAACATAATGAATTCAAAAACCAAAGAAAACTTTACCATCCCATGTCGAAGTGTATTCACAATGATGTTGGATCGTTGTTGTATCAATACGAACCCTCCATTTATGTGCTTGCAATAGCTTCAATGTTGTGTGATGTTAATCGAAGATGTGTGTAAAAGCTATTGAGAAATTGATTATCAATTCGACATTACTTCGTTGCACAAAAGATGTCGATTCCTCGATCATTTTTTATGATGAAGAGGATTGTTATATAGAATTTGTGTTTTGAAATGAACGACCGAGATCATGTAGAAGAATATCCTAATCAACGATTCAAAACCGTTGAGAGGAATTAGATGGGAAGAATTAGCATATTTTGATTACGTAATCGGTGTGATTAATGAAATCAATTTGAGTGTTCAATGGAATTGAGAAAATAGATTGCCTAATCTGTGGAATTGAGGAAATCAAGTTGAGCCTTCAGTGGGATTGAAGAACAGATTAATCAGTTAGGAAATAGATGAATGAATCAACCAATCAGAGTGAGCAATTGGGGGATCATAATTTTCTCAATCATGAAAGTGGATGAGGGTAATTAATTGATTAAATTAATTAATTAAGCCTTTTTGAGTTGAACGTGCAAGTCATGTTTGACTTTTGCAAACAAAGTTGTATTTGTTTGTTGTTGACCTTTTTGAATGATGTTTGAATAATTTATTTAATTATTCAAGTTTAGGGGAAAGTCGTCTAATTAAACTATTAAATGGTAATAATTTAATTGATTGAGGGGAATAGGGTAAATGAGCGACATAATTAAATAATTGATGTTATTTAATTAATCGAGAGGAATAAAGTTAGATTAGGACTTTATTAAATAAATGAAATTTATTTAATTAGTCAAAAATAATGAAAAAGTGAATTAATTAAATAATGTAATATTATTCAATTAATAGAGGAAATTAGGGTTTTTGATGTAATTGGTGTGAAATGCAGTGATATTAGGTGATAATGATACCGATGATAAGAAAATGTCATTTAGGATGTGCAATAAGTGTTAGGTCATTTTTACATGTCTACATTTTTCCCCTCTTTGAGACAAAGTATTGGTTGCTTTGTTTCAAAGAATTTGATGTTAAGATCAAGATTTGAAAAAAAATTATATGAAAGATGGTAGGACACTAGGCTGGCCCCTTGAGAGGTTGACCAAAAATATCAATTTTTGGGTCGAGCTCGCAAAAAATGTTTTATTCCAGTTTTGATGTGTAGAGGATGAAAAATTAAGCTTATAGGACCCTTGTTGATAGTTTAGATGTACCTAGGAGCTCCTAATTTCAACCTAGGAGGGTTTCCTAGGTAAAAAATTAGGGTTTGGGGGTTAAAATAGGTAATTAGGGTTAAATTTACCTCATTTGCATTATGAGCCTATAGTAATTTCTTGCCTCTGGATTTCTTGATTTTGTGATTGTTGAGGAGCTATGGCAAGGATTTGAGGAGCCCCACATTGCGCGTATGTGGTTCATGAGTTTGGGTGGCCTATTGGCGTCAGTGCGTCGGTATGTACCCTTTCCTTTCTTGTTTTTGAATTTTCATTTTTGAGTAATTAATGCATGAAAACATTTTAGGCGTTAGCGGTAATTTTATTTTTTTACGCATTTGAATCATTTCAACCTCTTTTGTTGTTTGTATTTGTGTTGCTCTTGAATTTCTTTCTCGTACTTGATATATTTGTTTGCTTTTGACTCAAATATTCGCTTTTGTTTATGCCTTCGTAACAAATGTTCACTTTTGAATTTTTTGGTTTGAAATGGCTTCCCTTGTAAAAAAAAATTGCTTTTCAGATAATTGTTCACTTTTGCCATTTTCATCGCTTTTGAGTTTTTTTACTGCTTTGGACAAAAACAGATCTACTTTTGACAAAAAGTGATCGCTTTTGCTATTTTGGAATTTTGAGCCAGTTTTTCTACAATCTGAGGTTTGTTTCATGTTTTCATAGCAAATTTTTAATGTCATGGGTTGAATGGTTGCAGGCAGTTCTTGAACCGCTTTATTCGAGGGAGTGATGACCATGTGATCTGTTCAACTTGATCATAGGTTTCCATGAGCTTAAGCAAGATGTGCTAGATGTTGTGGGGTTGTAGCATATATGCTACATGCTAGTGATTATATACGATAGAGCGATGATGATCGCTCTCATTGAGAGGTGGCACTTTGAGTCATCATCCTTTCATTTGTCGACTGGTGAGGCCACCATCACCTTAGAGGATGTATGGAGGATCCTTCAAGTATTGATTCATGGAGATCTAGTGACATATTTTGTATGACAAGGTACATGTGCTATGCACTGAGTCCTTGGTGTTAGGCATCTTCATGTTTGAGAGTCAGAGATAGACCTATCTCTATTTGTTAGCAATACGAATCCTGCTTCATTGGTTCTATGTGATTTGGTCTCGAGGCTCGTCGTTCCTGATTGGAGAGGTAGGAATTTTTTCGTTGGTTGGGGTGTATGTATATTGAGGAGATGTTCAAGCATGGTATCGGATATGCATGGGGCTCATGTCTCCTTGCTCATCTTTATAGAGACATGCATGAGGTTGCCTACCAAGGAGGCAGTTCCATTTCTGTTGGTGTGAAATTACTGCATGTGTGGGACTGGGAGCATATCCCAGTTACTAGGCCTGATGGTATCTTGAATCGGGATCCATAGGATCCTTACTCTTACAGATATGGTGATTTTCTTTATTATACTTGTCCCGAGCAGCTACCTTACTGGTGTCTTGTGATAGATGATATGTCAGGTTTTTTTTGGAGGCCATGGTTGGATTGTGATGCATGGCACGATGATCAGGAGTAGCTTCCATTTTGTAGACAGACTTATTGGTTGATCGACTGAGTGCATTCTTTTCTCGAGAGATATCTACCTAATCGGGTACTTCACCACTTTAGCGAGAGAGTCATTTTGTTATTGATTACTAGGCTCATTTTGGGAGGACCACTCGAGAGGTGTAGGTGTGGGGATTGCAAGTTGATCATGATGCAACCTTTTCTAATTTTAGAGCATGTGTACCATTAAGATGGGGGTGGCTTGTTGGACATGTAGATCCTGGTACCACCCTAGATTATGATTAGTGGTGGGCTTGACGGATTCCTCTTAGGTTTACAAATCCTGTTAGCGTTGTGCCAACCATTGGGAGAGTAGGCATTACTAGCCAAAGAGGGGAGAGACAGTGACTCTGGATCACTGTTGAGCAACTGGATATAGTGAGATAGGATGGGCATCAAGATCAGCAAGATGATCCCATGTAGGAGGATCCACCCATGGCACAGGGTCCTCCTCCACCACCCGAGGATGCAGTGATTTAGTTAGCATAGATGACAGTCGCTAGAGATGCAAAGGCTATGCAAAGACAGACTATGGAGGTGCAAGTTACCATTTTGACTATCGAGCATGACATTGCAAGGTAGGAGAGAGATGGATTTAGGCAATAACAAGATATTGAGATTGGGCGATGTCACATCACCAAGGTGTAGGTGTAGTTTATTACAGCTAAGAGGAATACCCTCAAGGCAGAGCGTGATGATCTCATAGCATAGTAGGACCAATTTATGAGGGAGGCCACCTACTACCAAACTCTGTATGAGGTTTCCATTCCTAGAGCACATAGACATCCTCAGTTTGGTGAGCCCAGTACAACTACTGGTGCAACCGATTCAAGTGACTAATTAGGCATCCAGATCAGTTGCTAGTGATGTTGTAGCCTTCTCCTCACTAGATTCATGATCATCATAGATCATCACCTCCGACTGGGAAGTAGGACTATTTGTACTTGATCATTATGTTGTTTATTGTTCAAAGACTTATGTTGTAGACATGATTTTGTATATACATTCATCGACCCAGTTGAGGCCTCGTATATATATTTTTTTGTATATTTTATCACATGTTACTTTATGATGTATATCAAATTCTTAGTTTTGATGATATATGAGATATACCATGTTTCAATTCGGCTTTATAATTTGTTATGAGATGATTATGGATGATGATGTATGTTTATGTTCATATTTTTATACTTTTGTGATGTATGCATATCTTGTGGATGGATGGACAATTTATATATCTATATGATATATGATGTTTTATTGTGTATATGATGGATGTTGATATAATTGTGGATGCAAGAGGGATATGGTACTAATGATATTTTGATGCAGGATGGAGATGTTAGTTAGAAGAAGTGTTGGATGATGGATACAAATTTGATGTTTATTAGTTATTGATGAGTTTTGCTTTTGCTTTGCATAGAGGCTTCGTATCTTTAACAATATTTTTTGATGTAGCAAAAAGATACGATGCACCAGGGTATTAATAACCAAGGTGGATTTGTATCCATTGTGTGGACTTTGACTTAGCATACAAAGAATATTCTTGCTTAAACCAAACTTACAAAAACCCTATTAGAATATATGGTTGAGTTGTGTTAAAAAAAATTGGAACAGTTACACAAAGAGGTATGAAATACCTAACATGCAATTGCTAAACGAATTGTCTCAAAACAAATTCCATACACCAAACAAAGAAAGTATTCGTCATGGTAGTATCACAAAAACATCTTACAAACATAACTAACAAAAATCGACTATTAATACCACCATTCCTTCTTCTCTAAATCCTTATGGACATCCTCGAGAGGTCCTGGGAATGTGGTATTATGATAAATAAAAAAGATAAGACTATAAAAAGATAGACAATGTTGCAATATCACTTGCCATATCTGTTTGAGGTTTTAGGTTGTTATCTGGTGTTGATGATGTCTATCAAGTAGGAATGTTTTATCCGTTAAGACATAACTCAGGAGGTTGTTGGTGAGTTATCAATAGATAGGTAGTTAACACTATGACATTGTTTTCACTTGATAGTTGCTTAATTATTTCAATCTTCACTTTGAATTTTTTTATTTTGATGTTTGTTTTGTTTGTTGTTTGTGTTGTCAAAGGGTGAGTGTGAGGATTGTTTATTATGGATAAAAAATTTATTGTGGTTGGTGATGATGGAGGTAGGACCTTTTTGTTTTTTTGTTTATTTGATGTTGGTTTTGTTGTTTTTAGGGGACTAACCTAGGGCCTCAAGGGATCATCAAAGATGTTCCTTTCCTACGTTGTACACGCAGAGGGTCGTAGTTCACTTGGTTTGATAAGAACATGTTTTTGAAGTTTAAATTTTGACTAAGTCAAAAGAAAGCATGATAGATACCTAAGGGGACTGACCTAAGGCCTCGGGGGCTAATAATCCTTGCCTATTTTATACATGCAGAGACCACGTAGTTCAACCGGTGTTGATTCAAAGCATAACATATTTTTTGGGATTTGATGTTTGAACCTTTTTTAAAATAAAAAAATGTTTGTTTTCTAGATGTTTTTTTTTTGGATAGTTTTCAACCATGATGGGATGTACAAGGATCCAATCTACTACCAGTTTCAGGAAGTTTCCCCCAATTTGAGACAAGGTTACCTTCACTAGGGGAGACAAATGTTGATGGTGCAGGAAGGTTCAATACTCAATCAGTTATCAATCCATGGTTGGACACACGTTTTATTATGAGACAAATGGTTGGATGCTTCAGATAGTGCTAGCAGATAACAATGCAATCCTTATTCAAATGTAGCACCCGTTTGCCAGGTTTTCACTACAGTACCTATTCTAGAAGTGCCATAATGTGGTTTTCACTTAAAGAGCATTTTATTTCTCTTTATTGTTTTCTTTCTTTTTTATTGTTTTTTTTTTGCTTTTTATCTTTTTGATTTTTTTGGATTTTTACCCTTTTTCCTGGGGTACTTGGATTTGTTTCAAGTATAAAACTTTTAAGATGGTTGTTGTTCAGTGGTTCAGCTGAAGGTTCTCCTTCAGGAGTAACCAATTGATAAGCTCCAGAGCCATAACTTGATGTGATGATGAACAAACCTAACTAGTTAGGTTCAAACTTACCTTTGCTATCTTGATTTAGTTGTACCTTATGATTCTCTTTGAGTACCAAGTCACCAAACTGAAAGTTTCTATTTTTGATCTTTTTATTGTAGGTTTGTTTGAGCCAATTCTGATAAACTTGAAGATGGTTTAACACGCTCAAACGCATTTCATATAGGAGTTCTAACTCATTCAATCTGGAGACCCAATATTTCTCATTATTGATCATGCCTTTTAGTGATATTTGTAGTGAGATGATTCCAACTTCAATAGGTAAGACAACCTCAGATCCATAGACCAAGTAAAAATGTGTGGCACCTGTAGGTGTGAGAATACTAGTTTGGTAAGCCCATAGGCTTGGGTTCAGTTGCAAATGCCAATCACGACTGACGTCATTAACAATCCTTTTTAATATCTTCAAGATGGTTTTGTTAGACACTTCGATCTGACCGTTGCCTTAGGGGTAGTAGGGCGTGGAGAATATGTGTTGGATAGAAAATTGGGAACAAAGCTCTTTGACATATTCGTTTTTAAATGGGGTTCCATTGTCCATTATGATGGTTTGAGGAATTCCATATCGACATATCAGATAATTCAAGATGAACTTGGATATTTTTTTCCTTGTGATGTATGTTAATGGAATTGCTTCTATCCATTTCGTAAAGTATTCAGTTGTGATAACAATGAGCTTATGGTCGTTAGAGAAAGTGGGAGAGATCTTACCTACCAAGTCTAATCCCACTGTGACAAAGGCCGCAGAGTTGTGATAGGTCTCAGCTCTTATGTTGGTGCATGAACAAGGTCACTATGTTGTTGACATTGATGACATTTTCTTGAGTACTAAATGCATTCTTGTTCTATGGAGGGCTAATAGTACCATGTTCTTTGCAATTTTTGTACTAGGTTAGGTCCACTAGAGTGGGACTCACAAATGCCTTCATGTACCTCTTGCAAGGTTATTTGTGCTTCTTTTGCATTAAGACATTGAAGTAAAATATCATCTAAACTTCGATGATATAAGGTGTCTCCTAGGATTGTGAATCGGGAATTCCTACAGGCAACGGTCTTCTTTTGGCTTGTCATTAAATAAGGGGGTATGATACCATGTTGGATATAGTTAAATGTGTCTTGGTATCGTGGTGAGTTAGGACCAACAACAACACACACTAGTTCTAATTATGGGATATTGAATAGCGGTATGAGCAGTTGCTCCACAAGGAATTCATACTTAGGAATATTTTTGTGGAATATCAAGAAGTGAACCTATTGTTGCCATAGCATCGGTTGCTTTGTTGTTGATCCAAGAAACCTATTCAAAGGTGATGGTGAAAAATATTGTTTGAAGCTATCCACCATCCTTTTATATGGTATCAACTTGTCATCCTTTGTTTGATACTCATCATTTACTTGCCTGATTGCCAATTGAGAGTCTCCATAAACCTGTAGTTCTTTTATCCTCCATTCGATGGCCATTTTGAATCCTGTGATTAGTGCTTCATACTCTAATATGTTATTTTTACATGGGAAAGTAATTCTATAAGCCTTAGGTATACTATCTCCTTGTAGTGTGAGAAATAGGATACGTGCTCCCAAGTCATGTTGAGTGTGGGGCCCATCAAAGTATAAGGTCCAACGACTTGTTTGTTCTGTTAGTAGTATGCTTTCATTTGGGAAGTCTGTTGTGAGAGGTTGGTGATCTTCCATTGGTACTTTTTCTAGTTAATTTATTATGATCTATCATTTTATGGCTTTCTTGTCTATGTACTCTACATCAAACTTGCTCAATATCATCACCCATTTAGCAATCCTACCTGTTAGAGTTGCTTTTGCTAATAGGTACTTTAGTGGATCTACTTTTGAGATCAACTTTACTTGTTTGTTCAAGATACAGTGTCTCAACTTCTGTGCCACAAATATAATAGAGAGACACCCTCTTTCTATGGGTGAATAGTTCAATTCATAGCCCACCAGTGTCGGCTGATATAGTAGACCACTCTTTCCTTGTTATTATCATCTAGTTGTGCTAAGAGAGCTCCTATTGTTGCTTGTGTTGTAGATACATAGAGTATCATTGCTTTATCTGGAATCAATGGCATTAATATTGGAGGAGTGAGTAGATACTCCTTGACTTGTTGGAATTTTTTATCACATCTACCATCCCACTTGAATGTGATATCTTTATGTAGGAGATGGGTGAACGGATGACACTTGTCTGTCAATTGCATGATGAATTGCTTGATGTTCTGTAGTTTCCCTAATAGAATTCTTAGTTTCTTCAATGTCTTTGGAGGAGGCATTTCTAACATGGCTTTTACCTTTGTAGGATCTACTTTGATGCCTCTCCTTGATACTATGTATCCTAGTAGTTTCCCAAATGTTACTCCAAATACACTTTTTCGGATTGAGCCTCAAGTTATACTATTTGAGCCTCTTAAATACTTTTTCAAGGTTGGTTAAATGGTCTTCTCTTTTGATGGACTTTTCTATTGTTTCATCCACATAATCTTCCATAATTGTGTGTAGCATATCATGAAAGATTGTAGTCATTGCTCATTGATAGGTTGCCCCTGCATTCTTTAGACTGAATGGCATGATGTTCTAGCAGAAGGTCCCCCATGCACAAGTGAATGCTATTTTATGTTGATCATCTAGGGATATCTTAATCTGATTATATCTAAAGAATTTATCCATCAATGATAGCATTTCATGTCATGTAGTTAGATCTACAATCATATCAATGCTCGGAAGAGGGAAGTCATCTTTTGGGAAAGCCTTGTTTAGATCTCAGAAGTCAGTGTAGATTTTTATTCCCCCAGTGGGATTTTATACTGGTACTAGGTTTGATATCCATTATGGATAATCAATTTGTTTGATGAAGCCTACATCTAGTAGTTTCTTCAATTCTACTTTTACCAAAAGTGTTATATGAGGATGCATCTTTTGTAGCTTCTACTTGATGGGTTTAGCTCCAGGAAATACAACTAGGTGGTGTATGACCAATGTTGGATCTAGCCCTAGCAGTCTGCATATGTCCATGTGAATTTTATCTTCCTTTCATTGATGAATGCTGAGAATTTCACTTTCTCTTCAGGATCAAGTGACATTGCATGATATATGATCTTAGGTGTTTCTGCTATGCCAACATTGATAGGTTCGGCTTCTTCAAATAGGAGTATTGACTTCTCTTGATATTTAGAAATAGGGAGATTGAATCCTACATCTTCAATCACCTCAAAGAGGTTTTCACCCTTAGATTCATGCTTTATTTTTCTCTTTTCAAGATTCGATAGAACCACATCATAGTTTTCCCTAGGGGATCTCATTTTGATTTTTACATTGTCTTTTTCAATTTTTCGACTAGAGGACACAATCTCCCCTCCAAAATATGCTTCTTGTTCGAGTTCCATGACAAACCCTTCTTTATGATCTCTTGATGGTATATCACTTCGAAGTCCCATAAATTTTGAAATAGCTTCATCATTCTGGAATTGATCCAAAACAAGTGAATGATGTTGTTGGTACCAATCTATTAATAGTGGGTAGAAAAGGGGTAGGTTGTCATCGTTATTTGTAAAGCTTACGAAATTTGTGGAAATGGTCAATATAGCTCTAGCATCTTTATCCCATTGAGTATCTAGGTCATCATCGCTAGAAGCGAGGGAATCCCATTCATACACATCAGAGTCTATTTCATAAGTATAGTCTTTAGGTATAGGTTTGCTAGGTCGAGTAGGGATTATACTTATGCCAAAGCTTTCAAATAGGTCCTCGATTGGTAAATCATTTTTTATAAGATGGTAGGTATCCAATGTCTTAACGCCAGTAGAATGAGATCCTTTCTCAAAAGAGGCACGTCTAGAGTTTGGAGTAACCACTTCTATCAACCCATAGCCTAGTCCCATATTTTTCTTTCTTTGTTCCACTATAATAGGTTCCCATCTACCTTGTTTGTGTCACCAAAGGCCACCTTTTCCTGTGTATCCCATTTTTTTAGCTAGTTGATACCCTTAACTACTAGGATCAATAGAAAGGGGTTGTAGTTGTTCTGATTCTTCTTGTTCTTCTTTGCAAATCATTGATGAGAGGTCCTCTTTAAATATTTCCTCATCCTTCATATCTCCCCACTTGGTAAAGATCATGGGTTTGACTACCATTGTTACTACTTGAACATGTTTGATATCCTTAGGCCCTCCATAAACCTTTGGTGTTTGGGGAAGCATTCCAATACAAAAGGCATGATTGAAATGATAATTTCTATTACCTTTGTCAAGTACCTCAATCTTGGAATCTAATTTTGGTTGCCCACTTGATGGGGTTTTAGTTGAGGTTGATGGTAGTGTTAATGGGTCAATATATGAGTGGAATGGTATATCATTACTAGGTACTTGCTGGATTTTGTTGTATTTCTCCTCCAATTTTGCACAGTAGTGGAAGGGTTTAAGATTAGCATATACTGTAACCTCCTTTCCTTCGTGAGGAATTTTATCAATCAGATATGCACCTTTGTTAAATTTTTAGAAATCTAACTATATATTGACACATGGAAACCTTCTTCAGATGTGGGTGATTTGAACGAAGAAGGAATCTCCAGAGCGAGCTGGTTCTCCGAACGGTAAATCTATTCTAAATGATTTTTTGTGGAAAAGAGTTAGAAGGATGAACTTGAATTAAACTTATGAATTGAGAACTTAATGATGACTTAAATGATGATTCTGGTTTTCTCACAAACAGCTCTCAGAAAAACAACAATACTTCACAACTTCTCATGAACACTTAACACATCATTACTTTGCATGAAGATTCTAATTTTGAACACAACATGCAACCTGTATTTATGATATTTCCGCATCAAAATTACAACTTCACGGCATAACAAGGATCCTATAAACAGAAATCACACTATCACATCAAACCAAAACTACAAGAGACAAAAAAATTGGGAAATAGGAAAAGTTGCTTCTATTAACTGAAAGGAGTATCAAAGTCCGAGCACAAATTTTTGAGTTATAAGACTCTATGTTTTTGCATGAGAACAAGAATCAATAATCTGGACTTAAAAAAACTCTTAAGTTTTTCTTCAAGATATATCTTAAAACCCTAATCCAAGCTCAAGGAAACGCACCTAAAACTGCTCCAAAATGTGGCATAAAAGTGGAAAACTCACACTTTTTGCATGTGCATGCCATAAGGCCTCTAAAAATAGATAAAATATGCTTTAAAAGCAAATAAAACACCTCATCTTTTCCCCATGCAACTCAAATCCGACCAAAAGAAAAGTCAAACTCATCTTTGCATGCAAACTACTAAAAATAACAAGAAGAAATAAAACAATTTATAAATTATTGTTTTATTCTCTGCTTTACACACATGCAACTTTTACAATTTGATTTATTTTGCAATTAAATAAAATCTTTTGCAAAATATCAACCTTATATCTCCAATTACAAACTTTATTTTTCTTATAAAAAATAGTAAGCCATCTCCATCATTACATTTAATTGATTTCTTTAAAATCAATTTAAAAAATAAAATAAAGCACCAATTCTCATTTCTCCATGACTTAACTAATTTCTATAAAATCAACTGAAAATAAATGCCTAAGACATTAATGCCTATTTTCTAAAGCACTAGCATTTGCAACATTTATATTTAATTGATTTTTCCAAAATCAATTAAAAATAATACTAAGGCACTTGGTTTTCTGGAAAACAAATAAAAGCCTAAGTCTTTTGGAAAATACCTAACATCTCAAAATCTCAACCATGGATAGTCGACCACCTAAGTCATTACATTAGGTTTGATACTTTAATGCAAAAATATGATAAATCCCTAAGTTCGAACTAGGGCATGAAAATATTATGAAAGCATTTTAAAAGTTAACCCAAATGTGAAGAGCCCATGTTCGAATTAGGGCATAAGTGGACAAAAATCAACTCAAACCCTAATCTCCCATTCACTTTGCACTTGGCTAAAGACTTTTCTCTGCAAGAGGAAAAATGCGCCGCCACCATGAGAGCTTGGTTTCCAACTGCAAAAGCTTGAAACTTTAGACTTTTACCTTCCAGATGGTCGATTCTCACTTTGTGACAATGGGTAAGTTGATTTTCTACATCATTGTGGATTTTCCATGTCCATTTTGAGAGGCAAAAAGGCCATTAAGGCCGCGCCCCATAAATGCATTATCTCTGATTTTGTGTTCATTTTTTATGTGTTTACATTTCTCTCCTTGGTCGCCATGAGTATGTTTGACCCTTGTATCTGGAAGCTCCATTAGAGCTTGGCCATAGCCTCTCCACATCTCCACAGTCATCACAAGGTGAGATCATCCTTAGCTTTGTATTTTCATGTCAAACCAAAGCTCTTAGAAGCTTATGATTACAAAAAAAATGATTGTTACTTTCTCAAAAATGCAGACTCATATACTAGCCGCACCTTGAATGCTTGCTTCTGGATCTCTATTATGAATTTCTCACTCCATTTGCTCATATTTCTTTTTATTTGAGACTTGGACAAAAAAATAAAAATGGTTTCCTTTTTACCTGTGAATCTTGATGAGAAAAACACTTCAGGCCGCACCATATATGCTTAGACTAGCTTTTGTTTGTTGAAAATCTGCATTTTAAATATCAAAGTATTTAAAAGAAAGCTTTTGGAGAAGATCCTTTCTCCATCTCTCTGTAAATTCCTTCATGAATGGGCTCAACCCATAATTCTTTGTATGTATTTGAACATTTTTGTGAAAACCCCATGTGGGTAATCTTAAAATGATAAAAATCTTCATTTTGATCAAAACCCCAATGTGGGATTTCTGATGAGAGCAAACCTTTGTATTTCTGGAATAAACTTACTTATTACTGCATTTTCTGTTGAAACTGTTGAAAACCCATCATGGGTATGCTGAAATACTGGAAATTTTTTGCATTTGAATTGAACCCTCATGTGGGTATTTCATTTTGTGAAAGAAATCACTTATTTATGTATTCTTGATCAAAACCCAACATGGTATTCTATTATTTGAAACAAAGTTGCTATCTTGTATGCATTCAAATTTTGAACTTGACCCAACTCGACCCACCATGGCATTTTAAGCATTTATCTTTCCTGTCAAAAATCCTCATGTGGATTCACTGAAATAAGAAGTAATCTGTATTTGAAATGAGAACTTCCACACTATGCTGAAACCCATATAGTTTCTTTCTCACTGTAGCTTCACTTTACCTCCTACAAGTTGCTAATTCAGGCTCACCTTTATGTTGAATAAAAACTCAGAAACTCTTCATTATCCTGTAGCCAATTAATGTTATGACCACTTTCCTTTTTTGTTTGAAAATCTTATGGTATTGGCTTCCTTCATTTACTATCATCATGATATTTTTGAATAAGTTCATAATTAAAACACCCTTGACAGGAAACAACACTAACTGCTCTGTTGTTGTTCTAGAATCTGAATGAAACATTACTCTCCTTTATAATACCATTCTTGTAGCAACATCCAAATAGCATAAAACAAATAGTCAATAATTAGTGGTAGTATTCGATAGTCTCTGTGTCACTCACCACTATGAATAACCCTGCTTGTATGATTACTTTTATGCTTGTCACCTTTATGTCACAACTTGAATACTTTCAGAAAAAAAATATGCATTCTCAGCTCAAACTCTTCGTAAGATAAAGCAGTAGTTTCCCCCGTGTTTTATTACTCATTAGTGCTCCATTAATAAGGCATTATGTATGCCTGTTCACTATCACCATCATGAGATATAACACTTGCTGCTCCAGAACAAAAAAATATGAAACAACATAATTGAATGTGAAGAGACCCAAGGCAACAAAATGTAATTAATATGACAACAATAATTAACTTTTTAGAATGCGATTGATAGTTTTCAGCTATATTGAATCAGTTAAGTCTATTTTTCATCTGTAATCTTCATTTCATCACTCAGAGTTGATTGTTATGAACGAACAATAAATTTAATGCTTTGATAACTTAAAATGTTTACTCCTTCATGAATGGCTTAGATGAGCGTGATAATTGTACCATTCTTCTTGTCCCACTTGTAAGTTTTAAGGGGCAACATGTCAAGCTCTACCATTGTGGGAGCCCATTTTACCCCACATGCTTTATGTCTTCACACGATGATCAACTGCATGACTCTTCCTATACCTGCATAGGAAACAAACAATGTTAGCAAAAAAATATATATTATTATGATGTTTACACTTTTAGCTCTGATTTCTACACTCTTCTTGATTGTTTCAGTGTATTGTCAGCAACATTCTCCATTACTATTGGTGGTTCATGTAGGTATGTTCATAGTCGGAGCTCTAACAACTCTCTTTTTCTCTTACAGGTCGATTGGATCTTGAGGACGAAGGATGGTGCACCACTTCTGCATCATCCATAAGCACATGCAATGATGACCATGTTCATACTTATGTGTTTTTTAATTTCCGCATCTTTAGTAGTGTAGAATACTCCTTACGATGCATTGTAATAGTTATCTCCACAACTTGTGTGGATTCTTAAATCTCTCTTTCTGCTTTTCATTCTAAAAGGAAATGCATCTCAAATGCAAATTTGTATAATCATTTGCATTCTTGCACTCAAATGAAATCTGTAATCTATGAGAAGCATCATAAAATAAATGAAAGCAATATGTTATGCTTCATTTGTACATTTTGTTTTTTACTTCGTTTGTTTTGCAACACATTAAGCAATGACTCTTAAACTCTGTCTACTGAAAGCACTTACATAACTGCAACTTAATAAATCAGATGCAATTAACAATTTTAAACAATGTAGCAACTAACTGAATTTCCACTTTAAGATCAAACAAATTAATCAACTCCACCAATCGAGTTGTAGTGAAAATTGGTAACAAGGAAATTTTAAACACTGGTGAAATGTCGAAGGAACTACTTATAGTGCATGAATCCATGGCATCCTAGAAGAAGGTTATATGGTAACTCAAGGTCTAGTACCTGACATGTTGTTTTTGTTGTTGTCAGTCCTATTTGTACGGGAATCTTGATGGTTCCTTCTAAATTTCTTTTGAGGTCATCATAAGCCCTTATAGTGATGATTTTCCCTTATCAATTACATCATCAAAATACTCCAGTTTTTTAACAAATTTCAAGGTACAAATGTTTAGACATGCATCCTTATCTATCAATACTCTTTTAACCTTATGTTTGTGGACACCAACCTCTATATAGAGGGCTTGGTTGTGGAATGATTTTTGTGGAAGGTCTTTCTTAGAAAATACTAAATGATGAGTGGTCATGATTTTTTCAACCATGGCTTGAAACTAATCAAGATTGAGGTTATTAGGGACCGATGTTTCAAGAGCTTTCTCTCGTATTTCCTGATGTGCAGGTGAAAATTTCAACAGTTCTAGGGTGGAGATCAAAGCGGGAGTCTTCTTCAGTTGTTCCAAAATACTATAGTCATTGGATGACTTAGTCATGGGTTTAGGTGGGGCTCCTTGTATTGTAAATTTCCCTTGACGAGTAGTTATGTTACATTCAGGGTCCCTGTCTCATATAGTTAACACATTGATCCTAGTGTCATATGCTTGGGAGAGGGTACCTAGGACAGTGTCACCATAGGTATAGTTGGCGTTGTGATAGTCTTGTTCTTTCCCTTTTTTATTTTTCTTAGCATGGTTAGGAATTGGATTCATGTAGATTTGGAGGTCTTTGTTTCCAAGTCGGTGCTCTATATCAACTTCTCCCTTGTCGATTAAGTCTTTCACTATGTGTTTAAGTCTTATGCAGTTATTCATTGTATGTCCCTTGATCTTGTGGAACTCACATAAGTCTTTTTCATTGTACCATGGTATTTTAAAACTTGGCTCTTCATAGTTTGTGCACTCATTGACTTTGATGAGGTTTTGTTGAACTAATTTGTGCATGATTGTCTCAAGTGTTTCTCTTAATATAGTAAATTTCCTCCTTGGTTGGATATATTATCTTTGTTGTCCTTCTTGATTTGTCTATTGGTTATCCGATTGATTGTTTTGTATTTTGTTGGGAGCGAAGCTTGTTTGTGCAACTTGGACTTTGTTTTGTGGTCCATTGGGATTTTGCATGTTCCATACAACTCTAGCATCAACTACTCCATTGTTGGTAATGTTTTTGTTCTTGGCCTGAATCTTGGGTTTGGCATTTGAACTATAAGAGTTGTCTTTTGAGTTCTTTAGTTTAATAACTCCCCTTGCTATGGGAGCTATTTCAATGTGTAGTTCATTTTCAATAGTCTCTTCAAAGTAATTGGGGCATAACATGGTGAGTTGGTAATTTATTTTCACTTGGACATTGGAAACAATGATATCCACTAGTTATTTATCAAGAATAGGTCACTTGCATCTACTAGCTTTATGTCTCCATTTTTGTAGGTAGGATGTAAATAATTCCCCTTGTCTTTGTTTAATCTTGTAGAGGTCAGTGATGGTGACATCTTGTTCTATGTTGAACGAGAAGTGGTTCACAAACTTGTTAATTAATCTATCAAAACTCTTAATGCCTGGTGATAGATCGAAGAACCATTCCATAGTGTGACTAGTAAGACTCCGTGGAAAAAGTCTCATTAGGTAGTGATCATTGTTTTTTACTTCCATGCAAGCTACTGAGAAATTTCACACATGTTCTATTGGATCTCCTTTTCCCTTGTACTTGTCAAATTTTGGTATTTCAAAATATTTAGGGAAGGGGAGCATAGTAATAGAGCGATCAAAAGGAAACATACATATATCCTGTAGAGTGTAGGTCTTCTTTGGTTTTCCAATCTGAATGTCCAATATCTTTTGATTTAAGTCTTGTAGTTGCATGCCTACCTCTATGTTTGGTACATTTAATTATGAACCTTGTCCGTAGTAGCCTTGTTGTCCCAAAATGTTTGTTTGGTCATAGGTTGGGTATTGTGGAGGTATAGAACCTTGGTAACCATGTTGGGTGGAAGTAGAGTTAAGTCCTTGTTGTATGAAAGGAGGATTAAATCCTTGTTGAATGTAAGGAGGGTTAAGTCCTTTTTTATGTAAGGAGGGTTAAGTCCTTGTTGAATGGAAGTAGGATTAAGTCCTTGTTGTATGAAAGGAGGATTAAGTCCTTGTTAAATGAAAGGAGGATTAAGTCCTTGTTGAATGGAAGGAGTATTAAGTCCTTGTTGAATGGAAGGAGGATTCAGTCCTTGTTGTATGGAAGGAGGATTAAGTCCTTGATGATTTTGTTAAAGAGGGGTACCTTGATAGTGCGTTGGTGGTACACCTTGTTGTGGTTGATTCTGTTGAAGGGTACCTTGGCAGTGCATTGTTGGTACATCTTGTTGTTGGGAAAAACTATATTGAAGTTTACCCTGATAGTGCTTTGGTGGTACACCTTGTTGTTGGGACGAACTATATTGAAAGTTACCTTGGCAGTGCATTGGTGGTACACCTTATTGGATTGGTATGTTGGTTGAAGGATCAATATATGATACTTTCTATGGCATGTATTGTCCTTGTGGTGGGTTGTTACCTTGTGGCATGTATTGAGGTGGACCTCCTTGATATTGTTGGGCCACTGCTGCTTGCTTTATTTGGGATGGTTTCCTAAAGAAAGGGTTGTCCATTGGTTGTTGTTTAGGTTGATCATTTCTTTGTGGGAAGATTGGTGGCATGTTCAAAATCTCCACTGGTTTGGGTATTTTCCTCAAAATTGATTTATCCTTTAAGGGAATGAGGTTAGGATCCTTAAGACCTTCCACATTAAAGTCTATAGGAAATTCAGCACCACTTTGTGCTAATTTGAAGAAGTGGGCATTTGGATCCCTTCCTAGAAGTTTTTCCACCAGTTTAAGTACCTTGGGATTGTTGGAGTGTTGAAATAATTCTTCCTCATCTAATTCTTCCTCACTATCCACTTCTTCTATGACCATGTACTTTGGGTTTTGGTTTGACCTATCCATCATTTCTTTTTGTTTATAGATTACTTCCTCCTCACTTGGTGGTTGGTTTGTTGTTGCCTTAAATGTGGGTTCCTTTTGAGGAGTTATAAGGTCACTTGGTCTATAACCCCATGGGTTACTTCCGTCATTTGTGGTCTTTTCTAGGGGAATGCTAGAGCTACTTTTGTTAGCTTCCACATTTTTTCTATGTTGGGATCTCGTGGTTGTCATAAACAAGTGCCAAGACTTTGTGAAAGTTGGTTATTTCTAACTTATGGAATGAACTAATGCTTTGTTTTTGGGATTTTCTATTTTTTGAGTATTCTGGTATTTCCTATTTTAAAAGGATGGTGTCTATTGCCACACAGGAGGTGGTAATACAAGCCTTCTGGCCACAAGATTTTCTTTTCGTTCCTCTTTGTCTAGGATATTAGTTGTGTTTCTCCACTGAGTTGGTGTTTCCTTTCTCTCAAATATGAAACTTCTCAAACTATTGATAATGTCTGATTGTTCACCTTCAATTTGCATGAGACTTGGTTGTATGATGGGTGTCGTAAGATTTGGTTGTTGAAATAGAGTAGTAGGACGCCAAATTTTCATAAAGTGAATGATGAAGGTGTTGGTGTTTTGATATGGTTTTCATGATACTCAAGACGCTAAAGTTTGAGTTATGTTTTGGATGATGCTATTTTTGGGACTCAAAATGTTTAAAACTTTGGACTGATATTTCACTTCCTTTTTCTAGAGGATATGTTTTGGAAAATCTACTTGAACTAGCCTTGAGGTTCAAGCAAATGTTCATACCTTAGAATTTTGAGTGAAGGAATAATCCAAAGTTGTGTTTTATTTTGAATCCTAAAACTAGGATGAGGTGTTTGATTTACCGAATGGATTATGACATGTTTTGGGTGTCTAACTATTTCGTTCTCAAAAGGATTTGTAACTAGTTTAAGATCAGTTTCAGAAAGTAAGGCAAAAGCAGCAATATTAGAACAGTAGTGGTAATTTTTCTCAAAAGCAACCAAATTTATGTCAATAATAGCCAAGTCTTGAGGATAATTGTAGTAAGATTTCTCAAAAATAGCTTCTATTTCAATTTTTCTATCTGGTAAATAGAGCAGGAAAAGCGACCAGATTTTCATCAATTGCGGGCAAACAAATAGATCAAGTGCGGTATTGTTAGGATCAACTGCGACCATTTTATATCAATTGTGGTAGGATTTCTCAAAAGCAACAATTTTTTGATAGTCACTGTCAAACTAGAAAGCAATAGCAGCCTATTTTTGGTCAATTGCAAAAAAATTATGTCAATAGCAGCAAATTTATGTCAATAGCGGTAGAAACACAAGCAATAGCAATTTTCTGTGCAAGATTTTTTTCTAGTTTTTATTTTGGCAGCAGTTTGAGCAAGTTTATAGTCTTGGATGTCTCATTTTGATCTGATTTTTTTTTTAGAATTTTGGCAAGTGATAATACAACACAACAATCAAAACTATTTGAACCTAAAGGTCTATAGCTTAAGCAAGTTTCTTTCCACAAAAGCTCAAAGTTTTTGAAAGTCAAAATGTTAAAGCTATAGTTTCCAATGTTGACCTCATTCTTAATGCGACTTGAAATGTAAGGTTAAATATTCAGAAACCTTTAGAGATATTTTTTAAGATATCTTTTAAGGAGTGCAAATATAGGGCTCTTTTCAAAGTATTCACACTAAGTCCAAAGGGCTTGTTGTTTGATAACCATGTTCAATGCTAGTTTTGATGTGTTCATTTTAAGATCAAGCAAAGTGTTTGATGTCAATAAAGTAACCTTGGCATGCATCGGTCAAGTCACCCTATGTAGGTACACTATTTTATGTAGGCTTACCTCATGCCCCAAAGGGATGATTTTACATGTAGTTTATGGAGGAGTGTAGAGGTATGTTAGGAATGAACTCTTAAGCTCTATGCCTCAACCAAAAATTGGACTTGGTAAGTAACTTATTGGAAGCAAATTTTTCATGCACCACTTTCAAAGAATGTTTCAAAAAAAATGGATGGATTCTAAAATAAGGCTTTTAATGAAAAAATGTGAACATTGTACGTACACTACCATCCGCTAGTCACTTAAGGCGGGATTAGGTGTAATGTGTTGTCGCCCGGGATTGAAGCTACTTTCTTACGATTTCACAACCTTTAATATAGCTTGCCAGTAAACATGCTTTGAGACCTTGCTTATGATTTCTCCATCATGGGAAGTATCTCATAGCAAGGCCCCTCGTTAAGATAATGTTTGAAATGAAAGGAGTACAAAACTCAAAAATGTTTTTGTCACCCAAGATCACCAAAAGATGTGAGGGGAGAGGTTAGACACTTTAGTTTTCCACACAGGAAAAACACAACATAAAATTCATTGCAATATTCTTTTTAAGCCCCTCGAGTGGTGCTATCCAAAAAAAGGAAATGAAATGTGTACAAGATAGCTCAATTTATTTTTATGTGCACCAATATGAAGTATTCTGGATTTCAAGCAGGTAGATAGCAGTATGCAAATTAGAATGTATTTGTCAAGTTTTAAGCACCAAAAATTGAGTGTTGGTAATAACCTGTCTTAATGTGGTCAACAAAATAAACTCGTATGTTTCGTCAACATAATGAAAGTGTTGGTCAAAAGATAGCATTCCATTTTATGAGCACCAAAACTGAAGTGTTGTTCTAATCTATGAAATTTTTTGAAAGTTCTTTTTAAAACACCAAATCAAAAGCGTGTAAGTTTGTGGGGTTCATTTGTTACGCACCAAATCGAAAGATGTTCTACACTAGAAATATTTTTGAAAGATTTTTTTAAAGCACCAAATTGAAAGATGTTCTAAACTAGAAATCTTTTTGAAAGTTTGGGCTTGGATCGTTCGCCTTCTCTGCAATAAGAGCACTAGTTGTTTTTGATGTAAAGTGTACCATATCCCTACAAGATCTACACAAATAAAGTCAACAACCACAAAAACATCCAAAACAAGCACTCATTAGTGTTAGAAATCAACAAAAAATGTTTACAGGTTTTGAATCAATAGAAATAGATAGCAAAAGCATGAAAATTAGTCAAAATCGACCCCTTTTAGTGCGATTGTAGATCTATTTTTTGGAAGCAAAAGTGATCCAAAAACTCAACTATGGACTTGTTATGTGCAAGAGTTGTTAGGAATATATTACATTTAACCCATGATCTTAATCCATTTCCTACATAACCCATGAGAGATAAACATGCATATAAGTAACCACAATGCATAGATCAAATAGACAAGCCACAAGATAACACAAGATAACATAAGATATACAACATAAAACCCTCAAGAGGGAAAAACCACGCCTTCAAAAGCACCATACTCCACCATATTATTTAGCAATAAAGCACTACAAGAGTTATAATGAATACCTCTGAAGCATCAAGCCCTCCAATGCATTCCCATGTGTCCTAGCATGAATCCACACATCCCATGCCATGCTTCACAAATTCACTCCTCAGAAAGACTCAATAATGACATCCAACCCACTCATCCAACCTAAACCACTACACATGTGTTTGCTTTTATAGATACAAGCTCACACAAAAATACAACTAGTGGTAAGGTAAAACCATGTGAATACAAAACCACTAACCCCTTATTTAATATTGGGTACTAAGACTTCACTTTATTTAATATTTCCCCAATATTAAATTATTATCACATGTCTCCCATAAATTGAATAATAATACAATGTTACAATACAACATCAAGTGGTCCCCAAATAATTACCTAGTGTGATTAACTAGACCACCAAGGTGCATCACAACCAAATAATTATTTAACTACAACATTATAATAAATAATTTTATGCAATGTTGTACAACACATATCCCAACACTCTCCCACTTGTTATATGCATTGCATAAGGGGTCAATACATGAAATACATCATCATAGCCATACATGAAATCACATGAATCTCCAAAATGCTATTGTGATCCATCAAGATACTTGCAATAAGAAAAAAGTGACTACCATCTCAAGCAAGAAGTCCTCTCATCCTCCAACATGCCACCTATGGAAGAAAAGGAACATTCCAAGGTGAAGATGCACCAATCCATGAGCACAAGCATCAAATCCAAGTGATAGCAAAGGCTTTGACCAAGCTATTGTCAATTGAAAAACCCACACGATCAGAAATAACATCCACAACACATGGTAATACATCCAACCATCCATACATCCAAGGTATCAATACATCAGTAAACTCATGCCAAGAACATATGCAATCCATAAACCATAATCAAGCTCCCTATATCAAACCTATCAATGAAGAACATACATATTTAGGAACTCCCACTACATAGGTAATGTCAAATAATATCAAGTCTACCAATCAACACTATATCAAGGTGTGATAAGTAAATTAAAGCATGAAGTACCAAGAACAATAACAATGATCCACACATACAACCCAAAGAGTTGCATAATCTCTCACAACATGTTGCCACCATCCTCCCAAAACATGAACATCTAGGAAGGAACCATGAAGAGAGAAACCTGTAAACCATAACATGTCCTACCAACACCTCAAAAGTGTATTTTTGTGTCAAGTATTATCTCCTACCAACCCCAAATGAAAATCCTTAACAACATCCATAACACCCAATCTCATAGATCAATTACAACATATGAATCATTGTAATAATGCCAACATGGATGTAAGCCTCTCTAATCAAGAAGATCAAACACAAAGTAACCATCCCCAGTACTGGAAATCAACCCATAAACCATCTCCTAAAAATCCTCATCAAAGAATGATATCATAAACTCAAATGCACAAGGAGATAACCATGCCATAACATCCCTCAAAATGAATCCTTCAGAACTAACTATCCATAGCTCAAGATCTGGATATATATGAAAGATAAAGCATATAAACTCATGCTAAATAATCCTCAAATGAGTCTCAATAATCAAACACCATGAATCAACCCAATCCCATGAGAAATCAAGGCACAAAACATAGCACGTCTGAAAGATATAATGGGCAAATACCTCTCAAATAATAAAATGCCGAGTAGACCAAGAGTGGGGAATGAGAATGCTCCTCCAGGATAACCAAGCTATCATGACTCACTCCAAGAAGAATCTCCTCTATTGGTCCAACATGAACTCACGCTATATCTAGGTGAAAGCCCCTGGTCTTCCTATTGAAACCTCCAAAGAGTAACTGTCTCAAGAAAATGTCTCTAATCACAAGAGAACTCCAACCATCACCTACATCTCTAAGTATCCATGAGTACTTGTAACCAATCAGTCCATGCAGAACTCCAAATGCAACATAACACCATCATGAAGTAATCAATAAAATGATCAATGTACCCAATACAAAGAGAACCACACACGATCAATGTCAAAGCTCCAATCATGAATCAAGAGCATAAACATGACAACATGATCTAACCATCTCCTCCTAGGAGATCACATGCACCATAACATATACATACATCCTAGTCTCAAGAGAACAAGTACCATGCAAAACTCTAAACGTGTATCAAGAGTAAACCATAACATAATATCAAACACTCTAAACCAAGAAAACATATCCCCAATCACATGAATATAATCATACCCAATGATGCATCCACATCACTACCAACAAATCCCACTGAACTGTGATATGAGCCACACATGGCATCATGACAACCATCCTCTCCATGAAGATCATCCAGGTCTACACACACTCAACTGCAATGTCAGTAACATACAAGTAAACCAAGATCTCCAAGCCAAGAAGATACATACAACCACCATCAAAACATCACAAACCAATCCAACACCACCAAGTCATCATTGTCAAAATCTCCCATTGAAAGTGTATAACCAATGAATGTACCAAGCTATCATGACATCGTGATCAAACCACATGCTACAAGTCCCATCACCTGACTAATCAAATAATCTAACCATCCATCCCCGCAATCTTGAAACAACATACCAATGCACAAATGACCATAGACAAGACCAACTAATGAAATCTACCAAAAAAATGAATCAAACCTGGTGGATATAGATAGTCCACATCCAAGTCATCCCACTGCAATCAATAGGGTATGCATACCTACCAACCACATAACTTGTAGATCCAACTAATGAAACATGCAACACATTAGTAACTTGTAAACCGAGATATCAAAGAAGATAATCCTGTAGACATCAAGACTCAAACACCAAATCAACCACAGATCTGATTTGCCAACCATGTCCACAAATGAGCAATCATAGTCAAGGAACCAAATAAGCATCAAGAAGATAAGACCAATCTCCTAACATCAAATCATATCACCACCAAACACCACATACATGATCATGTTGTGCCAATGCATCAAATGTACCTGCATATCCATGTGACACCATAACCATAGCCATCTTTGTACTTGCACTCAACTATCACCCATATGAAACTCCAAGTCTCAAACCATGTCCAACCATGTCCTCAAAACCGAAGACAACCTGTGTACCTATCACCATCAAAGTCCCAACTCTAAAAAACACTTGTAAACATGTACCTAGAAGCACCAATCTAATAATTAGTTGGAACATCATAAATAACATGTACTCCCTCAAGGTTTTGCCTCTTGACTCATCTGGATGCTCACATTATCACACCTCGAATCTCAAGCTCCTACAAGTGATTAAACAAGTACCAAAATCATCCTAATCCTCAAACTAATAAACAATATGAACCACTGTGTAGTACACTACAAACACTCTCCAACGCCTCTTTGAAATCAAAAATCGAATTTCATATGCAAAATTTATGCTCAAAACCATGCAAACGAGAACATCTAACTTCCATGCCTCCAAAACATGTCAAAACAACAAAATCATAATACTAAATCAGTACCACTGTGAAGAGCTCGAAACCAACTTTCCAAAGACTATAAGAAGTCATAAAACAAACTTATTGAGCAAAAGTTATGCCTCCTAGAGTAAAATTTGACCAATCTGATTATAGGGGCATATAGAGCTGGCACTCTAGTGGCCCCAAGGTGGCCCACTAGTGGCTAGTCGGCGGTGCCACCACTAGGTGGTGGTAGATTGAAAATTATGTTTAAATCGAACTTAATTTTCAAAAAATAAAAATTTAATTACCCCTTATGCCTCTCGGACCCGGCCCCCTCATCAAAAAGCATTTAAATTCTTTTGAAATCCAAAATGGGGCAGATTAATTTTCAATGACAGATTAACAAATATTAAAAATGCTTTTAAAAAGTCTTTTATAAAGACTTCACTAGTGGTTACCTTTGCAACGGGCTTGCCTTGCCACTGGCCGACAAAGCCAACTAGACTGACAAATTCAGTCAGGCCGATGGGCCCATACTGGCCTATCAGGTCGTGTGGCAGAGTGTGTAGGTCATAGGGTGGGTTGTTTTCCTTTTCAAAAAATTTAATGCGATTTTTTCTAACTTTTGATTTTTGATTTTGCAAGATTTTTTTAATAATTTTCCAAAAGCCCGACACAAGATTTTTCTGCAGAATTTTTTCAAGCCAAAATTTATTTATTTTTTTAATAATATTTTTCTGCACATGGCGAAATTGGGCTATGACTAAAAAAAATTTGCATTTTTTTCAACTTTTCCAAAATAGGTCAAATTTTATATCAATCTTCGTCTCTTAGCCAACTTGAATCCAACCATGAGGTCCATTTTGTCTCAAGAGGTAATCTATGAAATTTCTCCAACAAAACCCTCATATGAAAACTCAAACCAAGAAACCCTCTTTCACCAAAATTTAGAAAACTTCAGATTTGCAATAAACCCAACAAATCTTGACAACCCAAAAGCCCAAACCTGCATACAAACTCCTACAACATGTGTTCCATATCTTGTAATTCTGCAAACCCTACATGCATGATCATGGCTCCACCTTTGCAAAAACTATCAAACTAGGGTTATAACAAAAATTCTTCAACCATGAAAGCTTTGATACCACTTGTTAGGAAATATTGCATTTAACCCATGATCTTAATCTATTTCCTACATAACCCATGAGAGACAAACATGCATACAAGTAACCACAATGCATAGATAAAATAAACAAGCCACAAGATAACACAAGAAATACCTTGGGAGAACCCTCAAGAGGGAAAAACCCAGCCTCCAAAAGCATCCATCTCCATCATATTATTTAGAAATAAAGCAATACAAGAGTTACAATGAATACCTCTGAACCATCAAGCCCTCCAATGCATTCCCATGTGTCCAAGAATGAATCCACACATCCCATGTCATGCTTCACAAATGCACTCCTCAGAAAGACTCAATAATGACAACCAACCCACTTAGCCAACCTAAACCACTACACATGTGTTTGCTTTTATAGACACAAGCTCACACAAAAATACAACTAGTGGTAAGGTAAAACCATGTACCACAAAACCATGTGAATACAAACCACTAACCCCTTATTTAATATTGGGTACTAAGACTTCACTTTATTTAATATTTCCTCAATATTAAATTATTATCACATGTCTCCCACACATTAAATAATAATACAGTGTTACAATACAACATCAAGTGGTCCCCAAATAATTACCTAGTGTGATTAACCACACCACCAAGGTGCATCACAACTAAATAATTTTTTTATTACAACATTATAATAAATCATTTTATGCAATGGTGTACAACACCATATCCCAAGAAGAGCAGTCTAAATTTTCAAGAGTGGCTCTGTTTCTGCAACAAAAGCAGTTAGAAAATACAAAAGAAGTTAGGAAAACAACAACTATGGCAGAAACAAAGGAGTGACCATGTGAAACTCCTATAGCTTTTGTGTGAAAAATTTTCAAGTGCATTTTTGGAAAGTGCATCTACGTTCTAGAACCTGCAATTGCTCAACTAAAACTCATAAAAAGGTTAGTGTCAAGGATCGATGTCCCACTGGGCGTGCCAAAATGTATCAAGGGGAAATCGATAAGCATGAAGAAATCAAACATGAATGAATTAAACTAATCTAATTCAAACAAAAGATTGAGATTCATACCCATTACTCATGAAATGAAGCTTTTAAGCTAATGAAATCAAATAACGAAATCCTAAGATAACATAATGAATTCAAAAACCAAAGATAACTTTACCATCCCATGTCAAAGTGTATTTGCAATGATTTTGGATCATTGTTGTATCAATGTGAAGCCTCCATTTATGCGCTTGCAAAAGCTTCAATGTTTTGTGATGTTGATCAAAGATGTTTGTAATTGCTTTTGAGAAATCAATTTTCAATTCGGCACTACTTCATTGCACAAAAGATGTCAATTCTCCAATCATTTTTGAGGATGAAGAGGATTGTTATATAGATTTTGTGCTTTTAAATGAACTATCGAGATCGTGTAGTGCAATATCTTGATCAATGGGTCAAAACCGTTGAGAGGAATTAGATGGGAAGAATTAGAGGATTTTGATTACGTAATCAGTGTAATTGATGAAATCAATTCAAGTGTTTAGTGGAATTGAGGAAATAGATTGCCTAATTTGTGGAATTGAAGAAATCAAGTTGACCTTCAGTGGGATTGAAGAACAGATGAATCGATTAGGAAATAGATGAATCAGTCAGCCAATTAGAGTGAGCAATCGGGGGATCGTAATTTGCTCAATCATGAAAGTGGGTGAGGGTAATTAATTAATTGAATTAATTAATTAAGCCTTTTTGAGTTGAACAAGTCATGTTTGAATTTTACAAGAAAAGTTGTATTTGTTTGTTGTTGAATTTTTAAATGATGTTTGAATAATTTATTTAATTATTCGAGTTTAGGGGAAAGTGATCTAATTAAACTATTAAGTGGTAATAATTTAATTGATTGAGGGGAATAGCATAAATGAGCGACATAACTAAATAATTGATGTTATTTAATAAAATAGGAGGAATAGAGTTAGATTAGGACATTATTAAATAAATTTCATTTATTTAATAATGTCCTAATCTAACTCTATTCCTCCTATTTTATTAAATAACATCAATTATTTAGTTATGTCGCTCATTTATGCTATTCCCCTCAATCAATTAAATTATTACCACTTAATAGTTTAATTAGATCACTTTCCCCTAAACTCGAATAATTAAATAAATTATTCAAACATCATTTAAAAATTCAACAACAAACAAATACAACTTTTCTTGTAAAATTCAAACATGACTTGTTCAACTCAAAAAGGCTTAATTAATTAATTAATTACCCTCACCCACTTTCATGATTGAGCAAATTACGATCCCCCGATTGATGAAAAAGTGAATTAATTAAATAATGTAATATTATTCAATTAATAGAGAAAATTAGGGTTTTTGATGTAATTGATGTGAAATGTAGTGATATTAGGTGATAATGATGTTGATGATGAGAAAATGTCATTTAGGATGTGCAATAAGTGTTAGGTTATTTTTACATTTCTACATGACTATGAGTAATAAAACCACTGCACATATATACATATGGAAGTCCAACAAATAGATATCTAGCAACCACCAGTCCAACAATAATAATATGCTCCCATGCCCACACATGCAACAATGTAACACCGCAACCACTGGAGCATGCACCCCTGTAGGCCACATCATGAAGTTGAAGTATAACATAGCAAGAACACATGGGTCCCAAGCATATACAGTGCCATCTCCCATCATGCCCTCTAACATTTGCCCCCATCCAACTGGGAACCCATGTCTACACAGATCAAGAACCAGGACATCATCTACTACAATGTAGATAACTACAATCAATCTCTCATATGGGTGATCCCATAATATTGGTTTACACTTTCTGGGAGATCCTATTTTTTGCTGAAATCATATATTTTTAGAAAAATATAATGATTTAAGCCTTGAAAAGTTCCTTTTAAAGGATTCCAATTGAAGAGGGTTTGATCAAACCACCTTAGATCAAACCCCCTTGGATAGAGCCCCACTAGTTTTAAACCATACCTAAAACGGAGTCTCCTTTACACCTATCAAAATGCTGATAAAAAATCACTTTTGATTTACCTTTTGGAGGATCAAATGAATTCATTTAAAATTTATTTTTGTAAGTATGTAGTCCTTATTATAAGCTTCCCAAAAAGTATAATTTTAAATAAATTTAATTTGATTATTATATTTATTTTTTATTTCTTGTGAATGTAGGTTTTTCACCAAAAATCAAGCTCTCTATTCTTCACATGTGGAAAAATAGCAGATTATAAAAAAAAATCTAAAAATATCTATGCACTAGATATTGATGTCCTTGATCCAACAAAAAAAATAAAATTGAATTTCAATACATAAAAAAAAGTTATGTTTTAGCTAGTAAATCATGTCTAAATTATAACGAGTTTGACTTTGAAACTTAATTAAGAAAAAAATATTCAATGAAATGCTATGAAACCAATTCCATGCACTAGATATCGTAGTTACAAATCTAAATTCGAAAAAAATAGAATTTTATCCTTCATAGAAAAAAAGTTATGTGTTAGCCAATAACGTCACTCTTTAAAAATGGTGTTTACTATTAAAAACTAGTTTTCGAAGGAGATGGAAAAAAACTGCAATCTAATTCCAAATTTTTTGAAAAAAATATATTTAGAATCTATAGACAAAATTTCACAAATCACTAGTTTGCATCATCTTCAAATTCCTCACGGTTAGGTGCTATAGGTGCCCGAAAGTGAAGATTTAGTTAAAAAAGTTCAGTTCAATGTCTAGTTTGGCCAAAAATTGTAAACCGGTATTGTGGGATCACCCATATCGATCAACAGTGTGTCCCATTAGATCTCGTACTCCTTGATCCCAAAGTCATTTGTCTCAAAACATCTGATCGTAACTACTAAATTGAAATCAATATCATATATAACCCTCTCTTCGTGAATCAGGATGTGGAGGATACACCATACGTCCTCCAGGGTCACCATAACATCACCAGTGGGAAGATGAAAGGAGCTAGTCTTCAAGTACCACCGCTCTGCCAATGCTATGATAAGGCCCCTATTAGCCCTAATATTAGGCATGGAGGTGATATAGTATAGCCCAAGTGCATGTAGAATGACCCACTTGCCCATATCCAAGTGATCTCGGAACACCATAGAAAATGATTGAATTTCGTGCGTATATAGTGGTATCAATCTCACTTACATTCAAACAACACATTGCATCAATCATAATATCTGCCTAAACCTATTTGACCAATTAAACCCTATGTTTTTGGCCTAAAAATGTATTTTTGACTTTGACGGTCAAATGTGTCACTTTAACAATCAAATGCGTCATTTCAAACACTTGTGTCACAGATAAATTGTTGCATAATTATGACTAACACATGCATCACACTATAAAAAATGTGTCATTGAAATGGTTGTGGTGCACAAAACAAGTGCAACACTGCAAGACAAATGTGTCACACATTAATAAATGTTGTAAAACCCTACAAATGTGTCATTCGTGACGACGAATGTAGTGCAAAATTTTGCACCACATCCATGGCTCTATTTTTGAGCCCTAAATTTAGCAAAAAATGATAAAATTTCAAAACCAAGATAGGGTACATATCACATTGCCTGAGCCAACTTGTCGTTCGTAGCTCCATACTCGAAATCCTTGATGACTGCTCTCTAGAATCCCTGCCATAGCTTCACACCATCTCTGCTATAGCTCATTGCATTCCTCTGCAAATCTCAAAAGCACTATGCATAAATGAGGATTATATTTCCACCGAGGGCCTATACATAGAGCTTCGATGTCCTAATGGACCCCTATGTTGCACCGCATGCATTGCCCATGTAACCCTACTGCTGCCACTATTGACCAAACTGCGCTGAAACTATAATTTTTCACAATCATCAAACCTAAATGCATTAAATCAGCTTGTCGGTAAATTTGGTCATTTTTCTGAAATTTTCACCAAATTTCTCGAGGAGGCACCACACTATCCCGCTATCATTACTAGGGCAGGTCTTGAGCAAAAATTTCTTGATTTTTCTTTGAAACAACACTTAAAATTGTATTGTCTCAAAGAGGGAAAAAATGTAGACACTAAAAATTGTCCTAGCATTCAAGCGACATTTCCACATTAATTCTCATCTTACCCATATAATTAAATAATTATCAATTATTTAATTATTACCGATTAGATCATATTCTATTATTAATTAAATAATATAATATTATTTAATTAATTCACTTTAGTTTTATTCCTCCTTGATTAATTAAATGAATTTATCCCTAATTATCTTTATTCTTCTAAATTAATTATTATTATTTATTTAATTATCCATTATCCCTTTCCTGAATTAAATAATTATTTTAATTATTTAATTATCCTTTAATTCCTCAACAGTATCCATTCTCCATTCTCCATAAATAAATAAAATTATTTATTTATTCATCTAATCCATTTGCACATGCCATTAATAATAATTAATTTAATTAATTATTAATTTCCCACTCACCTTCTGACTGAGACTTACTCTCGGTCCACTAATCAATCAATTTTAGTCCTCTCCTTAATCAATCCACTTCACTCCCACTCACTTTGAGTTCTCTCATCAATCAATTTAGTCCACTACCACTCATTCCGAGTTAACTTCTCAATCAATTCTCTTGACTGAATCATGCAATCAGTTAACTAAATCATGCAAAGAGTTAATTGATCAATCAAATCCTCTCATCATTTCTCCACCATCGATCTTCTCAATTATTCATCAAATCTTGACTGTCCATAAAATCTGGCTTTTTCTATAAAATCAACCTTCATCTTCATTTGAAGGCTAACCATAAATATTCAATATTTTGCTATCATATCCATTTGAGCTTATTGAATTAGTGCACACATAAAAATCTGAGAGCAAAAATAGCTTACATAGAAAAATTGAGAAGGACAATGGAGGTGATTCAATGTTTCATGTGAGGAAAGGTATATCATTTGATTGATCTTTTGTGTTTCTTACATGTATTCGTTCTTCATTGCTAGATTGGAATTGGATTGCTTGAATCTTATTGGTTTGCATGATTGTTGTTAATGATTCTTGCCTATTTTCCTAATTTATAGTCGTATACTTTGTACATGGGTTCCTCATCAGGCCTTATATCTGGGCCCATCCATGCATGCATCATTACATTTTTCATCAAGGTTTTTAGCTTCTCCGTAAGTTGATCTTAAGGGGGGTGTTGAAGTAATTAGGATGTCACTTGATAATTAATTAATCATTAATTAATTATTAGATCCCTTATTACTTTAATTACTTTAGCTAAACTTAGGATTACTTTTTATTATTAGATTGGGCTATTTATAGGTTAATTTTGTTGCAAAGACAGTTATCGTTGCACCAAAAGATCGACCTGTTAATGTCCGATACAATCGTCAAAGTTAATGAATCCATGGGAGGTGGTTAATCCATGTCATGAACCTGATCGTTGTACTGCATAGCACAAGGAGACCAAGGGAACACACCTTGCAACAATCCACCCAGTGCAAGCGAGGGGTTTGAACTCGTGACCCAAGCTCTAATACCAATTATTGCAAAGATGGTTGTCGTTTCACCAAAAGATCAACTTGTTAATGCTTAATACAACCGCCAAAGTTAATGAATCCATGGGAGGTGATTAAGCCATGACACAAACACGAGTGCTGCACTACACAAAAACAAGGAGACCAAGGGCGCATACCTTGCAATAAATTTGTCTCATTGCATGATATTATGATACTTCACAATCTAATCAAATCCTCATCTAGGGTTTTCACTTTTCCTTTTATAAGTATTCATTTATGCTTTATATCCATTCACTTACATTATTCAATACATAAAGCATATCAAATGCTTGTGTGGATCAATTCTCTTCTCAAGATTGTATGAGCATATTAATAGTTTTTTGTCTGCAAATGTGATAGGTGTTTTGGTTGCAAGTGATTTATTTTAGTGTTGATCTTGACAAGATGTGTGTTGTGTCGAATATTGATTATCCCCACACACTTTTGAATTGAATTTGAGAGATCCATGGAGACCCTCAGATCTCTCCATACATAGAGGATCATGCTACAAATTATCTCATTCCTCTTGCAAATGCAAATTGCTTACCCTTTAATAATGATACTAAAGAATAACTTGATTATATCACACATCTTGCATGTTCCGATGGTTTAGAGACTTGTATTCATGTTCGTATTCTTCAAATTGATACTTCATCACCATCTCCTATTGTTCCTGATCAACTTGGAACCACCACATCTTTGGCCCCTATTGGTTTTGTGCAGTAATACATTCATCTTATTTTAGACACGACTACTTGGGATTCATATCTTGTAGGCATATCATTATTGTTTGTAGAGTCTCAGATTGCAAATTTGGAGGATTATTTTGAGGACATTTGTCTCCTCTTTGTTGAAAGTCATATCATCATTGTTGGCCCATCATCTTCATCATCTTTGGAGCTTATTCTGCATCAGTCTTCACCAGTTACTAGATTGACATTATCTCTTTCTAACACGTGAAAACTTGAGCACTTTCAAAAGACACACATCATTTGGATTTGGATTATTGATTCTTCTACCTTTTGGGATTGGCTTCTCCAATCACTAGTGGATTTGTTTCTTCCTAAGAGGCTCATAAATGTTTTTTTTTAAGTAGTGGATTATATTTTGTCTTTAGGCATTCATCATTGGCACATGGGCTAATTCTTTATGGGAAATTCATATCCTCATTTTATCTCTCCTACTAGGAGAAATCTATTGTACTTGTATGACAAAAATAGTCCTTTAGGGGTCACATTGATTCCTCCTATCTTTTTTTCACTAGTACAATCATTTCATTTTCTCTCTTTTGGAGAGGAGTATTTTTCCATGTGGTTTTCTCCTTTTCTCTAGTTATGAGAGATTAATTTTTTTGTACATGGGTACCTCATCAGGCCTTGTAGTCAAGACCCATCCATGCGTCCATCATTACATTTTTCATCAAGGTTTTTAACTTCTCCCTAAGTTTATCTTAAGGGGGTGTTGAAATAATTAAGATATTAGTTGTTAATTAATTATTATGTCTATTACTACTTTAATTACGTAAGCTAAACTTAGGAGTGTTTTTTTTATAAAATTTTTATCTTTTGGAAAATTTAAAAAACCAAAAAATAAATATTAAAACCTAAAAGTTTCTTTTACTCGCCTATTTTTTGCTTTGGACTCTACCTGCATAGGGCTTGGGTTGTATGGCCATACAAAAATCTTAGGCCCTATTTTTTTCTTTTTCTCAAATTTTTCAAATATGATGGAACAATAGGTGATCATTAGGATTTTGACCATTCTAGACTCAATAACGATGCCTATTTTTTCTCTAGGATGAGCTATTTATTCCTCAAGGCCAAATCTCTCAACATTTGGACATGAAGTCACATATTTGGTGCTCTGGTACCATATTGGAGTTGATAATGAACCCCATAGCTCTCAAAAAACTTACAACCAAAACACCTATCACATCAACATATCAATTGCTGGTGTGGATCATTCTTTTCTCTCTTGGTTGCGTAGCATATTAGTTTCTTTGATCTCTCATTTATGATAGACATTTTGGATGTAGGTGATATCTAGGAGTTGTGGGGTTCACTATCAACTCCAACATGGTATTAGAGGCACACATCATTTTAATTTTGATTCTTGATTCTTTCATATTTTGGGATTGGCTTTTTCAATCACTAGTGGATCTATTTCTTCCTAAGGGGAGAAATATCGTTTGCAGGCAGTGGATCGTGTATTTTCTTCAAACGTTCATCATTGACATGTGAGCTACTTATTTTATGGGGTGATTCATATCCTTATTTTCTCTCTCCTATTGGGGGGACATTTATTATACTAAGCAGTACTTGGGGGGTCACATTGAGTCCTCTTTCTATCCTTCTTTCACTAGTGTAATCATTTCATTTTCTCTCTTTTAGAGAGGAGTTTTTTCCCATGTAATTTTTCTCCTTCTCTCTAGTTATGTGAGATTCATTAGTTTGTACATGGGTACACCTCACCAAGCCTTGTAGCTGGGACCCATCCATGCATCCATCATTGCATTCTTCATCAAGGTTTTTATCTTCTCCCTAAGTTGATCTTAAGGGGGGTGTTGGACTAATTAGGATATCACTTGATAATTAATTAATTATTAGGTCCTTTATTACAGTAATTACTTAAGCTAAACCTAAGAGTTATTTATAGGTTAAGTTGTCTCATTGCATGATATTAGGACACTTGTCACAATCTAATCAAATCCTCATCTAGGGTTTGCACTTTTTCTTTAATAAGAATTCATTTGTACTTGTACTCATTCATATACATATCAAATGCTTGTGTGGATCAATTCTCTTCTCAAGATTGTATGAACATATGAATAACTTTTTCTCTTTAGATGTGATAGGTGATTTTTGGGAGATGTGGGGTTCACTATCAACTCCAAAAATTATAGATAGTGATAGAATTGGGTGAGATGTGTTCAACATATTCACATTGCAATAAGGCCTAAAAGTTTATGGCCAATCATAAACTAAATAAATAATTTCTTTTCAATTATTTGTTAGAAATGGACATTTTTGATTGCCAATGTACCATGGTATAAAATATGGAGAAAAAGGAAAAACAATCTAATTGGGTAGGTATTAACAAATTATTCACTTGATGGAAATCATAGTTCTGTCATGAAAGAAACTAATAATGCTAAGTAAATAGTTTGAAGCTTAAGATTATCTAAAAATATTAATTATTTTATTAGTTTTAAAAAATTATAAAAGGTATAATATATTAGTGTAGACGACTATTATGAAATCATCAAATATAACAAGGATAATAATCAATAATACCCAATTCAATGATCAAATAACCTACTTCAATAAAGTGTGTGCACAAAGGAAGTAAATGAAACAAATCAATCTTACCTCCACAAAAACGTGTCTAACCTTACTCCAGTGTATATGATAATATGATAAATATATGTGGATTGCTCTTTGACTTCAGCATAGCTTTGATAGCAAAATGGATGCAAGATTCATCAAAATTTGTGGAGAGCTCAATCATGGAGAGATTGAATGGCTAAGTGATGGGTGTTTTATAACTTTTACTGATATCTGATCAACGATGTAGGATGATTGAAAAAAATAATGTTTGAGATTGGTTGAGAGATCATAATAAATGTGCAAGCAACATGTGTCAAGATAAAGGGCTACTATGTGGAGTTAAGTGGATACATGGGTGAAAGGGTGAAAGAAGTGAGAGTGAGTGAGAGTGAATTGAGGTTGCTTTTCAATCAACTCACTAAGTTTAGAGATGAAAGAAATATAAATAGAATTAATTAAATAAATTTATTTAATTCATGTGCATGAGATGAAGATATAATTAGGAAATAAATAAAATATTAGTTTTATTTATTTTTAGAAAAAATAAAGATAGAAATGTCAAATTAAATAAATTAAATAATTTATTTAATTTTAGAGGAAATATTAGCTAATTAAATAATTAAGGTGGATGAGAGGAATGCATGATTTAATTAAATAATTAATAGTATTCAATCAATATGGATAAATGAAATTAAAAATTTAATTAATGTAGATAATTTTTTATTATAAATAATTAAATAATTAAAAATATTTAATTAAGATGATTGAAGGAAAATGATTAATTAATTAAATAATTAAAATGTGGATAAGAAAAAATGATAAATTAATTAAATTATTTAATTAATATTGGTGATAAAAAGTGATGATTAATGAGAATAATGTGTTAACTTAAATTATTCAATAAGTACAAAGGCCTCACTTTAAATAAAAATTAAAACTTAATTGACAATATATTTAAAAAAAACCCCTCACTCAATCTATCACCTAGTTGGTTGGGGTGGTTCATCATGACAAGTCTTTTTGAAAAGGTTTTGAAATTAATTTTAAAGATAATATAATTCTAAGTAAATAAAATGAAATAAAATAATTCTTAAATAAATAAAAATAAATCAGTTCTAATTTTAAAAATATTTTTTCAAATAAAAATTGAAGTAAAGAATATTAATAAATAAAACAAAATTTAAATAAATAAAATAATTCAATAATAATATCTTTAAATATTTTTTAAATAGATATATTTAAAATATCAATATTAATATAAAATTAAGTATATAATAGAAAATTGAGATAAATACATTTAATATAAACAAAATTATAAATAATAAAGAGATAAAATATTATCTCAAAAAAATATAAAAAATAAAAAATAAAAAGAAATTAAAACGACCTAAAACTCTTAGAACATTATATGATATTTTATTTATTCAAATTTGATTATATAATTTTTGAATTAATCTTAAAAATTAAACATAAAATTTCTTAAAAAATCTAATGCTCATTATGTTAAAGAATCAAACATAAAATTTCTATAAAAATCAAATTATACCAAAGTCAAATTTCATAAGAAAAAAATTAACGAAACTCGTCAAATGCATGTATGCGTGGGAAATTAAGAAAATATTAAAGAAAATTTTATTAAAAAACTCTCCTAATTTTCTTTGGACATGGTAAATGACGTAAATTGCAAACCCTAAAACTCTGGTTGTGGCGTTTATCATTCTTACGGCTTAGGGTTGCAAGAGAGGACTTTTAGTGAAGGGAGCACTGCTGCAACAAATCTGGAGCAGAGATGCAGATATTCGTAAAAACATGTATGTACATTTTTTGCTTTGCGTTACCCATCTTTTTCACTCCATGCTTCATTGTAAATTATTTTTGTTATTTTTTCCTTCGCGTTGGGTTTCTATTTCTTTCCCCCTTAGTGTTTTAATGGAAGATTTTGTATATCAGTGACTGGTAAGACAATAACCCTAGAGGTAGAATCCTCTGATACAATTGACAATGTCAAGGCGAAGATCCAGGATAAGGAGGGTATTCCTCCTGATCAGCAGAGACTAATCTTTGCTGGGAAGCAGCTGGAGGATGGGAGAACCCTGGCGGATTACAATATTCAGAAGGAGTCCACCCTTCATCTGGTCCTTCGCCTCAGGGGAGGTGCGAAGAAGAGAAAGAAGAAGACCTACACCAAGCCCAAGAAGATTAAGCACAAAAAGAAGAAAGTCAAGTTGGCTGTCTTACAGTATTACAAGGTGGATGACTCTGGCAAGGTGCAGAGGCTCAGGAAGGAATGCCCTAATCAGGAGTGTGGAGCTGGGACATTCATGGCCAATCACTTTGACAGGCATTACTGTGGCAAGTGTGGTTTGACCTATGTTTATCAAAAAGCTGAGGCTTAAGATGATTTTGCCCTAAATTAGTTTTAGAGATGAATCTGGTTCATCTAGGGCTAAAAAGGGCTGCTTAGCGTTTTCACATTATATTCTGGGGTTTGAAATTGTTGAGATGGACAAGAATTTTTGTAGCAGTGATTTAGATTTATTTATGCAGTCGTTATTTACCAATCATTAAACTGGATTTATGAAAATCTTACATTTTATCTGGTAAAATCAGTAGACTGTTCTATTTTATGGCATACGTGCCTGATTGGGATTGTCATGGAACCTCAGTTTAATTTTTCTGGTTTATTTCTTATATTAATAACATTGAATTGGGTTTAGATATGAGGTGGATTCAGGGTTAAAATTGTTTGATTTTCTTCGGGGGGCTTTTGGCCTTTTTTGTTTGGATTTTAAATCTTTAAGATGGTTTAGAGGTTTTGCAACCGGGATTAAAATTTTGCTGATGTGATTGGCGTTCAACATCTCTAAATTGGATTTGTGAAAATCTAGTTATTTTCTGTTAAAATGGTGACATCAGTGTGTTTATGATAAATGTATTTGGTTGATTTTCCATTAGTTTAACCTCATTTTCTCTGATGTAGTTAAAAATGAAAGAATGTTAGTTCTAAAGTGGGCTTAGGAATCAATCGTCTTTATAGCTGACTGAAATCAGTCCGTTATTGTTTTGAGTAGTATTTGTGAAGTTTTGAGAAGGTTAAGGATTTCAAACAGATTTTGATTTTGATTTTTTTTTGTTCGATTCTTAAATTGTACATCTGAAATTCTAGCTATTTATGTTAAATGTTTGCTATTGTTTTGAGTAGTATTTGTGAAGTTTTGAGAAGGTTAAGGATTTCGAACAGATTTTGATTTTGATTTTTTTTTGTTCGATTCTTAAATTGTACATCTGAAATTCTAGCTATTTATGTTAAATGTTTGCTATGATAAATGTACCTAGTTTGTATTTTCTCTGGATCCAATTTATGCTTTTCTGATTGAAATTTGAGCTACTTTTGCAATTGTTTAGCTGGATTGGTGAAATCTAGTTATATTCTCTTAAAAAGTTGGTGTAGATCTGTATTATTGTGCACATAGGCTGTTTCCTAATGTGAGAAGGGTTTGCAGCGGGTAAAACTACAGTGTTGGACTTAACGGCTTGAAAGCTGTGAAAGGAGTTTATTGATCATGGAAATGATCTTGTCCATTGGTTGTACATGCATCATGCATGTATAGATTTGGCTTTTTGCTTCATCCAGGAAAGCTGCAAGAATATTGAAGAAGAGAGCCTGCAGCTACTGAAGGGTCCATCGTATGCAGCAACAATTGCAGGTTATGAAAAATCCAACGGAAATACACCTTACATTGTGGGTAATTTGTGGAGCACAGGCATCTGAGACACAGGGGCCCTGTTTTGTAGTGCAGGTAAGGCATTCAGTCCTCTGTGTTTGAAAAATCTTACCCAGTTACCTTTACCAAAATAAGCCCTAAACACAGACTAACTCACACAATGTTGATTCTTTAATGTTTTTGAATGCACTTGTTCCTGAAGCAGTATTTCTTAATGTCTGAGATGTTAAAACAATATAAGAAGAGCTGGAGATAGTTGGTCCGTCCAGTCTGGGGGAGGTGGGATTCAGATCAACTCAGAATATTTACAATGGTCGTTTGAAATATTGTTTGTTTAATACTTTTGATAGAATTTTTTTTCTGGAAGCCGTATTTTGTAAGAAACATGTTTTTGTGCTAACAAACAATGGTAAAGACTTGCAACCAAAGGAATTCAGCAATTCAGAGCAAAAGTTTAAATCAATTAAATTTTAATCTAAATGTTAATGTAATCCTAACTTGAACAGGTTTTAAAGAAACATGTAAAAGAGTGAAGGGAAGAGAAGTTTCTAAGAATGAACTACTCTTTTTCAACCGCATTTAATTTTGAAAGGAAACATTCAATTTTAAACCAATCCATAATTGATCAATCCTCACATGTCCAAGAGCAAAGGATGGTGCAATCTCAGAGGGCTTGATCGACTATGAAGAAGTGCAAACAACCATCATATGCCATGCTGAAATTGAACACAAACGTGCACAATCTCAATGAAAAGATATTTTATAAGGCGCACATCTGTGTGAATGTTCAGGTTGCACATACAACTAAACATCATGCTACAAAGCACTCATATTTGAAAATCGTAAAACAATCAAAGATAGGGGAAAGGATCTATAGTTGTGCATATTCCAATAGTTGCTATAGCATTTTGTTGATTTAATGTTTGGTATTTTCAACAATTTTGCACCAATAGTTGTGACTTAAAAGTTATTAGTGTTGATGATTACACATAACTGAATGAAATGTATTCCTTAGATCCAAAAAACAACAAATCAAGTGATGCCACGTGAGTGCACTAGTAAAACATTACTTAGTGCACAACTATCGGTCTAACCTTTTTTGGGTCTTTTTGGACATGCCAACAAAATGCATGTTGGTGAGTCATCATATTTGATGTTGTGGCCTTGAAATCTTCCTATAATCAAAGACTTGCCAAGTAAGCTACTGTAAAATTTGGGAGTACTTTGAAATTTCCAAGTAGGATTTTGAGAAGTGCGAAGTTAGGGTGCTCAACTATTGGGTCATCTCTCCTAGAAGTAGAAAATAATGTTATTTCAATATAAGTTGCAAATGAATGGCTTCCAATGCATTAAGATCTCAACACATTATAACTCTATCGACAAACCATAAACAATCATGGATAGAAGTAGAAAATAATGGTATTTCAATTAAGTGGCAAACAAATGGCTTCCAATGCATAATAATATCAATTTATAGAGAATTTATATGTTTTGTTCATTTCCCTCTAGTTGGCTACAAAATTGGAATTCAATTTGATTTTACAAGAGAGGTAGCCGTAATTGAATTGTAAGTAACAATAGAAGGTCTTGTTTAAGATCATCAATTCGGTACATGTCCAAGCTGCAATACTATAATCTAGAGTATTAAACAAGTCACCTCTCCCAATATTAGCCTCCATATTCTTTGGTCTTCAATAAGTTCTTCATCTTAGCTTTGGTAGTTTTATAATTTAAATGGCCCTGTATAATGGTCCCAAGTACTCTTTAGATTAGCAATAAGTAAATCAAAATGTTTGGGACAAGTATGCACCATTCCAAATGATCCTTGGTCCAATAGTAGTCCCACAACACTTAGGGGAGTATCAAATTTTAATAATAGGAGAAACCATCAAGTTATGAGTCTCAAAAATCAACATGGTTTTTACTATGAACATTCTTAGGACCAATAATTAGATATGTAACTTCATGATTGACCCTTAGTTTAATTATTTTGGCTCATAGTCTAATTAAAGCACAATTGCCCAATAAAATTAGGATGCAATGAACCATATATAAATCCAATCACATGGGCATGTTTAGGGTGTTCATTAATCTTTAAATGCAAATTTGGATGATAAATGGCCCTTTATGTAGTATTGCACACCTTGATGATTGTTGAGTAGGCTTGTAATGGTGATTTGAACTTGTAACATAAAATGTGCACTTGTGGTATTGCAAAATGACAAAACACATAATCATGCATATAAAAAATAGTAACCTTATGATGTAAAGTTAGTTGAACAAGTTGCAATGAGTGCTTCTTTTAAACTTCAATTTCTTATGTTCATGTCTTGTCAAAATAAAAGGTTATTAACAAGGCCATTAAGCAATTGCAAAGGACAACATATCATATTTAGAACCAAAGTTGAAGCATTGGACCATTTGAGTTCAAGCATAGGGTCTCTAGTTTAAGAAGAACTAAGGCATGTTGTGTAAGTCAAAACAAATGCTCCCCAAAAACATAAGGACATGTGAACCCCTCATACAAGCATATCAAGATGTATAAACACAAATGGATAGAAAATTAAGCAATAGTGATATATCAGATCCTTACAATTTTAAAATGCATAATGCCAAAATTTTAATTGCTTCAAAGAGAACAATTATGATTGAAGACAAAATGCAATAGGGTCACATGGAGACTTAATGAGATGATGCTTCTAAACACTTCAAAATAAGACTTTTTTCAGAATGCAAAGCTCAATTATCCACAACACTCAAAAACAAAGGAATGAACCCATGATTAGGATGAAACAAATTAACCATAAATTAAAATTTAGTATCAACCTAACCATAGTGTGCACACATGAATTATTTTCCTTACTCAATTTGCAATAATTGATTATTCAACTTAATATAAGCTATGACTACTCATTTTACATTTAAGTAAAAAGAGGTATATTTATATAAGCATTTATCTAAATAGATTACCATTAGCTACTTGGACATTACTCTACTACCAACAAATTGTTTAGAGTCTTGACAAAGTTATCTTTGGTCTCACTCTTGGCATAACTCTATAGCTAGTGAGGCATCCATAGCCTTGTTAAACATATTGGAATAACCTAGATAATTGAGTTTTTCATATTTTAATTTTCTTATATTTCATCTTTCTAAAAAAACATTTCTCCCAATATTCTTTTTTCTTAAGTTACTTTACTTTCTTTTCTTTTGTACTCAATTCATAAGCACTAAAGCCCATTTTTGGGTTGGGGATTGGCTATCAAAAGGACAACATTTTAAAAGTTTTTTCTTGATATCTTTATTGTAACTTCATCCAAACAAACCCATAAATCATTTATATGAAGTTTGTGAGATATTTGAAGGTAATTTAATCATGTCTTAAAGTTTATCCTAACTAATGTCAATCATGAATAACATCCACTCTAAAAATAATTGTATTGATCACTAATATATTTATTCAAAACAAACCATCTATTCTGAAAGTACATAGAAGACAATTCATTATAAAATAAGTCAAATGAGTTATTTACAAAAAATCATATTTGAATCAAAATATAATTAACCAATTCAAAACAAACACAATTAAAAGTAAGGGGTGGGTACACAAACACACACAAACTAGTATAATTAAAAAAATTTTAACACACCAAAACAAGTCAACAAACCAAAAAAACAACAAAAAAATGAAGCAATTAACATAAACCAGACACAAAACAAGGTCACAAAAACATAAAGCATACCACAATTGGTCCTTTTTCTAATGTAGCAAATTACACTACTCCAAAATCAACGTGATTCTAAACATGAACAACTCTAGGACCAATGATGTCGCCAATGACATTAGTTGTTGACATGGATCTCAAATACATAGCACATACCTCATAGACCTTCAATGGCTGATTTGGCAATCCACATTATACCAATAACATGAAATAAAAAAAGACAAGTGAATAAACTCTATATGCTCTATTGGTGTTTGATACAAAAATCTAATGAAAAAGTGGTACATGTGTGTTACTATCAACCAAAGCTAACCAACCAACAAGAGCAAAGATAAAAATAAAATAATGATTGACCAAACAAAACAAAAAACATAAAGCTAAACTAAAGAAAAATAATATGATCAATAAACCAAAAATGCAACCAAATTCCTAAACTACTTGTACAACACAAACATGAAGACTATAAACAATAAACCTCAAAGCTATTTATTTTTTATTTCTTTAGGGCATTCAAGAGCAACAAATTCCCTACTAGACTCCAAGTCTATCAAGCACATCCTTGAACTTTGAAAAGAAGGTTCAACCATTTTACCTAAAAATTCAAGATGTGTATGTATAGGTTTAACAACTAGGCGAATCAATGCTACTATGATTAATCCAAATGCATGTATTTTTATTCAACTCAACATAATCAAATTCATAAGTAGGAAAAACATAGGAAGGTAGAAGAAAGTATCATATTTTGTGATGCCATCAATTAAAGATGTTTTCTCATCCTTCATTTCTACATCCTTGTTAGGAACTTGTATGGTCTCATGAATTTCACCATGCATCATCCACATAATCATTAACTAGAAAAGCATAGCACCAATTCATATCCATCATAATTATTGTATTATCAATAGTATCCACATGATCATACATTTCCACACTACTAAAACTAAATGAATCATGTTCATGCATACTTGATTTAGAGTTATGTAGATCTAGATTTACCTATTCATATGAATCTTCAAGGGCTAATTCATTTGATTTATAATTTTTGATGATACAATTAAAATGAATATGACATGATATATTTGATTAATGTCAATAGTATTGTGTTTCACCATCAGATCAAGTACTATTGTTTTTGGCATATGTGTCATTATTGTCCAAAAAAATTGTGATTTAATGCAATTATGTGCCTGCAACATGGTTTCACAACTATCTCAATCAACATATTCAACTTTTTCTATACTAGATTCACCTTCCTCAATTGGATGCAATAACTTTAAGATTTTATTTCTAGTGTCATCTTTTGGATCATACAAACAAAGCTATTTATTTTTACCATTAATATTCGCCCATGTGATCAACTATGTCCACATTGCCAAAATTGATGAACCATCACACATGATGCATTTTTGAGTTCAAATTTTGTTGATTCATCTTTTTTAGCACTAGAATAATTTTTTATTGCATATATATGTCTTATTGATGTGAATGATCTCATGTACATCCTTGGATAGAACAATATGTCTCTCTTCATCTTTGGTATCACTATGTGTAAATGTCTCAATACTATTGTGTGTACTTGACATGGCTTCAAAACTACTCAATTTATATGAAGTCTTGACATACTCACTTCCTCTATGTTAAATTCATCTACTCCAATAGATGCAATAAGTCTATAATTTCACTCCCGGTGTTATTGTTTGAATTAGATGAATAAAACTATAATTTTAATGATGATAGGAGGACTGGTTTCAAGTGTACACCTTTATGAGAGATCAAAATGAGTGTATGAGAAGTTGTGTATTAATTAGCCTAGGTTTATTTCCTATTGATGGAAAAATAGGTTTTGAAGGGGCCTCAAAACCCTTTACACAATAAAACTACAACCAAGCTACAAAAAACCAAAACCAAGTCCACAAACCAAAGAACAACTAAAACAACAAAAGGAAGCTAAACATTGCATACAATTTTCATATCAATCCTCACCCCCATAGCCCTAGGATGGGAATTCAAAACAGATTTAGGAATACCTCTCTTCCTTCTTTGGATGATTGTGCAAGAAATGCCTTCATCCATATCAATCAAATGAGGAGAAGGGTGATGTCATCCTCCCCTACCACCACCTCCAAGGAAACCTCTTGTGAAGAGGAAAAAGGAATACCAATGGAGTAGAGATCACCATGAATTGTGCAACATACAAGACCTCCCAAAGTCCCTCGACTAGGTCATTGGAACAACATTAGCCCATTTTTGTCGAGAAACATAACTTGATTGGCTTTGAACATATGATGATGGTGAGTAAACCTACATTGGCTAATTGTTATAGTTAACAAGATTTTGGATCAATTATGGATGTATATAGTAAGGGTGAGTGTTTTGTGTTGTTGGAAAATTTGGGCAAAAGTATTCAAAATCATTATCTCGAGGCATGAATTGTTTATCCACCTCAAAAGCCTCATTACAAGCATACTCAAAAGTAGAATCCAATGGTGATAGTTAATAATTTAGAAGTAGAATTTTTTGGCATATATGGATTAGTCAATCTATCAAGCATTTTACAAAATCTATGGACTCATTGGGCTCTTTCCTAACCACCACAAACTATAAGAAAGCTTCTTTTGGGTCTATAAGTTCTCTAAACTAGTTTACAAAAGATGTTTTAAATTACACCCAAAAGTGTGTAAAATTTTGTGCAAGGTGGATATAGAAATTATGTGTCTAATCTTCTAAGGTGATAGGAAATAGTCTACAAACTATATCCTTGTGAATGATTCCAAGTTGCACAAATGAGTATTTGAATTCCCTTATGTGATCTAATGCAGTTTGTCTACCATGGGGAGAATAAGGAGGGATAAAATTAGAAGCATCATCAAGAATATTATGAAAATCCCTAGGGACACTAAAAGTGATAGTACCCAACTAGGTAATTTCCATTAAAGGGGAATTACATCTAATTTAATCTACCAAAATGGAATCTTTGAACATAAAATTTTATACTTTGTTTTCTCTTAATTTATTATTTCATCCCTTCCTTTAGCATCATTTTATTGATGAGTCAAAATGATATGTTTGCATCAACTGTAGAAGGTGTTGTGAAACATATTCTCTCTTGAAAGGAGAAATCTCCCCAAAGTTTATACTATTCCAAAAGTCGAAGATAACTATTTCATTCAATGCTTTCTAGTGAAAACTAAAGAAAAAGAAGCCTAAAACATTGCCTACTGTTATGTTTCGATTAGTAGATTGAATTCTACCAATTAAGTTCACATGATTTAACATTCATTTAATTGTATTCATCATTTATACATATGTTCTTGTAATATTGAATAATGATAAAAACTTGTAGCCAAAGGGAAATTTTAATTAAAAAATAGGGTGCAAGTTTAAATAAATTAAAATCTCAATCAAAATGCTAACCTAACCCTAAATCTAATCCTAATTTTAATATATTTCAAAGACAATGTAAAAGAGTAAGGGGAAGAGAGAAAAGTAAAATGATCACATTTCTATTCTATGAACAAAACTAATTTTAAAAGTAGACAAATCCAATTTGAAACCAATCCTCGATTGAATAGTCTTCACACAACAAGGAGTATAGGATAGTACAATCACCCATGGACCAGTCAAATGTGAAGATAAGTGGAAACAAAAACTATATTACATGCATATATTAAATACACAAACTTTCATAGTCTTAGTTTTTTTTCATAAAATAATCAATTAAAAAGTCGAGGTTGAACATACAATTACCTCACAGTTAGAAAGACTAAATACATGCTAGATAAAACAATAAGTTGGATTCATTAAATGATTAAGTGAATCTTAGATAAGATCTTAGGACACCATAACTCATATTAGAAAACCATAGACTAGGAAAAGGTAGAAGTGGAAAATAATGGTATTTCAATATAAGTTATGAATGAATAGTTTCCAATGCATAATAATGTCAATTTATTGGGAATTTATATGTCTTATAGGGAGGGAAACTTAGTTCATTTCCCTCCAGGTGGCTACAAAACTTAAGTTTAATTCAAATTTACATGATAAAAGACCTTAAATTTAATGAGGGTAGCCCTAATTGAATTGTAAGTAACAATAGGCTCCCTTTAAGACCATCAATCCAATCCCATATCCAAGTAGAAATCCAACAATTCATGGTCCATAGTAGCTATTCACAAGACATGTTACAATGATCTCTCTAACATTCCCCATATTCTAATATCATCTTCAATAATATTTGATCTTGAATAGGTTCACATAAAGATTTGATAGTTTTCCAATTTAAATGGTCATACTTCATTGTCTCAAATACCCTCTAGATCAACAATGAATAGTTTATAGTGTTTGAGACAAGAATATACCATCTTGAATGATCCCTAGTCCAACAATAGTCGTACAACACATATAGCAATATCAAACTCTGATAAAATAATAGAAATCATAAACTTATGAGTGTTAAAAACTAATGCAGTTTCTCTTATGACTATTATTAGGACCAATAATTAGATAAATAATTCCATGATTAGCACATGGCTTTAATAGTTTGGTGCATAGTCCAATTAGAGAACAATTATTCAATAAAATTAGAATGTGGTGAATAATAGAGAATAGAATATAAATCCAATCACATGGGCATGTTTAGGGTCTTCATTAATCCTTAATCACCAAATTTAATCCTTAGATTGTATTGCACAACCTAATGATTGCTAACTTGGCCTATAATGGAGATTTTAAACCGTAACAAAAAAAATGCATTTGCAATGTCATAAAATGATAAAAAAACACAATCATACATATATGAATTTGCAATCTTATGAAGTAAAGTAATTTGAACTAGTTGCATTAATTACTTATATTAAACAAGTTCAATTTCTTATAACAATGAGTTCTTAGTCAAAGCTCATGAGCAACATAAATGCTCTTAAAGTGATTATCAACAAGACCATTTAGCAACCACAAAGGGCAAAAAATCATATTCAAAACCAAAGTTAAAGAATTGGACTATTTGAATTCAAGAACTATGACATGTTGTGAGCCACAAAGGATCTACTAAATCATTTTATTTGGCAAAAGAAAAAGAGCTTATAGATTTGTTGAGTCCTATAAACTGGATTTAATGAAATTCTCAAAGAAAAGATCTTAGATGGAGTGAGAGATTGGGAAAGAGGTACAAATGACTTTGCTTGGTCATTAAAGACACCCATTGAAATTGCATGCTAAGAAGAGGCCACAATGGATGCAAATTTCATAGTCTATCATTTTCCCACATCCAATTTCAATGGTGTTAGTAGTGAAGAGAGAACATGGTTAGTTGTGTAGACACCTTAATTCTGCCACTTTCTATCATTAATTCTATGCAATAATTATGTCGAAGGCGTTCCTTATATGAAGTGGATGACCTGCTTTTGAAAATCAATGTCTGAAAATTACAGAGAAGGATGCAAGACGATTGAAATGATCTCAACCATCAAATTTTCTAAATATTAAAAATATAATATATAATTAAAGAAAAAACTACACTCTTATCTAATCTTAACTTTAAAGTAGGAAAAGTAGGATAAGCATGCATTTTTTTCTTTAAAATTTTTCAAAGTTAGATTTTTAGATTTCTTATAATAAATATAATATATAAATAATAAATTATTTGTTTAAATCTTTTAAAATTTTAGTTTTAATTTAATTTATTTATTTTTATATATAATAAGTTTTTAATAAATATAATTGTTTTTTCAATATTAAAAAAATTAAAAATTATGAATTGACTTTTTAGCTTTTTAATAGGTTTCATTTTATTTTTAAGTTTGGTGTTACTTGTAATTTTTAATGTAAAATTTATAATTTTAGTTTTAACAATTTTAATATGGTTTATTTTTATTTTTAATATTTTATTTGAAGTATCATTTTTATTTTTAAATTTTTTAACTTATTTAATAATTTAACTATATTTACCGTCAATTTGATAATATTATAATATTTTTTTTATTTGTTAATTTAGTTTATCTTTCAATTAATGTTAATATTGTTTGTAATATATTAATTATCTTTTTTAGATACATATTTTATTAATATTTCAATTCTAATAAATCAAAATTTGTGTTTTACTTTTTTATTTAATCATTTATTAACTTAAAAATTATATTATTCATTATTAATTTTTAAAAATTATTATACTTATTAATATTTGGATTTTGATATATTTTGACTTTGCATTTAGTTTATTCTATTTTAATTTTTTATTTATATTTAAGCTTGAAATTTATTTTTATTAGTTGTCTTTTTATAAAATTACAAATAAGAACTAAAAAATATTAGAATTAAATTAATTTATAATTATGTCTTATTACAGTTTAATTATTGTATAATAATTCTAGATTAAATTTTTATTTTTATTTATATAATAAAATAAATTTCAAACTTAAAATCTAAGTTAAAAGTTTTAGAGTGTGTGTGAGAGAGAGAAGATAAATTTTGATTAGTTATTTCATGCCAACAATCTAAGTATAACACATTCCCCTAGGGATTTATGCTTAGGGTAGCCTATCATTTGATTAAGGATATTATAATTCATCTTTAAAATGTCTTTAGTGTACCCATTGCACACTTAAGGAGGAAAATAGATAGAGAGAGAAAGATAGAAGGGAATCAAGGGAGATGGAGATAAGATATAGAGGCAAACAAAGAAAAAATAGAAAGAAAAGAAGAGAGAGAAAGAGAGGGGGAGCAAATGAGACAAAGGAGGAGAGATGCAGATAAACAAAGAAAGATAAAGAGAGTTATGTAGAGAGAAACAAAGATAGAAATGGAGAGATAGAGAGGGAGAGGGAGATACAAAATGAGAGAAGAGGGAAAAAAGATAGAGATAGAGATAGAGAGGGAGATAAAGAGATATAGAGAGATAAAATAGATAGAGAAAATGGAGATAGAGGTAGATATATAGAGGAATAAAGAGAGAGAAAATAGAAAGAGATAAGAAGAGAGATAAAGAAAGAGCAAGAGGAAAAGATAGAAGAAGAGACACATAGATAGATATGGTCACATAAAGAGAGGGAGATAGAGAGATAGAGAAATAAAGAGAAATAGAAGGAGAAAAAATATATATAAAGAGAGGTATAGAGATAAAGAGGGAAAGGAGGAGAGAGGGGGGAGATAAATAGGGATAGCAAAAGAGAGTAAGGGAGAGACAGACAGGGAGAGGGAAAGAGATAGAGAGAGAGGAAAATAGAGAAACATAGAGATAGAGAGGGATATAGAGATATAAAGACATCTCTCTTTCTCTTCCCATATCTCTCTATATATATCTCCACATTTGTACCTCTCTCTCTATACATCTCCCTCTCTCTACCTCTCTCTCTATATAATTTCCTATATCTTTCTATCCCTCTATAGACTCCCTCTTTCTTTGTCTTTCCATCCTTATGTCTCTATTTCTCTCTCTCTTTGTCTCCATATCCATCTCCATCTCCATCTCTATCTCTATCTCTATCTCTATCTCTATCTCTATCTTCCTTTCTATCTCTCCCCCTATCTCTATCTCCTTACCTCTCCTTGTATCCCTCTCTCTCTTTCCCCCATATATTTCCTAATGTATATATCTCTCCCTCTCTCTCTCTTTCTCTCTCTCTCTCTCTCTCCATATCACTCTCTCTCTCTATGTATATATATAATCTCTCTCTCTCTCTCTCTCTCTCTCTCTCTCTCTCTCTCTCTCCCTATTTATTTATTTATTTATATATATCCCTCTCTATCTCTATCTCAATATCCCTCTCACTCACACACACACTCCCTATTTCTCCCTCCATATATTTATCTCTATATATTTCTCTCACTCTCTCACATTCACACTCCCTATTTTTTTCTCCCTATATCTGCCTCTCCCCCTCTCTATATCTCTCTCCCTCTCTATCTCTATTACTTATCTCTATCACCTCCTTTATCTCTCACTCTTCCCCCCTCTATTTCTATCTTCCCATATCTCCCTCTCCCTCACTATTTATATTTCATTATCTCTATCTCTCTCACCTATTTACTCAATATCTCCCTCCATATCTCCTATTTGAGCTCTCTATATATCCCTCTCTACCTCTCTCTATATATCACTTCATATATCTTTATCTTGATCTCTCCAACTCCCCCTCTTTTTTGTCTCTATTTATCCCTCTCCCTCTTTGTCTCACATCCCCTCTATCTTTACCAAGATGTATCTATCTCTCCATCTCTACTTTCTATCCCTATCTCTCCCTCTTTCTATCTCTATCTCTCCCTATCACTCCCTCTTTCTATATCTTTATACTTCTCTTCTCTCCTATCTCCTCTATTTTTCTCCTTCCTCTCCCTCCCTCTCTATATATTTATACATAACTATCGCCCCCTCTCTCTCTTATGCATACACACACACTCCTTGTTTCTCCCTCCCTATCTCTATCTCTCCATATTTATTAAATTCATCACTCCCTCTATCTCTATCTCTCCATATTTATTAAATTCATCACTCCCTCTATCTCTATCTCTCCATATTTATTGAATTCATCACTCCCTCTATCTCTATCTTATTATCTCTCCATCTCTATCTACCCCTATATCTTTCCATCTCTACCTCTCTATATATATCATTCCCTATCTTTATCATTTTATTTCTATATATCTCTCTCTCTCATTCTCCCCCTCTCTCTCCATCTCTATATATTTATGTCTTCCATCTCCCCCCATCTCCATCTCTATTTATATTTCTATTTCCATCTCTATCTCTTTCTCCTTACCCCTTTTGTCTCTCTCTCTCTCTTGCTCTTTTCCCTATATCTCTCCCTCTTTCCATCCCTATCTTTCCCTCTCTCTCCCTTTCTCCCTATTTGAAGCATAACATGAGCCTATTTGTAATCGAGGTTGATTATCTTCTTGATTTAGAGGTTTTTTTAGTTGTGTATAGATCCTTGTAAGTGGATGCATAATTGATTTGAAGCTATAAAATTTTCATTGAAATTTAAGACCTTTGTTGCACAAACAACGTGATTTTCTAAATGGACTACCAATTGACCTCATGTATACTACACAAATGTATGCAAAAAATAGACCAAAATATTTCCTAATTTACCTTCCACACATCTTCGGCGTACCCATTGCATACCAAGGTGTGATTGCTAGTTTATTCTAAATAATTCTCTCTAACATCACCATGCCAATTAATTAATTCTACATATTAATTAATTGTGCTCACTTACTCCCATTCACATTCCCTTCATAATTAATTAATTAGTCAATCAACATTACTTAGTTAATAATTCCTAATTAAGTCCATGCACACATAATTGATTAAATTAAATTAATTAATTATCCTCTTATCACACATAATTGATTAAATTAAATAAATTAATTATCCTCTTATCATTCCATAATTAACTTATTGTCAAAAATACAATCTTTTCCACTTATCAAATTGTGGAAGTTATCAATTTCTTGATTTATGCTTTGCACATTATAAAATAAAATAAAATAAAAAAGTCAAACAAAGTATTTTAGAATGAAATTGAATGTTTTAAATAAAAAAGAAAAAGAAAACTCAAATTGGCAATCAAGTGAGTTAATCTCAATCATTCTTTCTTTCATTTAACATTCTTTAAATTAATAATTCCTCCTTCATTGGAAATCATGAGTGAAAGTCATTTCAAATCATCAAATTAATTATTATTTGAATAATTAATCATATCATTGACAAGTGTATGCTACAAGATCTTACATGACCATTTGAGCATCCACAATCCATTGCAAGTACGAGCAAATTCACTTGACCAAAATAATTGTTTACTTGATTTGAGGTTTAAATTTAGTCTAGAATTTGATTTTGATATATTAAATTTGATTTTTTGTACATATAACACTATAAAATAATTAGAAATAGAAAATAATTAGAAATAGAAATCCTTGCAAATTTAGGAGAATGTAAAAACAACAAAAAATAAATCAGATTCCTTAATCTTACATAAACACCAAAGACATAAATAGTAATGATGCATAATTTTTCCATAATTAAAAAATAATAAACCTAGATGACACAAAAAAGATCAATAAAAAGCACATGTCATTCAAGATGATGAGTCAAGAAAAGTGATTCCCAATCAATAGGTCATTACAAAACTAGAATGGGTTCCTGAGGTGAAATTACATGGTGGAAACCAAAATTATTGGAATAGATTGGGTAGGGTCCAAAAGCACTTTGAGTTATGGCTTCACAAATCCCACACACAACCCATTATCAACATCCTCCATAAGCTTCCACATCCTTACTACTCATAAATAGAAATTAGACTTAGAGATATCCTTATCCAAAAAAGACGAAATCATTAACCACCTTTTCCACATTCATTCTCCTTCCATACCTAAAGAGTATTAACATTAGATATTATCACCAAACCTCCTATTGCCCTTCCTATGCATCTAGATATTGATGCTATAGAATGTGGATAATACCCAGTGGATATGCTACTAAGAAAGAGTTCAATCTTAAAACCCTTTACAACATCTACCCACCATGTAACCAAGACTTGAATAGTATATAATCACCCTTCCCTTTCAAGGACATACTTTTTTCTTGATAAATGTAGCTCTTTTGATTTCCTCATGCACTAGGTACATCCCTACAACAAAGGAAAGCATTGAGGAACAAATCAAAACTATGCAACATTGAAGATATTTTTCCTACCAATAGACTAGCTAGGGTCCAAAAGGAGCTAAGTTGTAGATTTAAAAACTCTCACACATGATAAACTATTAATTTCCTTTGAGATCTTCCAAATCCTTGTCATCCATAAATATAGATCATGATATGAGATCTCATTATCTAGATAAGCCACTAAATATTGGCCACTAGGCTACATCCATTCTACTTCCATCCCATAGATTATTGACATTAGATATCGGTACCTACATTTGTCACACCTCCTCTTACACTTATTTCATCCAAAAATCAATGTCATATAATTTAAAACATGGTCTATATACACTAGTAAGAAAGAGTTGAATCTTCAAATGCTTTGCACAATTACCCACTACACAAGCCAAGGCTTCAACATCATACAAAAATTCATCCCTTCCAAGGATATGGATGAGAGAATGTAGTTTCCATAGATACACATGAATAAATCCATCAAAACCTATATACAACTACCCCTATCCACATATTCCACTCTTTTGAATCATAAATGCTCAAGGTCTAGACACGACCACCTAGAATTAAGTGCTTGTACCCCTTTCATTAAATATGCCAATATTTATACCATTTGTGTGAATTGGCCCATGTCAATGTCATTCCCTTTAATAGGAGATACATGCTACAATTATATATATATTCTTAATTTATTCTTTTCTAATTTCATAAATTTAATTTTAAAGATAATTTATAACTTCAAATAATATTTTTACTGTGGTTAGCAAAACTCTGAGTTGGTGCCATAACACCTCCTATCTGTACATACGATCTATCTATGGTGTTTCAACTATTATTAATACAAAAAAACTTCAAATAATTATTAATAATTTTTTTGCAAAAATATAGAAAAAATTAATTTGTCAATTTTTCTTCTAGTATAAAATATTAAAAATGTTAAACCAAAAATATGGGAAAAGAAAAAAACATAACAAGGAGAAAATGAAAGAAGAATACTAGGGAATATGGTTTAAGGAGTAGTTGGTTAGGTGTGCACGTTCTTATCAAGTTCACACATCTCTTATTAGGTTTGCATGCAAAGGTAAGATAAAAGACCCATCAACTCCACCTATTTATATGCAAACCTCCTTTAAATTGAATTTAAGGAGCTTCATTCAAACCCAATCTCACTATTTTGCATCCTACATGTGCTAACTAGATTTGATTGAAGCCCTCTTCAGTTGAACCCCAATGATTTTGGATGTGAATTTTAGCTACATTTTTTCATTTTTACCCAAAAGTGGGACTCACTATTGTGCTCTTACCCATGTTTTAAAAGACACCTATAACATGTACACATTATAAACTTCTATTGAAGGTTATTGACACGTGACATGAATAGGACATTCAAAAGAATGTCCTTCTAACAAACATAATCATTTATTCAAAGGTATTCCATCTTTTTAATCTTACATTATTTTTTTTCAAAATGGACCACAAGTGAGACACACCTTTATAATTCCACCTTCATAGAAGATGTATAACCAACATGGATCTCATGAACAAGAGAACTGAATGCATTCAAAATATAATTAAAAAACAATGGTCCAAGTTTTATGAACGATGAAAATTCATAAAAACATTAAGAGAATGTATCCATACAACATACACCATCATCTTATGGTAAAAGGATATGATATCACCAAGGATCAATAGATCATATGCAACAAATTATGAGGACACATTTTAATCCTTGATATAAGCATGAATATAAGACAATGATAAGAGATGTGACGATCAATAGTGAATGAAATAACAATTGAGGAATCATGGAGGGAGAAGAAGGATAACCTAGAGCAAAAATTCCAGATGCATTTAGATGGGCTCACTTAATTTTACCTTGCATACAAGACGGTCAACCCTTTGATTAATTTAACATCTAATTAATAATAAGACAATAAAAAGTACTTGAACACTAACTTAATTAATGAGCTCACAAAGATAACTAGAATTGCAAACACTGATTAAAATGAGTAAGATAAGATTCCTTAACCATTTCAGTGTGATTTTTCAATTTTTGACCTTAGGTTAGATGATATGTTGTTATCGGTGTGATAAAGATCAAATTTGATACTAAAAAGATGGATAAATGAAAGATACAAATTCATAGACTTGTATAATGGCTTGGAATAATCCATGCTTACAATCTAACTATGTTGAGAAAATTACATCTTATTGACTAAATTATATCTTATATACTTATAGATCTCTAAAATTGATTTATATATGTGCATGTCCATGTCTAAAATATGAAAAAATCATTAAAAATTTATGATGTAGAAAAAGTGTGGAAAATTCCTTCATAATAAATCGAATCCCCTTGCCAAGGTATAAAGATCAAAACACTCTAGAGACAAATTGGATGGATGCAGGGGTTTGATATAAAATGATGCATTTGGCTGTATGTGCTTTAGATATGATTTTTATGTATATTTGAACGTGTAAAATAGAAAAGGGTATACATTACAAATTTAAAATATTATCTCAAAAGAAGTGGAGATGGGAAATCCTCAAACTCAAATCACTTTTTATTTTATTTTATTTTATTTCATTCAATTCTTTAGTCGGCAGTAAAACAAATTCTATTACAGTTTTTTATTTTATAAAATTTGAAAATGACAATGGTCAATTTTTTATATTAAAAATCTGTCATGAAATAAGAGGAGTTAACATAAGATATTTGAGATTTGCATGATGAAATTATAATTTGTTTGAATATTATATATATATTTTTATAGTTTAACTAAGATAAATATATTATATAGTTAAAAGAGTTGTATTCAAATAGTAATGCTATAAGATTTTAAGATGGAGATTCAAATTCATATTTCTATTTTATATTTAAAAGTGTAATTTTAAGTGATGATTCTTGTATTTTTATTGTGAATTCTAAGTTGATCATCATTATGACTAAAAAACATAGTTTATCAATTAAATAATTAAATGAATTATGTTATATATCTCTTTGAAGCATTTAAGCTTCAAGCCTTCTAGAGCTAACGAATCTATTGTTGTTTTTGGGTAGTTAAACATGCTTGTTTTTCCTTGCCCCTACTAGCAAGGTGTGACTAGCTTGTTGGTTTATTGTTATCTTTATGTTGTATGTTCTTTGTTGTTGTTTCATATTGATTCTTGAGTGTTTGTTTCCTTTTTGTTCTTTGTAAAAGGGTTGGACCCTCTCAAAATATCTTTTTGACTCATAATACACACACATATGCTCATACATACATACATGCATGCATGCATACATACATACATACATACATGTATGTGTTGATGCCAAAAGTTGGCAAGGTAACAACCCTTTGTGGGAAACTCAGTTTTAGGAGGGGACCTATTGCACCAAACTAAGTGACCTCCAGATTTTAAAGAAGTCTGCTTCTTCTATAACTAGAGTTTTGAATGGGAAAAGAAGCACATATAAAATAAAAGATCTAACTAAGGCGATACGCCAAGATTTAGATGTGTGGAACGATAAATCTATCTTGGGGATACAACTTAAGGGCTAGTGGGTAGTCTGTTGAGTTCTAGAATGGCAGAATAAAGATAGAAGCCCGAGTGGTTCATTATATGACATAAAATAACTTCATACACTTTACTAGAAAGAAGATTCCAAGACATGATCTAAACCAGCAATCTTGTATTAATTTATAGAAGTCTAGGAATAAAACATCCAATACAATAATGAAACAGTAAAACTTATCAAATATCAAAGAAAACTGAAAGGTCGAATAATGGCACAGTCTGTGAGTTCTTTACAATAATCTAATAAAGCAATTAAAGGCCTGGCTTTTCTATCTATTCCTTTGCCAAAATCTAAACTAAAATTGGAACCACCCTTCCTTCGAAAGAAGAAGCAGTATTTATAATGAAAACCCAGCTTGTCGAGCAAGTAACAAAAAAGATGCTTTGATTATGAGCAATGATTTTCCCTTGGTCATTACAACCGAAAAGATTCGGGCCATGAACGAGGACATCCATGGGTCAGATGCATCCCCTACGAATAATGGTAGTGGTCCCAACAGACCAGAGCACTGACACATGCAATCAATTCATGGCGGCAGTTACAAAACATGGCAGTTGGTGAAAGGTTGTCGCCTGCCTGGCCTCCTCCCGAGGCGAAGTTCCTAGAAGATCACACGACAAGCAGTCTTGGCCCAACGTTTATCCTTCCCTTGAGCAATGAAGAACTTGCGCTATCCAACATACCGCACAAATGGTGGGGTGTTCCACAAATATATGCACGCACTGATGCTACATGGCGTGCGATCAGGGCCTGAAAGGGGAGTGATGCAAAGAGGCACAAAAAATTGTGAACAACTGACACGTGGAGGCCTAGCGCAAGCTTTTTGAAAAGCAACCAAAGGAAACCTTGCGAGGAGCGCTCAGATGACATGTGGAGGCATTCGCAAAGGCTTTTCGCAAATGAACCCAATATGCTTATTTCTTCATCAAGGCGTGGTCAATACTTAGGCAAAAATAAAATCACGCAAAAGGAGCTTGGGAATTATGCGTTCACAACTTATGGCGAATTATCAGGGGTGTTTCGCTTGCGGAACGAGGAACCCAAAAAAATTTGGCCTGTAGACCAGAGACTTATCCATCGAGCGACACAGTTAGAGCTTAGAGAGGGCGGCCTGAAGGGGCAACCATTCATCTTCAAATGGAGGCGATAAGTCAAGCAAATTTTTGTACGCTCCATGTAGCTTGATCACTTCTTTGTAAGGTAGCGTCGATGATATATCAGCCCATGACTCGATTTGAAAAAGAAGACGTGCGATCGACTGAGTGATGTTCTCAAAATCCTTCGCAACAAGGGGTTGGCCGAAATCTTGAAAGGCAGACACATCCCGTTGCTTTTCCTCGATCCTTGCTGTAATATGATCCATTGTGGCCATTGACTCATCCTCAAGGAATGGAGAAGGTAAGCCCATCTGAGTCAGGTGGGAGAACCTGGCCCGCATGTCATTAATGGTTTGCTCTAACCTGGTGACACATTCGTTGGCATGATGAATAATTGTGTGGCAGTGGATGACCCTGTTGGTAATTTTAGTAGCGGTCCTTCGGTCCCAAATACCCGCATTTGCCAAGACATCATCTGGGACCTGATATAACCTGTTTAATAATCTATCAGCCTCTGGAACCTTTTACTCGATGGACTAAGGAAATTGTACGATCACCTCAAGAACTCTCCGTAATGTCCCTTACCTGGTTTACCCAAAAAAATTCTTTTAAGGTTTCTTCTTCTCCAAATGAATGTTCTCCTAATGCAATAACCCTAGATTGGAATCCTGTGTTCATCATATTAATAACATATCCGTTAGCATTAATATCCAGCTATCCAAAATATAAGCTTAATCACAAAAGTAATAATGAAGACAGAAGAGGAGTGACATGAGTAGATCCTCCTGAAGCTATCCATCTAAGCCCAAGGGCACAAGCATCCCCTCAGGACAACCCACCCCTTGGCTCCGAGTTGAACATCCAAACTAAGACCATTCCATACTCGGAGTGGCATGCTTAGTGGAAACACTGGTACCTACTTTCTCTACCCATGTCAGCACCTCGGAAGACACTTGACTTATTGGGGATAGTCGGGGGAACGGTTAAGTGGCCCGGGCCTAACACCCCTCTAGGGCTGCAACGGACTATGAGTGGAACCCCCACCCCTCCATGGCCCACCCAGGCTTTGGGTTTGAGCAGACTATGAGTGAAATTTCCACCCCTCCAGGGCCCATCCCTACCTTGGGTTTTGGGGGCAGACTTAAGTGGGGTTTTTAGGCACCACTTCCCTCACACCCTTCCTCCCAATAAGTTGCAAACACTCATGAAGACAATCTTTTAAATAGTCAGAGATATCTACATTCATCCAAGATTTATTTCAGGTGTATAATCAATATGATCCGAAGAGAAATCACTACCAATTCATAGATTTATAATCATGATGGCCCTAATGGAATAAGATCAAAGCATAATCAGTTAATGTCATTAATACTGAACAAATAAAGAAACATATATTTCCCTGCATAATGTTAGTCCTCCTAATTTCCACTGAATGGAATATATGACAGAAAATGCAATATATAAAGCTTGAGAAAATAATCCTATCTGCAGCAGTCACAAACGTTTAGTATATATCTAAGGCTTCGGAAAATAAGCAAATTACTGGACTTTTAGTATCATATGGGTCATTTAGGAAGTATATATGTTTCGGGAATATCTAAACAGACAATCTTATGATTATTTATCACAGCATTAAAAAGCATTCATCAATTGGATATTTTGGAGTGCCAGATTATTATTACTAAGTGAGAGGACTCATCTGGGTTGCTGTGATTCTACAGACTCCAACACATTTCTCCTATTTTTACTTGGTTGTGGTAGTCTTCTATTATATTCCTCCCTCATCGATTTCTTCTTATTATTTATCCCCTTTGCATGGAGAGGTTGTGCCTTTCGGGAATAAGACGTCTCTTCATCATATCCCTCAATCGAGCTTTTGGCAACTAATTCTAATTTTATTATTCTAATTTTACTTTTTTCTTACATAGCGACGTCATTTATTAGTATTGCTTGTTGCCTTCAGGTTGTGCCCTCAATGATGCTTACCAGGTCGACAAATGTTGGATCAAGCTTTTGACACGGGCTTGGATAGCTTTGACTCCCGTCACATAAGGCAATGAATCTATATAGAGATGGCGATCGGAGCATCAACGAAATTGCATCCCTTTAAGGTCCATCCCTCTATGATAGGCCCTGGTTATTCGCCGATTTTATCTTTCCCCGTCCTCAATAACCAATGTAGCAATGGCTGGGATATGTCGTCGATTCTCACAGATCAGATTATCAATGATAAAAATGGTATGCTAAGTTTTGAATATCTCTTTTATCCCTTGTAATGATAAATCGTTTAAGATTCATAGTTTTGTATTTTATATTAATTTTACTATCTCATGTGATTATAATATTTAAATAGTTCTTTGTTTTAATATTTATTTAGTTATTCTATTTATATTATATTATAATAATTGATTAGTGTACATATTATAATAAATAAATTTCAATATACTTGATTTGCTAATTTATTCCTATTTTACAATTATAATATTATCGTTTGATAATTATAATTGTAATATAATCGATTATAGTTATTATAATAATATTAATTTGAAAATATTTACATATATAATTTAAATATATATATTTCCATTTATTTACTTATTGTTTAATATCACTTATTTTCAATCTCATTGATTCGGGGACATGACAGTTCTCCCCTCCCAATTTTGCTTGCCCTCAAGAAAATTCCTTTTTTATGTCATGAGTATCCTCCAAGGCAAGGATTTGAGAAGGGGATTAGGAGCATTATACATATCTATGGAATATTCTATGAAGGAATTTTTTATCTTCTTGAAAAGGAAACCTCAAGGGTCTTATTACAATTCTTATGTGGAAGATTTTATTGTATAATATGTTTCTAAATCTTGGGGGTGTGAGGTTGTCTTCATCCCTTAGATTGGCTCCTCCACAAAGCTCCATTTGTTCACAGTCTCTTCTTATTTTGATTGGATCCCTTTGAGATCCCCTCTCTCGTATCTTGGTCTCTTGCTTGGATATTCTTTGTTTTCTCCCTCGAGGGTTGCTTCTATCTTGTGGGCTCGACCTCTACATTTATGATCACGTCCCCAAGGTTCATGGCATGTGAAACATAACCCTTTTCTTCTTAAGTCCTCCATTGCTTTGCACCTATGATCATGATCCCATTTCCCCTTACAATATGAACATGTCTTTTGCGAGTCTTCCCTTCCTAGCCTTTCTTCTTTGTGAGGGGGTTTGGAGGAGGTAAAACTCCTAGGTTTGTCTCTTGGCGAGTCATCTTCAAATTTCATGGCCTTCTGAATGGCCTCATCTAAACGAGTGGGTTCAAGTACACTCACCATGCTTTTGACTGATCCCCTTAATCCTTCTATGAATAGGTAGGTGAGCCTCTCTTGGGAGATTTCAGGCACCATGACTGCTAGCTTTTGAAATTCAGTAGCATTGTTTTCAGTGGTCCCTTGTTGTCTTACTTTAGTGAGTTCCCTAAAGTACCATTATGGGTGATAGTATAAATCAAAGTGTTGACAGTAGAGTTAGGCAGAAAGCCTTCACCTTTTCCCAATATGAAACATGCAACTATTGGGCTATCTGGGAGAAGGTTTTTTTGATCGACCAAGGGTAAGGTTGAGTCCTTCAATAGGGAAATTTCCTCATTCCTTCATTCTATATCTTGTGCAAGCTCCACAACCTTTTGGTTTGTTGTGGTGTGTTGCCCCTACAGGATTCGTGACTCTGTGAGCCAGCTAGTCTCGACTCGCTCTTTGTTTGTTGTTTGTTGCTCTACTATAGAATTAAGCTCTGCAATTTCGTTCTCCAATTGGGCATGGCGGCTCTGGAAATCTGCATCCTTTTGTTGCATCTGTAGCTCCAAATGACAAAATTATTCTTCTTTACATTGTATGTCCAACCCCAATTTTGCCAATTGGTCTTGATATTCCTGGTTCTTTTGCTGCAACTCAGCGACTAGATTAGGGTTGAGTGACCGAAGCTTCGCAAGTTCTTCTCAGAGCTTTGATTCTTCCATCTCCTTCTGTTGGGATAGGTGCTTAAAATCAACCTCCATAGATTTTTCCTTGGAAAGCAAGACATCGAACCTATCCTTCAGGTTTTTCAGTTCTTCTTCTTTTTTCCTGAGCTAGCAACCGGTCTTAAGAAAACCGGTGGTCACTACCCATTGTGTTTCCTCCATAAGTTCCACCTTGTCTTGTGGTTGGGTGATGCTTAAGTCGAGCCCCACAATGTACATGTTGTAATCATTTGATTGCATCTCTCATTGTGGTTTGCTGATAGTTGGGAACATAGTCGCAAAGTGTAGCGACTGTTGAGGCTCATGGAAAAAAGTATGTATCTTTGGCTCTGCTAGTCTCTTAGCATCCTTAACTCTTCTCTTCTAGGTTCTGACTGCTCGTGCTTGTTTAGTTTTATCGCCTTCCGACAAGAATTCTACGAGCGATCTAATGAGTTCGCATGTGAAAGGTGCAGCGGGGGGAAGGGAGAAAGGGAAAGAAAGAACATCAGTCCCGGGTGACTTCTTCTTTGGAATTTTGACTGTCTGGAGTGAGAAACGTGGGATACTCTTGTAATCAAGCTATGGACCAAGAGGACTCGAAAGAAGCAGAGTCGTGAAGGTCTCCATTTGCTGGGAAGAGTGGATCGGCTCCAATATTGTTGTGGTAGGGGATGTATCCATGAAGGTAGCAAGGGTAGAGTGCATGACACCTTGGGACATGGAATGGGCCAAGGTGAATGTTGTGAGGTTCCATGGTGGAGTAAGGGTAAAAGGGGTTGCATGGGAAAGCTGTGTGAATCTCTTTGCAATCATTGAAGCAGAGGCCGAAATGCATTGGTCGACACATGAAATAAGAGGTGTTGTGAATGCAACGGGGTCAACCACGATTTGCAGAACTATAGGAGAGGGGGCAAGAGATACTTGTGGTGCGAATGAATATGATCCTCAAAATTTTGGTGGCTCTTTGCTTGCGTATACGTTTTGTGAACATTCCTCAGAAAGTGCCTCTGTTCATTGTCATTTCTCTGGTGGTGAGTTATCAACTGCTACGATTTCAAATTGTTTTGGTGAAGTTTCCACGATCCTCCTCATTGTCCAGGTGCGAGTCAGTGAAGAACTTGCACTCGATATATTGACCCGTATGTTAGAGGAAACCTTAACAGGTTGCTTCAATGCCTTCCCCCCTTGTTGCGCCGAGGTGTCCCATATTTTTGCTTCTGGTTGCACCCTTTCATTTGATTGTGATTCGGCTTCTTCTGAACTGGAATCCTTTTCAGGGCTCTCGTCAGAATCCGAATGTTCGTGGTTCCATAATTTTTTGAATCTATCATCCATCTGTAGGTTGTTGTAGGGAGCCTCAGTCTATCGATTCTCTTGGCGGCATATCCAGAAGTTATTGATTTTCTCCTCCTTCCAGTTGTAGTTATTTAGCAGATCGTTGCGGAGGGTGGTTCCCATTTTTCTTGTTTTATCATATGGCCCAGTTGGGTAGTAGAATCTTAGCCAGGGCACCCGACCATATTCAGTAGGAATTTAAGTTAGGTCAATAATACATTCATCTACATCTGACACTGGATTCTGACGCTCCTCCCAATAAGGTCGGGGACAGTGTGTTACCTTCACATATTTGTTTGGCAAGTCATCGTCGGGGTTGTAGTTCCATTTGTCGCAAATCCATACCAACCCCAGATGAGCCAACTTTGCTTCTAGTATGTCATGAGTCTTCCTTTTAGCCATGACGACAGTCTTGAAGCTCATCATAGTTGCGAAAAATCCTTTCTTCTTTGCTTTCCTGCTGCAAAAGGTGTCATTGATGATTGAAACCTGGTGGAACACCTCCAGTGCCAATACCTGGTCTGTAAGACATGATGGAAGCCGAAAGGGTTCTCCGGTGAAACCACACAAACGGATGAACGTGAAGTCCTTGCCCAAGAACCAGTCGCACCTTGGAACAAATTTATACATGAACTGAGTTTGGTCCAAGCTTAACTGTAAGACAGTGTTGTCCCCTCTTAAATCCTACAAAATCGGATATATGAAATAGTATGAAAATGTATAATAGTCATATGCCACAGAGAGGATGGGAGTCCATGTGGAAACTGGATTTCTCTTTTGGTTTTCAACAAAGATGGAGAGTTTGAAACGCCTCTGAAAGAAGTTCAGATTCTAGTGCAGAAACATGTCGGCAAGGAAGGATGGGAACCTAAACCTTCGTTGAAGGTTGTATCTGCTATCTGGTTGAGCATATCTTGCTTGAGAAATTCAACGAAATCATACCAGAAGAAAGAATGTTGCCTTCATAATTGGAAGCCCTGACCTAACTGAAACTCTTGGGCATCCTTGTTGGAGTCTAATCCACAGATGAACACCATCATTGAGAACACATCCTTCATATAATCATAAAAGCTCTTAAGCACCACTGGGATCCACATTGGTTTATGTTGGCTCTCCCTGGGCCTTTGTGTCTCTATGTTGTAAAAATTCATTGCAAGATCTCTGCCCCTCCAGTATGACTCTCCCTTTTTTGGAGTGAATGGCTCCATTTTTTTCACTTTGAAACTTTGCTCTGGGATGCAGAGCATATTCCAGATAGCTTCTTTGCATAAGTTCATAGTTACTTCCCGACCCTCGATGGTGTTGGTCTCTGGGTTGAGGTTTTTGATGGCCTCATCAACTAATTCAGGGCAGTGGTGTATAAATGGGACCATATATTAAGGAAGCCCATTGTACCGACACTTTTGTGCCAAATAATTTGGGTCGCTATTCTTCTTCATCCTTTCACAGGCTGCCTCCCTAAGTGACTTGGGATTCCTCGCAAGAATGGGGTCATGAATGTTCTCGCACTCTTCCTTAATTTTTTTCTTATCCTTGCTAGGGATCTTCTTCTCTGAAACTCAAGTATTTACCCAGGTTGGCCCTTTTAGTATTCCAGGCGAGGCATAAGAGATGTCTTCAAAGACGTAGGCTCCTGGTGTTGCACACATGACCTTAAATAAACTTTGTGTTCCTCCTTCCTTCCATTCTGGTTGAGAATCTTAAGTGGTTGCCATTTTTTGCAAACTATTCTCAAAAATCACATTGAAGCGATATAAATGGAACCTAAAACACAACGCAAGGTTTTCGGTTCCCAAAATTAGACAACCTTTCACTTCAGGTTTAATTTACACTGGGGCAATGAATTCTCTGTAATTATTTGTGTTTAATTCCTCTTACTACAAAAGGCACCACACTCGATTTCTTTGATGGCCTTGTTCTCCTTAATTTCCTTTGTGTGTTGAAGAAGTTTGTATGCTATGTCCTGCATTTTGCATGCGATGCTTGGCTTTTCTTTCGATTTCTTGCATTCAATCTAGTAGATAATGACTGCCTTTTGAATTTAATTTGGCATGCGTTGCCAGCTCCTTACTATGCAAGATAAGCTACTTGCCTCTTTTGAAAAGACATGGATTCATAGTCGTATCAGTAATAGCATCCTTTCAACACGATTTTCATGGGAAATTGAGTCGTCAATGCAATGCTTGTCATCTCCTCGTCTGCTTTAGTAATTAATATCTTTCAAAGCATGATCAAGATGAAATCACAATGAGTACTTTGAAAAGATATGTGTTCCTCCTTGGAGCCTCGAGAATTCTTGTGCATTGCCACCTAGCCTCTGTCCATATGAGCCATCACCTAGTACTGCCACCCATTTTTGTTGATTGATTACCACTCCTCAAGTTTGCATGCAACAATTCATACTTGTGGACACAACCGGGTTGGAATATCAAGCTAGCCTTTTTGTGGGTTTTTCAAGTAAACACTCAATTACCACATGCTTTGTTTGGCTACCTTGGATATTTCTATAAATAAGCTCTAATACAGTAGCAAAATCATACTTAGTGACTTAGCAAAAAATAGCATTGGGTGATTAGATAAGTCTAGATTTTGCATAGCACTTGTCTTATGTATTTTGAGTAGAGGCTGACACAATGAATACTCCCATTAGGCTAGTGTGTAACAAAGCTCAAACAACTTTCTTGGGGGAGATTTTGAGCAGGCTTCTAAAACGTATGACAAGGAACAAGCACTCGCTAGCCATCATATCCATCAAATGGGTCCTGGGTAGAGACTGTATTGAATATGAAGATAAATATTAGGTAAACACCGATATCAACTCCCATTTTGTTGCTTCATTGACAGGCTCAAAAAGCTATGATCCTTCATTTGGCGCTTCAAATTTTTCTAAAAAAGTACCTCGGAGGACTCAACGAAGTAGTGAGCAATGTGGTGTATGGCTTGGGACTTCCCATTGTGAGTGACCTAAGAAAGTATGTTGAAGAAGATGCAATGGTACCATGGGTGCCATTCCTAAGTGGTTTTTGGCTTCAGTCACTTGTGAAGCATTGTGATAAGGTCACCCGTGCATTTCATTTTCTATCACATTGCTACAACGTTGTGTTGCTCTATGACGTGGATTGGTACACTGATTTCAGGAACCTTGTATTTCCTTCGCCGCTCGTTATGGGTGTTGACGCTACTTCTGCCACGGGTCATGCCACTATTGATAATCTTCCCGTTGCTCCTAATAATGTCCCAGTTGATGAAGATAATACCCGCAATGCCGAGATATGAAGTTTGACATGCTTTTTCCCTATGTATATATACGCCTGAAAAAAGGCTCGTATATATGTAATGACACCGTGTATATGTTCATGCTTTTGAATGCTTGGCCGTAGAGCCATTTTGACAATTTTTTATCACAACATATGTATAACATATATACTTGCTTATGTTAAACTTCTTTGTCTTTAATCTTATGTTTTCGCCATATGGGCTGAATCCTTTGCATTTGAATTTAATTTTTGCAATCTGAGTAGCATAAATTTTCTCTGTTATGTTATGATGGACCTCATGAATTTTTCTACCTTCCGCAATTGTGAAAAAAATGTGTAGAAAGAACCGGTGGAAAAAAACACGAAAAGAAAACTAATTACACTTTTTACAAATTTACACCTGCATGAAGTATTTGCAGCCTAATTGAATAGTTTTAAGTGAATTCCGTTGACCGGAATTCCTAGTGGCTCTTGTTCCATATTTTCTAATTCAAATGCATTGTTTTGTTTGCACTGAATTATTTTGAAAGGGCCTTCCCACAACTTGTCAAATTTTCCATGTTGGCCAGGCTTTGCAACTCTTTTATTGAACTTTAGTACCAAGTCTCCACATTTTAGCTCTTCGTCTAAAGCCTTCTTATCGAACCATCTCTTAACCACCTACTGGTGATTAGTCATAGTTGTTATGGATTTCTCCCTTTTTTCCTACACTTCCAATAATTCGGCCAACCGAACTTCCATATCTCCATTCTCTTCAATCTCTAAAGACTTGAGTAGTTGTAGCACAAGTATCTCTATAGAGATAGGTAGTAGTGCTTCTTTTCCGTACACTAGCTCATATGGAAAAGTCTTTAGGGCTTGTTTGGGAGTTATGTAGTCCACCCATAGCATTGTTCAAAGATGCTTATGATACTCCTTCTCATGATTGGACCCGATCTTTTTAATGAGTCGAACTAGATTTTTATTAGTTGACTCGGCCAAGCCATTCCACTGCAGGTAATAGTTTGATGATTTTTTCAAGAATATGCCATGCCTAAGCATGAAATTACATACCTTAGAGCCTAGGAATGCTTTGGCATTTTCTGAGATGATGGTCTTTGGCGGGCTAAATCTTGTTACCAGCCCTTCGAGAAAATCCACAATTTTTGCTTTGATTGCGTCTTCAGGGGTGTGGCTTCAGCCCATCTTGTAAAATAGTTTGTAGCTGTGAGAATCCACTTAAGCTGGAGGCTGGATTGATCATTCCTATGAATTCTAGCCCCCATTGCGTGAATGGTTCATCTGATACTATCGGATTGAGGGGCATAGCAGAATTTTTCCTCCTCCTTGCGTAGAATTGGCATTCCTTGCAAGCCTTTATCATGTTGTAGGAGTCATTGAATAGCATGGGCCAGAAGTACCCAACGCGCAAAATTTTGATGGCGGTAGTTTTTGCAGAGAAGTGTCCGCCTTCGGGGCTATTGTGGAATGTGTCAAGAATTTTCCTTGCTTGCTCCATAGTGATGCATCGTAACAAGACACCATTGAAATTTCTCCTGAAAAGAACACCTTCAATGAGTGCATACCTATTGTTTTGTAATCGGTAGAACCTTCTTTTCTGAGAAGGAAGGCTATGAATATTTTCTAGTGTGCATAAATTTGGTCCTATCTGTTAGCCAACATTCTTCGGATTTAGATTCATTCATCAAGATCAACTCCACTTGCTTTGCTTCTGTTTTAGTCTCTTCATTGTGCGCTAGATATTCACAAAGCCCTCTTCCTTTGATAGTCTTTGTAGGCTTGACCTCGATGTCGTATTCTAGGATCTTAGTGATCCATTTGGCCCTCTTTTTGGTGATTTCACCTTCCATAATATATTCGCGCACGCTGAAGTGCGCGACATAAACGATCACCTTGTTGCAACATATCAGATGTCAGAACTTTTTGAGTCCCTTTACAATTATGAACGCTTGTCTTTCAATGAAGTTGTAGTTCGCCTCATATTCCTTCAAGGTCTGGGAGTGAAAAGCTATCAGATATTCTCCCTTTCCTTCATTGTTCTTTTGGGTCAGAACAGTGGCGATGTTTGTCTCCTTACTAAAAACATACATCATGAAGTCTTTGGATAAGTCTAGATTTACCAACATAGGGGTCGAAGAAATAGCATCCTTTACCTTCTCGAAGGCTTCTTTTGCTTCCTTTGTCCATTTGAATAATTGGTCCTTTTTTAACATCAGGGTGATTGGTTAGATTGTTCTTGCAAAATCGGAGATGAATTTGCTTACGAAGTTCACCTTCCCCAAAAAGGACTGAACTCCTTTTTTGTTGACTAGAAGGGGTAGCTCTCTGATCGCCTTTACCCTTTCAGGATCAATAGCAACCTCATCTCTGGACACTATGTGCCCTAGTAGTTTTCCTTGCGGTACACCGAAAACACACTTTTTGGGGTTTAGGGATACCTCAAACTCTTGGAATTTTTTGAAGACCATCTCTAGATGATCGAAATGGTCATCTTTGGATTTGGAAAACACAGTCAAGTCATCTAAATAGATGAGGATGATCTTATTTATTAGCTCACTGAAGGCGATATCCATTGCCCGCTGGAAGGTAGCTCCTGCATTTGATAGGCCGAAAGGCATTTTGGTGTATGTGAATGTTCCCCATTTGGTGGTGAAAGTAGTTTTATATTGATCTTCTTCTTTAACCCAGACCTAATTGTAACCCGAGAAGCCATCTAATAGAGAAAATATTTCCGAACCTGCCATGGTCTGCAAAATAGATTCCATGGAAGGCAGCGGATAATGATCCTTTAATGATGCTCTATTTAGGTCGCGAAACTCAACATAGAGAGGAATGTCTCTGTTATTTTTCCGGACTGACACAAGGTTAGATACCCAGGTACTGTGTTTGATTGGAAACATGATTTTTGACTGGATCAACTTCCCTAGCTCTTGTGCCATCAGGGCTTCAATCTTTGGATTGACAGGCCTTTGTTTTTGTCGGACAGGTTTAGCACCTTCCGTGAGTTCTATGGTATGTTGGATGATGTTGGGATCATACCCCTTGAGGTCTTCATAAGACTAGGCTACAACTCCCTCGTATGCTTCACATAAATGTATCAGCCTATCTTTGTCATGTTGTGGAACTTCTTTTCCGACTTTTAGTTTTCTTCTGCCTTCGACCTCAAGGTCGGCATAGTCCGCTTGGTTTTCCACAAATTTCCTCCTATCGTTTCTCTTATCATCACAGTCGAATAGATTTCTGAGCATGACCAACCCTTTCAAAAGTTTGTTTGATCTTAATTGGATGATTTTTCCTTCATACGCTTCTTCAATCTTTGGATGGATTTGATCAGCGAACTTGCCTGGCTGTTGGATGAATGAGGCAATGTGTTTTTCACTTTCGAACACTTTCCAGCTCTGATCTTTATCTGGAATGGATAGTCAAAATATTACCCATACTGAGTTTACAATCTTCATTAGGTCATAAATGGGATTGAATTGAGATCCTATCGTTGCCATGCGATCAACAGCTGAATTTTGCTCCCTTGGTATTGCGTGAATGTTAAAAATTGAGGTTCATTGTGGTTAGGTTAAGCTCTACGATCTCCCATGATGTTCAGAAGAGTATGTTCCTCAAAAAAAAATTCCTCTATAACTGGTTGTTCTGCCAGTTGCTCGACAGGTAAATAATGGAAAGCCTTTGGTGGAGTAGGCTCAAATAATTATTCAGAAGTGTGGTCGTCTGAGCCTTGGGCTTCCCTATGTATGATAGGTATGTATTTTGTGGGGGTCTTTGGTATAAAACGTCCGTGAGGGCCTCTTTTCCACACCATGCAGAAAAGAAAGTCGACTAAGATATTTTTGGCATAAAACTTTGTATTCAAACTATCTCCTAATAAAACTTAAGTAGAAAGGCTTTTTAAGAAATCCTCGGCAACGACACCAAAAAGTGATAGGGTGTCATTAGGTCCTACTACTTTAGAATAATTGAATATCAATTGTCGATCAGGCAGTGTCCAAGGCAGTTTGCAGAAGGAGATTATTTGAACAACCCATTTTATATTTTATGTTTTTCTTTCAAACTATAGAAATCAAGTCTAATCTAAGGCCATTACTTCTTAAATAGAAAATAATCTTACTCTAAGAAAATCTAGAAATACTAAATTAAAAAGCATAAGACAACTAATTTAGAAAGAATTACGACTAAACTAGAAAGCATGGAAACAAGCAAACTAAACAACTGATGTATTACAGAAACAAAAAAGTAAGGGAATAGACAATTAAACATCTTTTAAACAGTAAAGGAATTTTATCAACTACAGAAGATAACTTATACAAATTAAAAACAATGGTGCTCCGAAACAACAGACTCGACTCTTCAACAACTTGTTACTTCCTACTGAACAACAATTTACCTTTAACAAAGAAAATAACTTAACAATAAAATACTTATCTATCTAGGCTAACTCCCCTCGAGTGGCCAGCTCGCGGGCTACTACTTCGTCTTTAACTCACATAAACTACAAATTCTCAAATCCTTTTATTGCAAACAGTCATCATCATTCGAATTCAACAGTTACCAATAGACAGAAATCAGATAACTCATTTTAACGGTGACTTGAAAAACCATGTGAACAGCATAACGATACTTCCTCTCTGTCTTATTCACTACTTATGAAATTACAGTTTTATAGATAACTTCTTAACTAAATCCTAAATTTAAGATGGCATGGATAGCCATTGAAAAAGTCTTCCTTAACTTAAAACTAACTTGATGTCTTTAAAGCTTTAAAACATGTGGAAGGCTCGAGAAGAGCCATAAAGTTTTTAACAACAGAATTTAAAGAAACTAAAATTGAATCTTTAGCGCATCATCCAAGCATCTAGGAGTGGGTTCACAACATTACTCTTGAGGCACATGCTGGCTAAACTTCTACAACAACCGCATGATGACCTGTTATTCCCTACAAAAAAAGCTCAAATCAACCCATTAAACCTGCTTTGGACAATTTCCTCAATTGATCAAACAAAAGAAAGAAAACATAATTTTCCTTAAAATAAGCAATTACTTCTCCTAAAGTTTAATAAATTGGCACAGTCTTAGGATTGAATTAGCAAAATTAAGCTTTCTAGATTTTATTATGATGAGGTTATTTTTACCTCATCATTTCCTCCCCTACCTAATTTCTGGCAGGTCCTCCTACTCCATGGTTAAACCCCTGAGTTCTATTCCATTCTTCATAAAGAGTACTAAGATCATGTGTTTCCTTAGCTGATGCATTGAAAGTTTCAAGGTTATGAATGAACCCTCTATGGAACACCACACTCTCTCTCCACTCATTAAAGAGTTTGTCATTCTGATCTGTGGAAATATTAAAGGCCGGGGGTGAATTAAGTAGCAAGGGGGGCCTGTATTTCATTCCTATCCATTTTTTTCTGAGGGTTTCCAGGATTTTAACTAGAGCATCAACCCTTCTGAATGACCATCTAATGTTTAGAGGAGAAATAACTTCTCTTTTCTTTAAGTAAGTTGGAAGAGGGGTGAACCTTTCTTCGCATGCATGCCATGCTTTTCCAATTAATTTTTGTCCATTTGCCATGAAATTGTCATAACATAGCTTGAGGTTGTTGTCATACCTTTCCTTCATATTTTCATTAACAAGAAGAGACAAAAATGTAGCTTTGAACCCATCAGTCCTTGAATTTGGGGACCTTATCTGGAGACCCATTATTTTCTCTACCTGTGCAAATTGTTTTGTTCGATCTTGCCAATGAATTTGATTTCTCATGGTTGAGATAAATTCCCTCAATTCTACCTCTCGAACAAACAAATTAATAAAGAAATCTGTATGATTTTCTAATAAAAAATCATGCAAAAGAATTCACAAATTAAATCTTGGTCTTCAGAAGTCAACTCTAAAAATATTTTTACAAACTCTTTGTCATTAGGCTCATAAGGTTGATCATTATAGATCCTAAATAGTTTCCATCTTAGCCATTTTTCATTCAAAAACATTGAGTAAATTATCAATGGCCTTCTACAATTCAGTAAATAGTCCACAAGTTGATAGGCATCCTGCTTCCCTCTGTAGGTCCTCGAAAGTTGTGATCATGAGCACAAAATTCTATTTTATTCTTTCCATTTCTGCATCTTTATGTGCAATGTTCACACTATAAGTTTTATGCTTTTGATACTACTCCTGCATTTTTTCCTGCAACTTATAGATGTTTGAGTCTTTTTCTTGCAATTGTAGCTTCAAGCCTCTTATTTCCTGATCCCTTTTATTTATTATAGCAGTTTGTACAGCCAACTCTTCTTTCTGCAATTCTATAAATTCATTATTTTTAGACAATTGTCTCTGTAAATCATCAATTTCTACTTTATACTTTTCTAATTCAGCAATGGCACAACTGGTTTCAACTATTTCAACAATTTTATCTACAATGGGTGACAAATTTTCTGGTATACTGCCATCCCCCTTAGGTTCTCTTCCCTGAGTTTCATCATTGAAAATTTCCTCTATATGTGCATAATGGAAAGGAAATACTTCACCTGAATCCTCTCTATGTAGGGGTACCTCATCTTCACTGGCATGCTCTAAAATTTCTATGGGCTCTTGTGGTCACTTAGGATTTTTCTTTTGTGAACTTCCCTCCTTACCCTGTATTGGGGTTTCGGAGAATTCAGAAGCCAACCGCTTACTCCTTCTGAGTGGAGGTGTTTCTTGGAAAATGACAGGTGTTTGATTTTTCCTCATTTTATTTTTTCTTAGTTTACTTGTGCCAGAATAAACAATATCAACCTATTCTTGTAGGTCAGGGGTTTTGAATTTATCACCGCAGAGGTCTAGCAAATCCTCACCAGGAGTGGTGGGATTAAGAGCTTCCGAAGCTAAAGAGCCCTTAGGGGAAGTTGCTCTGGATGATGGAATATCCTATTGGGATGGTTCCCTTGATTCTATGGGTCTTGCAATTGTAGGCTTCTCCATTTTCTCTAAAAATTTCTCCCATTTTCCCTCGGGTTTCTTACGAAAGTGGTACTTGCAAATTAGCTGAATTAATCTGTGATGTTTCAAAGGCCTAGACCCTGTTTTATACCTCTCCATGGAAGTATTTAAGGAATCACACAAGAATTCAAGCATATTAACCCTAAGAGTTGGGTCCTCCTTTCCATGACATAAATGGGTCAACATACGAAAGGCAGGCCCTACAACTATAGTAAGCTGACCCTCACAAGTAAAGTATTTAATAATCCATGCAACGACAGTACCCTAAGGTTCTAATATGGAAGTTCTTTGGAATCCCTTATTTTGTCCCCTGGTACTTATTACTACCATTGGGTATGGGTATCCCTCTCTAACAAATAATTCAACTAATTTCTGGTATGTTATTTGAGAGGTTTCTTTTATATTTATGTTTGCATTCTCTAATCCAGATAAGCGAGAAATAATCTTAGAGCTTACCTTGAAACGCTTCCCTTGAAGTACCACTTCGCCATTTGTGTAGTTCTCAGCAAAAGATCTTACCAGCTTTTCATTATGGCCTTCAAATTTTCTGATGAAGTTTAACCACCCTGCTTCCTCGAACAATCTGGAGATATTACTCAATCCCAATAATTTTTCTGCTGAATTTGGCTCTGCCTTTCTTTTACCACCCCCCATTTCCTGATTTCACATTTTGCAAGAGATTTCAATTCTAGCACAGAGCTCCCATGCAGGTTCCTTTTGAAAATATTGCCTTTGAAATTACTTATTTGTTTTATTTGCAGCTTATGCTTCAATGATTTCCAATCTGCATGGAGGTTTGCGAAAGGATTTGTCGTACAAGTAGTTGATCGCCGAGTGGCACAAATTGATAAATTGGAAGTGAGGTCCATGCCAATTAATTATTCTTTATTCAAAAATAACTACCTACTTAAAGCAAAAATTAATACTTACCCTCGTTCCGTGATCGTTCGAAGATCTTAAACCTCACAGATTTGACAGGATGACGTGAAGGCATTGGTTGAAGTGACGGTAGAGTTATTATGATATGGTGTAGAATTCTATGGGGGATAGAGCTGTCAATGAGGAGTACAGAGTTGGGTGGCTTACCTATAACTTAAGCAAAAATAGAAAGACAGATGTATAGGATGTTCTGGCAGAAGAATCGCGAAAAATTTTGAAATTTTGAAAAAGGTGGTGGAAAACAGGCGAACAAGTTCCAGAGCACGTAATTTGGTCAACGCGCTCAAAATGAGTGCTTAAGTTCCGAAGCATCAGTGTGTGGTGCAGCCAAAACAATAATGAAATGGAGGTTCCGAAGCATCCCTGAAAGATGCAGCCAAAACAAGAATGAAATGGAGGTTCTGGAGCATCGCTGAAAGATGTAGTCGGAGCAACGATGAAATGAAAGGTTCTGGAGCATCACTGAAAGATGCAGGTGGAGAAGCAACAAAATGAAAGGTTCTAGAGCATCGCTGGAAGATGGAGCCAGAGTCGCGATGGAATGAAAGGTCAAGTGACATGGAAAATAATTTTTGAAATTCACGACTTTGAACCTTAGTGCAAAATGCCTCTTCAACATGATAAGCTCTATACAAGTTCCAGAGCATCGATACCAACATCATAACGTTCTGAAGCATCTTTGGAGGGTGCTCCGAATGTTACTTTTTGCTTCTTGAGAAGTCCTGCAAAAACATGAAAAATATTTAGCTAAGTCCAAAAACGACGAAAGATTAAATGAAGGAAAAATATCTCAGCATACATGACCATTTATTGCATATTTTTAAAATTTTATTTATAATATTTTTTTTTTTGAACAACAGCATAACATTATTACTAGATAGACTTTGTCATGGCAGAGTCAACACATTGGACCTCACCTTGCATTTCAAGCATCCTTGTAAAGTCTTCCCTGTTGACTGGCTTATGGTAGACACATAAGCAATGACCATTAACCAATAGAGTTCACGTGTCACCATCGATTGGTTTTAACCAAACAATTTCGTTCAAAAAGACTTCCTCAACTTCATAAGGTCCCAGCCAGTGAGTCCTGAGCTTGCCCTTATGATCCTTGTATCTAGAATCAAATAACAAGGCTCAGTCCCCAATATGAAACTCCTTTCCCTTAATATGTTTATCATTCCATACTTTCCGTTGATGTTGAATTAGTTCAGTTTGATGGATGGCGTCTAAACAAAGTTCATCCAACTCACTTAGTTGCAGAACTCGTTCAACTTGTGCTCTTTTTAAATCTAGACCTAATTTCATAGCCATTCGTAGAGTTTGTAACTCGAACTCAATGGGAAGAAGAGGCTTCTTCCCAAAAACGAGCTCATAAGGGCTGAATCCAGTCATAGATTTCTAGGTTCTATTGTATGCCCATATGGCTTCAGGGAGTTTCTTGGCCCAGTCTTTTCTTTCAGAAGAGATTGTTTTTGTTAGAATATTTTCCAGTTCTCTATTAGTTACTTCTACCTGGCCATTCACTTGAGGGTGGTAAGGGGATGACTTCCTATGGCTTACCTGAAAATGATTGGTAAATGCCAAGAGCACGCGAGACATGAATTGGGGTGCCTGATTAGTTATGATAGTTCGAGGGGCTCTGAATTTAAGGATGATTTTGTTATAAAGGAAGTCTGCAACCTGCTCTTCCCTAGTTATTCTTAAAGCTTGAACTTCAGCCCATTTTGTCAAGTAGTCAGTGCAAACCAGTATATACTCTTTCCCTTAAGAGGAAGGATCTATGGGTCCGATGAAATCTAAACCCCATTTTTCGAATGGTTCAAGGACTACCTGAGGCAGCAACGAAATTTATGAAGAAGCAGTTGGTCTTACTACCCTCTGAAATTCATCACAATGATGAATATAGTTCTTAATGTCTTTGTGCATTGAGGGCCAATAGTATTTGACACCTAGGACTTTGTGGGAAGTTCTCTTTGTAGAGTAATGTCCTCCCGATGGGTCATCATGACAGGCCCTTAGAATGTTGTAGGTTTCATCGACTCTTACACATCTCCTCAAAATCATGTCAGGACCACAACGAAATAAAATTCCATGAATCCACTTGAACGTGGCACTTTCCCTGATTAGCCGCTTCTTTTTCTTAGATGTGAATCCAGGAGGTATCTTAGATGTAGCTAAATAGTTAGTGATATCTGCAAACCAAGGTGATTTTATAGAAACTGCAAACATATTTTCATCTGGGAAATCATCCTGTATAGGGATAATGTTATCTTCTTCATGTTTGATTCGTGATAGAAAATCGGCTACCACATTATATTTCCCTGGTTTATCAAGAATCATGGCATTAAAATCTTGAAGGAGCAATAACCATCTCATAATTCGACCATTAACCATGGGTTTGTTCATTAGGTACTTCACAACTGAGTGATATGTATAAACTGTGACCTTATACCCTGTAATATAATGACAAAATTTCTTGATAGCGTAAACAACAAACAGGAATTCCTTTTCTGTTGTTGTATAATTCTTTTCTGTCGGATTAATATTTTTGTTGATGAAATATATAGCATACTTCCCCTCGTTCTCATATTCTTGTCCCAGAACTGCACTGATAGCATCGTCAGAAGCATCAACATAGATATGGAAGGGAATACTCTAGTTTGGCCCTCTCAGAATAGGAGCAGAGACAGGTTTTTCTTTGATTGCTTCAAATGATTGTTGACACTCAGATGTCCAAACAAACTCTACTTCTTTCTGTAAAAGAGAGAACATAGGAGCTGCAATTTTACTAAAGCCTTCTATGAACCTTTTGTAGTAACCAGCATGTCCAAGAAAAATTCTTACATCTGTCTGAGTTTGAGGGATTGTCAACTGTTGGATGACTTCAATTTTCTTAGGGTCAACCTTTATTCCTTCTGAGGAAATATGATGACCCAAGACTATTCCTTGCTCCACCATTATTAAGCATTTCTCATGGCTAAGGGATAATCTATTTTCCTCACAAACTTGCAGAACTCGATCTAGGTTCTGAAGAGCTTCATCATAGGTTGACCCATAGATTATAAAATCATCCATGTAAACTTCGACACAATCATTAACGAGAGCATAAAATATAGCAAGAACGACTCTCTGGAAGGTTGTTGGAGTGTTGCATAGTCCAAAAGGAAGCACTCTATATGCAAATGTGCCCCAAGGGCAGGTAAATGTGGTTTTGTCCTGGTCTTCTAGAGCAACCTATATCTGATTATAACCACTAAATCCATCGAGAAAGGAGAAATACTTCCTCCCAGCCAAGTTGTCCAGGACCTGATCAACGAATGGTAAGGGAAAATAATCTCTAAAAGTGGCTTTATTGAGTTCTCGATAATCTACATAGATTCTCCACTTCCCATTTTTCTTTGGGACTTCCACCATAGCTGATACCCATTTACTATCAGAGATTGGATAAATAAATCTAGCACGAAAGAGTTTCTCAATCTCAATTTTGACCAAATCTTTTAATGCAGGATTGAGTCTCCTTTGCGGCTGGCGAATAGGCCTTATACTGATGTCAGTGTAAATGTGATGAGTACAAACACTTGGGTGAATTCCCCTCATGTTTGTATAATCCCAAGCAAACACTTTAGACCTTTGTACCAACACATTAAATAACTTATCCTCCTAAGTTTCTGTCAACCAGCTATTAATATTCAAGGTTTTTCTTGGTAATAGCATTATCGATTTTGTTCCAGGATGAACTGAGGTCACAATATACATAGGTCGCAACAATGTATTAAGAGGACAACTATGAGGTACTAGTTGGTGAAACCTTGTGATATCCTCATAGAAATGACTTGTTCTGGGAATCATATTTGCTAAGGGACACGACATTCCCATTGTAGCATAATTGTGCTCCATTCCACTTATATCAATTGGTTGCCCGAAAATCCTTGTATCATCCATCATTTTTTCCTCATTCGGGGTTATAGTAAGGTGTGCTATTTCATTTACTCACTCTTCCCCCAGTTCTTCCTCGTGTTGTTTAATTACCACCATGGCTAGGGAGGCTAAACTGTCTGAACCATTTGATTCCCCAGGTTCATCAACCCAAACTTTTTCATGCTCTGTAGGCTTAGCAGGGGGATATAAGAACAAGCGTTTGCTATCTTGGCCATGTGAAATGGTCATTCCCCCTTCCCTACAATCAATCTTAGCAGCAAACGTGGCCATCCAAGGTCTTCCAAGAATTATAGGATAGCTATCCTTAGGTGTAAGTGACCGAATTACCTAGAAGTCGACTGGATAATCCCATCCATCAACTTTGACAAGGACATTTTTAATGACGCCCTTTGGGATGACTATAGACTGATTTTCCATTTGTAAGACTGTGGTTGTAGGACGTAAATCAGTTAAACCTAATTTTTCCATTACATCCACAGTCATCACGTTAATAGTTGCTCCTAGATCCACTAGTGCATTTGGTATTGTTACCTCATTGACTGTAATAGTTATAAGTGGACTTCCAAGATCATCGTATTTCACAGCAATAGTCTTTCCAGATATAAAATCAACTAAATAACCATCAATATGAACGGTATTTAACATTTTTGGTTTTCTCCCTGGTGTTTTGATACATAACTATTTGATTAACTGGTTTAATTCAGGGATTTCTTTTATTTCTTGCAATAAAGGAACTTCAATTTGCAACTGCTTAATCTCCTGAATTAACGTAGTTTCTTCCACCAAAGATACTTCCAGAGTTATGGACTTTAAACGTTCCAGATATGGTTCCATCTTTTTCTTTCTTGGAACAGGATCCTCCTTATGTTGACTTAAGGACTGACCCTCCTCCCCCTGAGACAAGTCAGCAGCCCCTGTCGCTGAAAAAGGTTCTTTGTCTTGAGGAGTAGTATCCTTCTTAGACAACGTGTCTTTTGTTGGACTTTTAGGCTTAGTTTCCTCCACTATTTCTTCAATGGTCGGTGGTTGAAGAGTTCGACCAGAATGCAACTGTATATTTCTGAAGTGTATCGCATTAAGCCCAGTAACATTTTCGTGTTCGGTAAAATAGCCTGGTATATTTTGGTGATTATTTTTAGGATTGGGAAGTGGTTGCGCTGGAAGCTGAGGTTGGTTTACCTGCTCATTCTGAGGAGGGTTCTGAGCTGGAGGTAATAGGTTATGTTGTTGATTCCTCCTTGGTTCAGTATAGAACTGATTTTGTTCTCGATTCCATTAGGGTATTGCATGTTGTTGGTACCACTGTTGTTGGGGTTGATTTGGCCATTGTTGATTGCCCCATGTGTGGTTTATCCACTCAGGGGATCCCCAATAAGGATTTCCCCAGTTAGGTTGAGGTGGAGGCGACTGATTCCAAAATGGAGTCCATTGATTATGAGCCTAGTTATTTTGTGGTCTCCATGTAGGATTAGGATTTTGTCCATAAGGGAAATTACCTCCTTGACGTTGGTTTAAGGTATGTATTTCTTCTTCAACCTGAATGGTTTTTTTTCTAGTATTCTTAATATCCAACAAAAGCTCGCACTGTTTTGTAGGATGATTTTTCTCACACAGTTGACAAACATTGACTTTATCCAAAGGACACTCACGCAATAGGTGTTTATTCTGACACCTTAGACAATAAATTGACAAGGTCTCAGGGTTGCGAGTTTTAGCTTGTATATCATCTAAGGTGGTATTCAACTGAACGAGAATATTCATTTTTAGATTTGCTATTTCTTCGCGGAGCTTACCTATCTCATTAGACCATTTAAAAAGATTAGTTTTTCAGATTCCTCCCCTAGTACGGGAGAAATTATGACAAAACTCACATATTTCTTCAAGAGTTAATTGAGATACGTCACCTTTTCCCATTAAATCAAGATTTCTTTGAGCCTCATCATCAAGACCTATAAGAAATATTGTTTTGAGAATATCTATGCTAATGTTCGTTTCTCCACATCTTTTGGAAAGGAAGAGGAACCTATCGAGATAATCCTCCAAACTTTCATCCTCGTTTTGCCTTAGCTTAAACAACTCCTCCTTACGATCAATTAACCTATAGTAACTCTGGTATTTTTGCAAGAAAACAGTCTCCATTTCTTCCCAAGATGTTATACTACCAGAACGCAATCCCATGAACCAGCGCATTGTTGAGTCCTTCAAAGTTGATGGGAAAAGCTTCAACTTTTGGTTGTCGTTCTTATAATCATGTCTGACATAGGACTTTAAATTCAAAGATAAATTGGTCAAGGTCCAATGACAAGCCACAAAAGGTTGGAAGGAAAGCTGGAGAAATGTTCTTCATGACAGTATCATCATCAACATCCAACGTAATAGGATAGGTAAATGTTCTAGGAGGCTGAGGTTCATTGTGGTTAGGTTCAGCTCTATGATCTCCCATGATGTTCAAAAGAGTATGTTCCTAAAAAAAAAAATTCCTCTATAACTGGTTGTTATGCCAGTTGCTCGACAGGTAAATAATGGAAAGCCTCTGGTGGAGTAGGCTCAAATAATTCTTCAGAAGTGTGGTCGTCTGAGCCTTGGGCTTTCCTATGTATGATAGGTATGTATTTTGGGGGGGTATTTGGTATAAAATGTCCGTGAGGGCCTCTTTTCCGAACCATGCAGAAAAGAAAGCCGACTAAGATATTTTTGGCATAAAACTTTGTATTCAAACCATCTCCTAATAACACTTAAGCAAAAAGGATTTTTAAGAAATCCCCGGCAATGACGCCAAAAAGTGATAGGTTGTCGTTAGGTCCTACTACTTTAGAATAATTGAATGTCAATTGTTGATCAGGCAGTGTCCAAGGCAGTTTGCAGAAGGAGATTATTTGAACAACCCATTTTATATTTTATGTTTTTCTTTCAAACTACAGAAATCAAGTTTAATCTAAGGCCATTACTTCTTAAATAGAAAATAATCTTACTCTAAGAAAATCCAGAAATACTAAATTAAAAAGCATAAGACAACTAATTTAGAAAGAATTATTACTAAACTAGAAAGCATGGAAACAAGAAAACTAAACAACTGATGTATTACAGAAACAAAAAGTAAGGGAATAGACAATTAAACATCTTTTAAACAGTAAAGGAATTTTATCAACTACAGAAGATAACTTATACAAATTAAAAACAATGGTGCTCTGGAACAACAAACTCGACTCTTCAACAACTTGTTACTTCCTACTGAACAACAATTTACCTTTAACAAAGAAAATAAATTAACAATAAAATACTTATCTATCTAGGCTAACTCCCCTCGAGTGGCCAGCTCGCGGGCTACTACTTCATATTTAACTCACATAAACTACAGATTCTCAAATCCTTTTATTACAAACATTCATCATCATTTGAATTCAATAGTTACCAATAGACAGAAATCAGATAACTCATTTTAACAGTGACTTGAAAAACCATGTGAACAACATAACGATACTTCCTCTCTGTCTTATTCACTACTTATGAAATTATAGTTTTATAGATAACTTCTTAACTAAATCCTAAATTTAAGATGGCATGGATAGCCATTGAAAAAGTCTTCCTTAACTTAAAACTAACTTGATGTCTTTAAAGCTTTAAAACATGTAGAAGGATCGAGAAGAGCCATAAAGTTTTTAACAACAAAATTTAAAGAAACTAAAATTGAATCTTTGATGCATCATCCAGGCATCTAGGAGTGGGTTCACAACATTACTCTTGAGGCACATGTTGGCTAAAATTTTGGAATAGCCGCATGATGACCTGTTATTCCCTACAAAAAAATGCTCAAATCAACCCATTAAACCTGCTTTGGACAATTTCCTCAATTGATCAAAAGAAATAGAGAAAGCATAATTTTCCTTAAAATAAGCAATTACTTCTAAAGTTTAATAAATTGGCACACGCTTAGGATTGAATTAGCGAAATTAAGCTTTCCAAATTTTATTATGATGAGGTTATTTTTACCTCATCAGATGCTTCATAAGTGAATACAACATCATTTCCTTCCATCCATGAGAGGAGGGCATGGTCAGAAGCTATGTCACTTTCTTGTTTTGGGGGCATTCCCTACACCTGTGAGGTGAGAACCACATCCTACATTGCAGAAGAGGCATATGTATACCCTCCCAAACTCGTCATTGTGCCTTGGCTACGTTGTTCGGTGATTTTTTGTTGTAAATTTCCATGTGGACAATTTCGAGGAATATGAGCATCGCCGCAAGGATAGCACCAAGGATTGAAATCTTTGACAAGATTGTTCTACCCTGCGGTCAACTCTCTGCTTGTACTTGTCTGAGTAGTTCCCAATAGAGTTGGTACTGGTACTATTTAGTTATTTCTCCGAGTTGGCAGAGTTGTGTACGTGCCTCCTTGATATTGGTTTTGATGGTAGGAGGGTCTATTACCCTGATAACCTTGATAGGTTGGTCTTGGAGGAGCAGCCTGATTGCGTTTGATAGTGGTTACTTCATTTGTCAAGTTTCGTAACATCTCCCTTATGTCACTCATCTCATCCTTCGAAGCGCTAGATGTAGGAGCATCATTTTTTCGAGCACTTGGATATATGTACATAGATGGCGGTAGAGGCGCGGTTGTGCTAGTAGATGGCATCTCCTGATTAGAAGCTGATACTTCGGGGAATATCGGCATGAGGGGGTGGGGTGGCAACTTCTTGACATTAATCATATTATTCTTCACCTTCACCGCTATGGTGTATGCATCTGGTAATGTGGTTCTGCCAAGCAACTGGATCATCATAGAAATGTCAGCGTTGATGGACTTTAAGTAGAACATGAATGCCAACTTGGCTAGTGGTCGAATGGCATTCTAGATTCTTTGCCAAGTTGTATTAAATTGGGCATTGAAATATGTCATGGCTTCGGATGGGGCCCACTTTATTGTTGATATCTGGTGGTATAACGAAGATCTGTCTCCATCATTAGAGAATCTCTCAAATAAGGGGTCTCCGAGTTGATCCCAAGTACCGATGGTATTGGCAGGCATAGTGTGATACCAATCTAGCGCTCTCCCTCTGAAAGAAGCTACAAGAAATCTTAGTGCTACGTTCTGATCTATTACCCCGTGCACTAGACACACATCTGCAACATCTTGCAGATGTTCGGATGGTGTTTGTAAGCCATCTCTGGTGAACTTCAGAATAGATTTTAGAGCAGAGACTGGGATAGGGGCCCATACGACAGGTGTCACTAGGGCAACAATGGGACTTCTGGCATCCCAAGCCACATAATTTTGGTTTGTGATCAACATTATGGCTAGGATCCGAAGCTTTTTCTAGGCGAGTTTGGGTACGAGTTGTTATCAGCGGGGTACTAACAAGCCAAGTTTATTTTGCGGTTCACGGCCTAGTAACAGGTCGATTACATACAAACCCTTTTGATTTGGTTATCATCTTGTGGTCCCACTGGGCGTGCTAGGAAAGAAAAAAAATTGTTGATGCCAAAAGTTGGCAAGGTAACAACTCTTTCTGGGAAACTCAGTTTTAGGGGGGGACCTATTGCACCAAACTGAGTGACCTCCAGATTTTAAAGAAGTCTGCTTCTTCTATAACTAGAGTTTTGAATGGGAAAATGAAGCACATATAAAATAAAAGATCTAACTAAGGTGATACGCCAAGATTTAGATGTGTGGCACAATAAATCTATCTTGGGGATACGACTTAAGGGCCAGTGGGTAGTCTGTTGCATTCTAGAATGGCAGAATAAAGATAGAAGTCTAAGTGGTTCATTATATGACATAAAATAACTTCATACACTTTACTAGAAAGAAGAGTCCAAGACATTATCTAAACCAGCAATCTTGTATTAATTTATAGAAGTCTAGGAATACAACATCCAATACAATAATGACATAGTAAAACTTATCAAATATCAAAGAAAACAGAAAGGTCGAATAATGGCACAGTCTGTGAGTTCTTTACAATAATCTAATAAAGCAATTAAAGGCTTGGCTTTTCTATCTATTCCTTTTCCAAAATCAGAACTAAAATTAGAACCACCCTTCCTTCGAGAGAAGAAGCAGTATTTATAATGAAAACCCAGCTTGTCGAGCAAGTAACAGAAAATATGCTTTGATTATGAGCAATGATGCATTAGCAATGATTTTCCCTTGGCCGTTACAACCAAAAATATTCAGGCCATGAATGAGGACATCCAGGGGTTGGATGCATCCCCTACGAATGATGGTAGTGGTCCCAACAGACTAGAGCACTGACATGTGTGATCAATTCATGGCGGCAGTTACAAAACATGGCAACTAGTGAAAGGTTGTCGCCTGCTTGGCCTCCTCCCGTGGTGAATTCCCTAGAAGATCACACGGTAAGCAATCGGGGCCCAACGTTTATCCTTCCCTTGAGCAATGAAGAACTTGCGCTGTGAAGACACGTGGAGGTCTCCAGCATACCACGCCGATGGTGGGGTCCACCACAAATATATGCACGCATTGATGGTATGTGGCGTGCGATTAGGGCATGAAAGGGGAGCGATGTAAAGAGGCACAAAAGATTGCGAACAACTGACACGTGGAGGCCCGACGTAAGATTTTTGAAAAGTGACTGAAGGAGACCTTGTGAGGAGCGCTCGACTGACATGTGGAGGCATTCGCAAAGGATTTTCACAAATGAGCTCGATATGCTTATTTCTTCATCGAGGCGTGGCTGATACTTAGGAAAAATAAACTCACCCGAAGGGAGCTTGGGAATTATGCATTCATAGTATGCATCCATTCATACATACATACATATGCATAATATAAAAGAGTTGGCAAAGAAACATGCACATAATTAAATTTGAAATAATAATAAAATAATAAAAATAAATGCATATTTTAGAAGTGGAGATCAAAAGAAATTATGATAGATGATTGCTCCCCAATTTCTTTATTTAGATATTGAATGAATAGACTATTTAACCATGCTTTGCAAGTCCTAAACTGGATGTGAATTTGGGTGAATCCTACACTAATTGCTTTGACCATTGCAATTCAATTTTGACCTAATTTCTATGGTATTGATATTTTGTTGTGGATCTAATCAGGTTAGCTTGAAATCTTCAAATGTACATGCAAGCAAGTTTTGCATGGACCTCTAACTTATGATAAAAATTGGTAGTTTTGAGAAACATCATTAAAACATGGTATGCTAGGTGCAAGAGGAAACTTGCTCCCCTTATTTTGCCTTAGTCAAGCCTCAATTGATCAATTTTGACAATTTTGATAATGTTAGAATAGAAAAAGTAGCAAGTAAAAATGATGCAACTATGATGATGCTAAGGCTTTTGGAATTTGATGTAATGATGTGTGATACAATGGATGTTAGAGTGGCTTAGTGTAAGAGATTAGATTTTACAATATATTGATGAAAAGGCTAATGTGGATATTATGGAAAATTGACTAATGACTGATAAGTTATCTTAATGATGTATCTCTTAGATGTTTCTTCTTATAAAATGACCTAATAGATGATATCTTTTTATACCTATCCTAGGTACATATTTTTAAAGTTTTGGCATGAGAAACAATGAATAACAACTAGTTAAAAGTGGGTCATCCTATGCTTGGGATTTTGAATGTAAACAAAAAATATCATATAGCTACATTATTGACTTGGATTAGAACCACACATATGGTCTTAAATCTAACCAAGGAACTAATAATTTGGGATTTGGGAATTTTTTGGGCAAGGATTAAGTTTTATTTATAAATTTCAATGTAAGTATGAAGTTAATGAGAGTTTCAAATAAGTCAAAATCATGTGCTAGGGAAATACACTTAGGACATTCATGGAAAAAGATGTAAAACAAAGAGTAAAAATGCAAGGTGTGTAGTTTTTACCTTATATTTTTCTCTCTTCAGTGTGCATGTGAATCTACACAAGCTTAGTAAAAAAGAAAAGACAAGCACAATTAGAAGTAGAATAGTTAGAGCAATAATCTAGAATCAATCTATAAATTGTATGTAAGCTTGAAAGTGCAATTACTAATACTATGCCCCCCTGATTTTGTGTTACACAAAGGGGCACACACAAATCCAAAAGATAGAGAAAGATTGGATAAAAGCTAAGTATAATACTATGATTTATTGTGTAGAAAGTAAGCATAAGCATGATAAATTGAATATAAAGCATAAACATGATAAATTGAACATGAAAAAACAAAGTTAAAATTAGAAAAAAATTACACACCTTTGTGTGGTGAATGTGCATATGAAAGATGCCCCTAAATTTGAGCAAGCATGGATGCATGTATCCTTCAAAAATAAACCAACCTGCTTCCAAGTAATAAGATCAAGTGAAAAGAATGGAATGGACATAACCTAAAAGTAGAATATATAATATGTAGTAAGAGAGATGGGTTGGGAGATCTAAGAAATAAAACCATCACCATTAGACATGTGTCTATATCAATACACTCAAAAGATATATGAGTAAATTCCATGCCCCTTATGAGAGAGTGTGTATCTATTAAAAAAACTGTGGTGTATATTGTGAAATAACTAGTTGAGATGATTTGCTCCTTTTTATTTCATGTAGTGTGATAAATTCATGTGTAAACCTTATCATTAATTTATTAATTTTACCTTTTTCACTTCATTAATCCATTATGTACTCTTGAGTTAAAATATATAGTGATTTTAATATATTAAAAAAATTTAATCAAATCTCATCATGAGATAAGAGTAGTTGACATAAGATATTCTAGGTTTATAAGATCAAATTATAATATTTTATTTTTATTTTGCAAGGAAATGAAATCACCATAATTTATTGAATAGTAAATTTTTTTGTAATTTTTTTATTTTATATAAATTTAAAATAACAAAAAGTAATTTAAAATCATAAAGTTTTCACAATCCATGATAATAAAGTGGGCTATTTTTGGATTAAAACTGTGTCAATTTTTTTGTATCAATGTTTTGGATCAAGCTCCATGATCCATCATTGGGATGATGAGCCAAGAACAAGAGAGAGAGAGAGAGAGTGATAGAATAAGGTAGAAAACTTGGATAATTAAATAGGTGAGGAGCTAGGGAGAGCAAGAAGTCAACAGGCCAATTAGACACAAAATATAATTGGCCTATTGACTTCTTGCTCTCCCTAGCTCCTCACCTATTTAAACATCCAAGTTTGCTACCTTATTATTTCACTCTCTCTCTTGTGTTTGGCCTATCATCCTGATGATGGATCATGGAGTTTGATTTGAAACGTTGATACAAAAAAGTTAACACAGTTTTAATCCAGAAATTGCTCACTTAAAAAGTAATTTATTGATTTTTTTAAAAAAATTTATCAAAGTATAAAAAATATATAATATATAAATCTTTTGATAATATTATTAATATATATTTTTCAAATCTATTAATAATATTATTTTCACTTCACTAATCCATCATGTTCCCTTAACTTACAACTCAAGAGTGATTTGAATATATATCTTTAAAATTTATATCAAATCCCATCATGAGATAAGAGGACTTAGCATAATATATAATAGATTTATATTTTCAAATTATAATATTTTATTCTTATAAGAAAATATAACTATCTTATATATAAATGTTTAGTTTAATAAATATAAATAAATAATACAAATGAATTTTTATACATACAAAAAGTTCGTGTATAGATTAAATTTAAAATAGAAATAAAATAATAATAAATTAGTATTCTTTCAAGTGCCAAATTTGTAGTAATCCTTAATGGTTCTCCAACAGGTTTTTTCAACTCCTCCCAAGGTGTAAGGCAAGGAGACCCGATGTGTCCCTTCTTATTCATTATTATGGTAGAAACTCGTAGCAGATATATCAATAGAATGCACTCCCTTAGTTTTTGGAAAGGCATTTAGTTGGCAAATATAGGTTTGTCAGTAACTCATTCCTTATTTGCAGATGACACAAAATTATTTGGGGTTGCAGCACAAGAGGAAGCTTCTAAAATTAAGGAGGTTCTCAACAAGTATTCCTCAACATGAGGGCAGAGGATTAATGCATCAAAATCTAAAGTTCACATCCTTGATACAGATGAGGCAAATGAAAAAAACATTCTTACGGCTCTTGGGTTCCAAAAAGCTACATTGCCTTGTTCATATTTAGGGATCCCTTTGTTTGTGGGCCCAAATAAGGCTTCTTATTGGGAAAAAGTAATTGAGCGGATCAAATCCAGGATAGCAACTTGGAAAGCTAGGTGGTTATCTCTAGCAGGTAGAATCCTCTTAGTCAAGGTTGTGCTCTCTTCAATCCCAAATTATTTCTTAGCAATTCTAAAGGCCCCAAAAGTGGTTCTCTCAGAAATTGAAAGTTTGATTAAAACATTCATATGGAAAGGTAATATGGATGATAGTAAGAAGGTTCATTTAATATCTCTTGAAGCCATGGCTCATGGGAAATCACAAAGTCGTGTTGGTATTGCTAATCTTTCAATCCGTAATAAAGCCTTTGGAGCAAAATTAGCCTGGAAAATGTATGTGAATCCACAAGCCAAGTGGTGTCATATTTTGCAAGGTAAGTATGTTGATAGCAATAATCCTACAAGGATTTTTACGGTTGTTGATCCTCCAAAAGGGTCGGCCATTTGGAATTTTATAATATCTTGCAGAAAGTTAATTTGTTCATACATATCTTGGGAAGTTAATAATGGTCAGACTGTAAACTTTTGGTTGGATTCATGGAATGGTAACCTTCCACTTCAGAACATCCCAAAAATTTCCCCAATAATGGAAACTTTAAGATAAAATGAATCTTGGGCTAGATAATTTGCTAAATTATGTACATAAGGTAGCTCCCATATCAGGCAGGGTTATATGGAAGAGAATTTTGTATCCCTTTCTGCCAGAAAATTCTTGCAGTTTTCTTCAAAATATCTTGGATTCAAGGTCAGTATATATTTTTGATAAACCAGACAAGCTCTTTTGGGCTCCCTCCAAAGAAGGAAATTATACTGTCAGCCAAGGCTGTAAGGCACTAAATCAAGTTTCAAGGCATCTTATTCCCCAAAGAGATTTTTCCTTCTGCTAGGACAATAAAAGTATCCCCAAGGCAGGAAGTTTTGCATGGCTAGCTCTGAGGAAACACATTCTAACCAGTGATCATTTATCCATGTTACGGATTGAGGATCCCTTCAAGTGCCCTTTGTGCTCTGAGGAATTTGAACATGTTGATAATTTATTTGTTACTTGTATGGTTGCTCAACAGTGTTGGGGAGCCATTCTCAGTAAGCTCAACTTGAGCATGGCCCTCCCAAGTACACTTTGGGATATTTTTCAATCCTGGCCATTGCTTTATAAATCCTCATTTTTTGCTTGTATTTGGAGAGTAGTTCCAACAACTGTTATTTGGAATTTGTGGTGGGAAAGGAATCTAAGAATCTTCATGAAAGTATCCCATTCCATAGATTCGATTATTGTAAGGATTGAAAATGCAATCTCTAAAATTGTCAATTCCAACATTAGAGAATTGAAGGATAGTAGTTCTTCCTTTACTAATTGGGATAATTCTATTCTACAGAATTAGAAGCAGATGAAGTTGCCCTTCCCGGGTAGCTTGTTGCAAGAAAATCAGATGAAAGTTGATAGAAGTCAGGTAAAATGGTCAACGCCCAAAGAAGGATTTATAAAATTAAATTTTGATGGTGCCTCAAAGGGCAACTTAGGAGAGTTTGGGGCGGGGATCTATTTTCGTGATCATCAAGGTAAAGTTTTAAGTTTGAGATCCAAATATCTTCATAGAGGAACTAACAATGTAGCAGAAGCCAATGCTATGTTTTTAGGTCTAGAAATGGCCCTAGAAATGGGTATTGGAAACCTTCATATTGAGGGCGATTCTTTGTTGATTGTCAATGCAATCAAATCAAAAAATATTTATAATTGGAATATTAAATACATCCTCCAAAAATTTTGGGATCTTCTCCAGAAATTTGACAGTTATATTTTATCTCACACGTTCAGAGAAGGTAATAATTTGGCACTCTTTAGCTACCATGGGCAATGCGAGGCAAGAAATAAATGTTTCATCTGATTTTTCGTTGCTCAACATTTATCCAAATATATTGCATTGGATCGATCAAGATGCTTGTCGCCTCAATTAAGCAACTCAGTATCCTGCAGTTTGGTTGTCATGAAAAGGTTGGAATATGGCAGGGGTACGATAACGTCTTGAAATCTCCCTGTTATAAATGGCATTTATGTCATGATTATATGTCGACTCTCATCCTTTTTGTATTCACATATAAGCATTTACTCTTATTGGCAACTGCTTTTGGATTGGTACTTCTAGGGTATCATCAGGAGATATAATATTTTGTGTGAGATCTCCAATGGTTTGATGGGACAATTTGTATAGTTGGTGATTTAATTGCCACTATCCTATCCCTTGGAGATTGCATACCAAATGCTTGGCGTATGGTTTGATGGTATCTTTTGGGTACCATCCAAAATTGCATGATGGTACTTCTTATTAAATTCTATAGGATGAGCTGCTCTCTTCGCATGAATGGAAGTATTTAAAGTTTCACCGCATTAAATTCAAATGTCATGAGAAGCATTTGTATTCATTTCTCTCCTTTTGCACGAAGGCCTTCGGTGGCTTTAAATTTGGTATTTTATTTGTTTTTAGCATGTTCTACAAGAAGTATCTCTTCGAAGTCTAAGTTGTTCAAGTGGCAAGAAAGTTTTTCAGTGGCAAGGTAAAAGATGAGTGGCGAGCATGGTGCTTCGGCCCTAGAATTTCCATATAAATTGCCCCATCCAAGCTTGGGAGAGGTCGTTCAAAGTTAATCTCTCTCAAGCAAATTTAAACTTGATTTTCAAAACAAGTAGCATGCGGGAGGAGGATGCAATTCGCTATGTGTTGGGTGAGGACATCATCCACGCGAGAGATTGCCTGGCCTTGTTCCCATCTCAGGTGCTATCGATTTTTCTATCAAACTGTATGGATTTGTTGCAATATCTGAGGGATTTGGAGCAAATTGTTGCTAAATTTTTAAACCTTCAATTTTGTGATAAAATTGACTTGTTAAATCTTGTTCGAAAGTATAATCTATTTTTTGGGGAGGGCTATGTTGGTGGCCTTTTTCCACATGAATATATCAAAGGGAAAGCAAGTTTGAAGAGATCTTCGAAGCCATTCGATTGGGACTTAAAATTGGTAACGATTATGTCATGTTGTCAGCGTTATCCAAAAATGAGAAAAGGATTTCTAGTTCCCTGGAGGCTGAAGTTAAGGAGAAATTTTATGCAGTCTCCTTCCTAAGGGATTTTAAACCGAAACCACCATTTTTCTGGCCTTCTATGGGGAAGCATAAAATAATAGTTGAGTCAGTTACCTTGGTGCGCAGAGAGGAACAAGAAGTGGCAACTGCTCCATGCACCACCCCTATGCATCAGGGTTTGATGGCAACGAATTGTTTGGAAACAGAGGCTCAAATTGGTGAGAAAATCTCGTTGGCCAGACTTGATGCGCTTGCACAGGATTTGGTCCCTCCATTCATTCTCGAGCAAAAATTCTTGGGGGATGTGGTACATGATCAATCATCTTCTTGTGCAGATCGTATGGAGGAATAGTTGGGTAGCAGCGAGCAAGGGTTATAAATTTTATTTTTTGCAGCATTTTTGAAATCTTTACCTAGCTATGTCTTGGGTTGTTTTTTCTCTTCGATATCCTTAGCAGGGCTAAGGTGACGACATTGTAGCTAGGATTAAAATCTAAAGTATTTTCCCACATGCGGGATAATTTTGTAATCGAATTGATGTATTATTCCTTTTGTAATGTTCTGGTTATAACCAGAGGTTTTCTTCCTGGTTCTTTCCTGCCGATATGCCCCTTGAACCAGGATTTTGTAAATATTATATTATATTAATATATTATAGTGGCATGACCACTTTTGCTTAAAAAATAAAATAATAAATTAGTATTTTAGAAATAGTGATAAAAAATATTGTGATAGATAATTATTCTTTAGTTTTTTAATCTAGATTTAAAATGTATAGACTATATAAGGTCATGTTTTGTAATTTTTAAACTATACGTGAACTTGGTTAAATCCTACACTTATGGCTTTGATGCTCATAATTGTAGATTTGAACTAATTTCCATGGTAATGATATTTGGTTGTGGATCTAATTATATCATCTTGAAATCTTTAGATGTACTTATAAACGAGTTTTGCATGCGACTTTAACTCACAACAAAAAAAACTTGGTAGTATGCAAAACAAGTTAGAAGTTGGTATGCTAGCTATAAGAGGCAACTTGCTCCCAATTTTTTGTCTTAGTCAAATTTTTATGATCAATTTTAACAAGTTTGATAATGTTAGAAGACAATTAGTAGATGCAACTGATGTGACTATGATGATGTTAAGGATTTCATATTTTGATGTAATGATGTTTGATACAATGAATGTTGGAGTGACCTAGTGCAAGGGTAAGGATTTGGCAATGTGTTGATGCAAAGGCTAATGTTCATATTAGGGAAAGTTGAAATGATTGATAAGCGGCCCTTTTGACAACTAAGTGCAAGGGATTTGTCTTGATGATGGATCTCTTATATGTTTCTTCTTATGAAATAACCTTAGGGGTGATGTCTTTTTATACTTGTCCAAGGTACACGATTTGAAAACTTTGGCATGGGAAACAATGAATTATGAGTAGTTGAAAGTGGATCATTATGGTCTCAACATAAAATTTTAACTTGAACAAAGTAAATAAATCATATAGCTATGTTATTGATCTAGGTTGGATTTGCATATGTGGTATTAAACCTAATAAATAAACTAATAAATTAGGATTTGAGAATTGTCTAAGTAGAGATTAAGTTTTATTTCTAATTATCAATTTGATCTTATGAGGTTAATGGGAGTGCCAAATCAATTGAATCATGTGCTAGATAAATACACTTAAGAAACTCATACAAAATAGCATAAGAAAAAAAGGTAAAAACACAAGGTATGTACTTTTCAACCTTATATTTTACTCAATTTGGTTTTCATATGAATCTATGTGAACAAACATACCAAATTAAAAAGAAAAGACAAACACAATTAGATGCATAATAGTTGGAGAAAGAACCTAGAGTCAAAATATGAATTTCACATAAACTTGAAAGTGTAATTAGTAATAATATGCCCCCCTTGGTTTTGTGTGTTCCATGAAAGTGCACACACCAACTAAGGAAAGAGATAAAGATTGGATAAAATATAATATCATAATACCATGATAGTCATTATGTAGAAAGTGACCATAAGTATGAGAAAATAAATATGAAGCATAAACATGATCACTTGAGTATGAAAAAACTAGATTAAAATTAAAAAAATTAAACATGTACCTACGATACATACCTTTGTGCACAACTAATGTAAATTTAAAAGGAATACGAAATATACATCCACTACGTAACTAATAAGAAAATGAGCATAACCTAAATGTAGAGTATGTAATATGTAGTTAGAGATAAAGGTGAAGAAATTTAACCAATGAACCCATCACCATCAAATGTATCTATATCAATACACTCAAAATACATACATGAAGTGTGTCTATATGAAAAAAAGTGTTATGTAGGGATGCCAAGTGTGGTTTATACTATGTAAGCACCAACTAAGATGATATGCCATTCATTTTCTTTTCTTTTTTAAAATCATTCATGTTGTGTGATACCTTTATGTGTAAACTTAACATGTATACTTAACATCACTAACATTATAAGAATGCCCATTACTCAATTCCACATGATTAGCCTCACTATTTAAGTGCATGATCATGAATGTTCTCAGCTTGTATCATCTCTTTTTTCTATAAGATATTGAATTTTATATTTGAGTGTGATGTATTTACCAAGCATAAAAAATGTTTAGCCATGTGTAGTGCAACTTTATATATATCAATTGTCTTCACAAGATTCAAAGCAATTTTGTTTTTCTAATATAGCATGTGGAATATCGTCTAATATAGTGAACTCTCTAAGTCTCTCTAGTTTTATGTGCACATTATGATCCTCATTGAATGATTAACATTAGATGCAACCTTATTTCTTAAAAAATCTAAATGTTTAATTGATGTTAAACCTTGGTAATAAAGAGAATTATTTGACATGTGATGACACAAAAAATATAAATTTACAATGAATTACAATCGCATTTGCACACACTACCATATAAATTAGAAAATGAATATCAAGGCTCCTTCGAGGAATGAAATTTAACCATTAACAAATAAACTTTTAAGTTAATCATTTAACAATGTGAAGCTAATATTAGTAACCATAACATGCAATTTGAACATATGTTGCTTAGTTTTTTCATATTCTTATTGCTTTAATTTTATGATTTGAGTAATGGTAGTCTCAGTGTAAGACCCCTTCGTTTTGCTCTTTTGATTGAATAGTGTTCTGTTTTGGTTAGGCCTTATTTTTCTGTTAGTGCTTTGACCTTGGTACTTGGTATTTTATCCTGATGTTATTATTATGTCATGCTTTGCATTAGCATAGTGGATAATTGAATTAAAGATGATTATGCTTTGGATTATACTAATATGTTAGAATTGTCAATTAGTTGCATTGTATTGGTGAAGGGGACGGTATCGCATCACTCGCTTGCGAGTGCCCTATGATCTCGTGATTTCCCCTTCACGGTGTGTATTTTATGTTGTTTATACTATATGTTGTTGTTTACTTGAATTGCAGGTTGACAGGTACAGGACATCGACTCCACCTAGTTTCACAGGTTGGAGCGTGTTCAATACCCAATGGTATTCGATTGGGAGATAGTAGCTAGATTTTCGTGCCAAGTCATCACCCTAGCCCTTGTTTGTCGTCAGTTGTTTGTCGAGTTGTGTTGTTTTGATTATTGTGCCCTCTCTTCGTTATTTAAGAGCAAGTTAGAAAAGGGGTAATTAAATGGTTTAATGTATTTAAGTTGTGGTTTGATTTGTTCTGAGATTATGTTGAAATATAATTGATTTTATTATTAATTTAATTTAATTAATAAATAATTTAATCATTGATTAAATCTATTTATTAATTAATTAAATTTTTTATGTTGAAAGAAGTGAATTTATTTATGTGGAAATTGAAAATAAGAAAAATGATTTAAATTTCAAATTTTAGAAAAGTTTGAATTCAAAGAGTTGAAAAAGGAGATAGTTCTATTTTCTGTTTTCAAAAATTTATTATGATTGTTGTAGAGATATTTTGATATTTTTGGTTATCATGAATTTTTTCTTCATTTTTTGAGGGGATGGAGTTGTGGAAAAGATTGAATGAGAGAGAGGAAGAATTCTTCAATTTGGTGGGTTTTTGGATTTGAGTTGTAAAAAAATTTGGGGAATTGAAGTTGGAAGCAAGGTTGGAGGTTGAGCGCCATTTGGATCTTCCCAACTCAAAAGAAAAGAAATCCAGGTTCATGCTTGTAAATTTCATTGTTTTGAAAATTATATTTATATATATTTGTTTGTATTGAAAATGTTTTTGGGAAACTCAAGATCTATATTGTGGTGAAAACTTCATGCCAAATTTTGTTTCAATTCTTAAACCCCTATTTTCATTTGAGTATTCTCAAGAAAAATTGGTGTTCTTGCTTAAAAATGATCATTTTATGTATAGTTTTCTCAATTAATCTTGAAAATCCCTCTTAAAAATATAAAATATATACATGCTTGTATATTTTGTTTATATATTTCCCCTTTCTAAAGCTATGTTGGTTAAAAAAAAAATACCCAAGTTCGAATTTTGAAAAATATAGATATTTTAAGCTTCTGGTTTTTTTCATTTTGTTGAGAAAAATGACAGTGGAAATTATTTTGCTTTTAAAAAAAAAAAAATTAGTGGGGGGGCTGGGGGCTCAACCCCCATCGCACCTCCCATGGAGGCAGGTGGAGGGATCCGCGCCCAGCGCGCTCCCCACACCCCGCGGTCGGCGCTAACGTAGCCGCCACCGCCGCTGGTGGTCGGCTGTGCTAAGCACAGCCGTACCACCCACAAGGGTGGATGACTGTGCTTAGCACAGTCGCCATCGTCAGGGTTGGCACTGGCGCCGCCTGGCCGGCCTCCACCTCCGCCCACCTCAAACCCCCGCCGGTAACTCCGCCAGCCACCTCTGAAAACGCGCCGCCACTGTCACAAAACCACGGCCATGAAGAAAACCGCAGACGGCGCCCTAATGTGCCCAACCTAATCTGCGCGCGCGACCCGAGGCAACCGCCCCACGACTTTTGGAGGGCGCGTGGCCCGAGGGTATATAATAAAATAATGGTAAATTAAAATAAATTAGTATATATAGATATTAATATTTTATATATTATTATTATAATATTAAATATTATTTAATAATATTTTATATTATAATCTATAATATTAAAACATTATATTTATGTATATTATCTTTAAAATAATATTTGTTTATTAGAGTGGTAGATTTAAAATTAAAAATGTATAAGGAAATTATTGATTTTTTTTAATGGCATGATTTAATTGTAAAAATGAAAACATTGTAATTTTAGTCATGGTATTGACTTTATTTTAAAATAATATATATTTGGAAAGATCAAAAATTTGATTTATAGATATATGTTTAATTAGAGAAATTAAATGATTTTAAATGATTTATATTTGCAAGGATGCGTTTAAAATTGCAATTAATTGATGGTTCATTTTGCCAAGGAGATATTGTTATCTTAAAATGATTTATTTGATTTGAAGGGTAAATGTTAATTTATTGTTCAATTAGGAAGTTAAATATTGAGTCTTAATTTAAAAGACTTGTTTTAATTCAAATTACTAAATTCAATAGAGTATTGAATGTAATGTGAGGAATGGATTTAGAATATCCAAAGGTAGTTTATTTCATGTGCCTTCAGTGAATATTCCCTTCGTACTCTTGTTTTGGGGAAATGGATTAAAGGCGTGTTTTATTCGTAAGTCTTCCAGATGGGATTTTCAGTTCTGTGGTTGGCATTTGTGATGTCAACCTGTTGTGAATTCTCTTGGATAGTGCATGAGGTTGTGTCTATGTTAGTACCCAGTTTCCGTGAACGGGAATGCTTGTACCTCCTTGGTTTAGGAGCGGATTATGGGATCCGTGTCTCCTTGTATGGAGTGACCTTGTTATGTGGTTTGTTGCCTCCAGTGTTGGAGTGCGTTTCAGTTTGTGTCACCTCCTGAGAAAGGTACGATCGTGATATCTTGTTTGATACACCTTGGTTCCATTGATGTTTAGATGGTGTGTGTGTGTTGTCAATAGAAGAGTGGCTTCCATAGGGGCCAGAGCCCAAAGAGGTATCCGGGATAACCTTTGGAAGTGATTTAATCAAGTGATAATTAAATACAATATTTAGAAGCTTAGGACTAACTTCTCACTAATCAAGATAATTATACCTCACTCATTGACCCAAGTGCTCGGTTAGGCTTGGGATGAGATGGGAAGGCTTGGAATGGCAAGGTCATCTATCTTGTCTGTACGAAAGGTATTTGGCTCCACATGGGTGAGTATGGGGGTCGGGATTCGATAAAGGTCACCAGCATAACCTTTTCTTGTGGGGGTCGAAGCCTATGAAGATTCCCAAGGATAACCCATGATGAGCTGTGTGATGACACTCTGTCTAGGACAACAGTTGGTTCTTGTTTATTGTGGGTATGGTTTCTTTAACATACCTGATGTGACCATAGTTGGTATTCAATCTTGTGGCTATGGTTTCTTTGACATACCTGATGTGACCATAGTTAGTATTCGTTTATGTGTGTATGGTTCTCATAACATACTTGTGCTACTTTATTTCTGGAAGCAATGTGACCATGTAGAGTCGTGCTTGTGTGGTACTCGTGATTCTCTTGAGTTGTACTTATGTTGTACTTATGTGAAACTGAGGTTGTACTTGTGATGTGCTTGTGTGGTACATGTGTTTGGGTGTTAGTTTGGTTCAATTATGTGTTAGCCTGTGTCTAGAGGTAGATTGTCTTGACTAGGATTCCTGGTTACTATCTCCTAGCACGGGGGGTGGGCCTTTGGGTTCCACTTGGTTGGGTGGCGTGCACCTAAATCCGTTGGGCTATCTTCATGTTCATGTGGACGAGACTTCCAGTTGGAGAGCTCGTGGGATTCAGTTTCAGTTCTTGCTTTAATTCTTTTCAGTTGATCTTGTATTATTTTACCCCTCTATGTTATCAAGGTGGAAAGATGTAATTTGTAATTAGGTTATTGGACTTGCCTCATTCGGGGAATGAGAGTTGTAATTGTAATATTTAATTATGGATAAATGAATTTGAAAGCTATCTATTATGGTGGATGTAATTTATCTTGTATGGTATGTATGCGTACTTAATTTGTTAAGTAAATAAATGTTATGGTTTATATTCATGTTGTGTAGTGGGTTTTAAGTATTCTCAGTCTCGTAACCTTAGGGGATGTTTGCATTGGGAAGCGAACTTGTATATTAATTGTACTTAAAAAAAAATAGCATGTTTAAGTAGTTGTTTGCATCATCCTCTAGGGTTGCGTGGCGGGGCATTACACTCAGGCTCAATATTGCAGAGAAAATATTCCATAAAAAATGTTTTTTAAATTGATAGTATAAGCAATAAGATCGTGAGGCAATGAATAAAGCTATGTAAACGCATGACTACTCAAGTTCCTTGTAAAAAATATAATAAGTAACCTTTTTATCATTAAAATAGACTAAGAATATGGTTGTAAGGACCTTATATGAATCACCTCTGCCATCATAAATTATAAAACAAGGTGCCTCAAATCCATGTAGTGAAGGAAAAGATAAAATTTTGTATTCCAAAGGATTGTATAGTATCTTACAAGTGTAATATCTAATTTTAAATATTTCCCAAAAAAATTAGTAGAACTATAAAAATGGTCCAATCTAATCATTGTGGATCTCAATTATTGTGAATAATCATGATGTGTGTAAATAATTCATAATAATGGAGGATGATGTAAGAGATTGATCATTCTATAGTTACACATTTTCCTCACATAAACCAAGTAAAAACTATAATATATCCTCATGTTATTCTCCTTTTTCATGCATGTATAATTCTTGTCTGTGTTCAATACTATTGGGATAAGGTATTGCACACTTTGCATAGAAATATTTTATATTTTATAAAGTTGTGGTCCATGTTAATGTGGGATGCCACATTTTGGGAGAGATAAATAACTTCCTAGGAGATTATTGTGTGTAACATTACAAATGAATTTATTGTTAGTGACACATTGAAGAAAATATATTTAATATTTGAGGGGTCATGGTTTATTGGGAGTATTCGAGGAATAATTTTTATTTATTAGGTTCATTCTAAAATACATTCAATATTGTGAAAGAAATTTATGTATTGGGTCACATGTAGCAATTCAAACTTGGGTCCTAGGCATGAAGGGAGAAATATTGTTGCCTTGGAGAAAATTTTGTCACATGTCTTAGTGGAATACTTGGGAACCCACCATGGAGATGCAAATGGTTACATTGGGTGTATGGATTATGAGTGCTTATATCATTAAATAATGGTAGAAAAGGTGGTTGGAAAGCTTCTAGTAACTTTTCACTTGCTTATTTCTACCTTTCCTATATGTTAGATCTAAGAATCGTTTCTCACACTTCTAGAGGGACCACTCTACTTCAAGGCTAGGGATTTATCATTCCTAAAGATGGATCGACTAGCTCATATAAACAAGGAATGAGTGATGAAAGTCTATTTTTTGAGAGTGGATAATCTCTTCTTCACTTTGGGCTTAATTTACTTAGGAGGGCGTTCCTAGAGGTAATATTTAACAAGATTTAGTCACAACTAAACATATGCATGGGAAAACTATAATAGTATCCAATATACAAGGTTCCAAATGTTGTATCTAGACCAAGGACTAACCTACTACATAAATTACCTCTATTAAGATGATAATGTAACACATGATTATGATCATTTTTACCATTATAGATTATATCATGATTATGAGCCTATTTTTCCATCTATGACAATCTATAGGTTTTAACAAGATGGTAGACACTAAAATCCACATAAACACATTGTATTTAGATGTTGCCCATGCATCTTATCTATAATTTAAATTAATTCAATAATCTTAATTTTATACTTTTCTAATTTTATTGTGTTGATTTATTAATTTAATAATTTTACACATAATTTAATATTTTTTTATTATATATTATTATAATATTAACTTTATTAATTTCATAAATTTATTAGTGTATTATTTTTATAATTTTATTTTATATATATATATATATTGCTAGTAAACCTTGGTTAGCAACCTAGGGGCTACAAAAAATAATGTTGGAAAGCTTAGATTCTAGTAACTATGAATTCACTAGATCCATTTAGACTACAATTATCCATCACAATTTGAACATCCAAGAAATTCCAATGAAGATGCAATTTCAAGGGAACATATTCTTTTCTAAAAAAGTGTCAAAATAGAGACCACACAACCAACATGTATAAATGAGGTGTTGCAAATCTTGAATAAATAAATTCATAAAACACTCAAAAATTTATCATTTCAAAAAGGTCCTAACTAGCTCAACAATTACCTTAACCATCCATTATGCATTAAAACATATTGAGGGAGGGTTCATTTATAATGACTCTCACCCTATAGCATTTATAGTAGCAATATTAAATTACAAAAAAAACCTTAGCTTGGGATGATGGGGAAAATTACATAAGTCCTAAAAACCCCCAACAATTCCTTTACACTTATTAAATTTTTCATTAATAAAAGGGATTTTAGTCAAATCCTCCTCATCTTCATTCTTGCAATAGATAGAGTCATCCAATTTAGTATTAATTGAATGATTAATCTTCATCAACTTGGTGATCTCCTCTAGGCATCTATTAATACACTTGTATGGCTCCTTAAGGTATGGAAGTGCTATAGAAATAAAAATAAAAAAATCCATAACTTGTCTTTCCACTCACTCGATATCATTATGAAAAAGGTAGGTATTGAAAATATTCAATAACATGGAGGCACAACTCAAGGATTTATCACATAAAAATTATTCCTTCTTCCCAAAGATTGCTTGAGTCTATGGGAAAATTTAATCATATCTTCCCTTATCACTACAAAAGGTGACCTATCAATATCCTTGGCATATTCTTAGATCCCTAGAATCCAAGTGCATGGAACTAGGCTTGAAATTTCCTTCTCAAGATATGAGATAAAATTATTTCATTAAAGTGCTAGTATCTATGACAACTACCCCTTGATAGTTACTATTATTTGTATTCAATAAAATACAAATACCAACTTAATCAACCACCGTCATGGTGAAAACTCTATGCCACCAATCAAAACATTACACTGGAAGGTGGTAATCTCTTGATGTAAGGACCATCTCCAAACTCAAACCTAAACCTCAAGGGTTTATTTATGATGACCTTTCTTACGTATCCATTTTGGGAATAAAGGTTTCATAGTTCATACACTATTATTGAGTTCATCCTCTCCTCTTGTATGAGATCTTTGATCTTTATTTTAAACCACTACTATTCATTAAGCATAATATTTTAAAACTAGTCCAATTACAATAGAATGATAACATCACATTCTTGACAAGTGTTGGTTCTATACCAATAATTAGTGTAAACACACACAAACCCACATAGGGCCAATATGATTCCAAAAACCTAAGTTCACACACAATGATTGTTTAAAGAATGCATCACTTATACACACATCACAAGCACAACAATGACTAGCTCATATGCACATCATAAGTACAATAGTGACTAACTCATACACACATAATAGGTACAAAAATGACTAGCTCATATTCACATCACAAGTACAATAAAGACTAGCTCATAAACACATCACAACTATAATAGTGATTGGATCAAGCATACATCACATTATATCCAGTGTGAACGATCCACACATACATCACATTCTCACATAAAGATCAAGTGAGTCAATAAAAGTGGATTCAATCTACTATATGTATCATCTCACTACTTGGTGAACACTAACACATAATCCCATAAAAATATATCATATTTAAAAGGAATATTGGTTCATCTCATACTACACTATGTGTCCCATCCTTTTCCAATCCACCACCATCTATTAGGGCAATAAATCATTCCATACTACTTGATGTCCTCACTCATAAGGCACAAGTATAACAATGTGAATAATACCAAAGCTAGTAATAAGATTTCCACATTAATTAAATCTAGGTCATAAAATCATCATATAAGTTAGATATTAAATATGTCATGATTATACTATAGACCCAAGGCTACCACCTATACTATCAATCACCAAAAAACACCACATAGGAAACATACACAATTATTTTGATACACCAAAACCAATATTGAACTCCTAGGATAGGTCAATCTTAGCATCCATCACTTGCATGCTATTGGCCTACGTTTCCTACATGATATTGGCCTCCATCACCTACATGCCACTGGCCTCCACCGCCTACATGCTACTAGTGAAAGCCTATCTAAACCCTATAAAATTAGGTAGCTCCTAGCATTTATCACCTGCACGCTATTAGTGAAAGAAGACTAAACCTATGAAATCAAGTATCTCTTAGCATCTATCACTTGCATGTTAGTGGTGAAATACAACTAGCCATATGATATGAATGAATACTGCTTTTGGTAGAGCATGCTCCTTGACTCCTGTCACACTAGAGAAAAGATAATTATCTATAAGTGAGCCATAAGTCTCAAAATTTCAATGATTGCCTTAGGATGAGTGTGACAAGCTACATCAAGAAAATAATTATTCTCTACCTATTCCCTTATAGAGTCCCTAACTCAATCCTAGTGGTGATGCCAAGAAGTTAGCTCATGTATCGATCTCATTTGAGTGTTGTGACATTAGAAAGTATCGGGACACAGATCTAAACAAATTATCATAAGGGTTTATATCCTGGATAATTAATCTAATTACATTACTTGAAATGGATCTAGTACATTATAAAATTATCTTATATGTCTAGAGGTAAATTTACCTTCACATAAGTAACACATTGAATCCATATAAGATGCAATATATTCCAACACATGCATACACCCACAAAAACTCATAAGGAATCAAAGTACATTTATTCATTCAATTATTATTTGAAAAATAAATTATTTGATAAACAAGATTAAATAAAATTCCATACTAGATTGGTAATACTTACCCATAGTTGGAAAAATCCACCCTTAGGAACTCAATCCTAAGCTCAACATAGATCTATGTGTATAATAAAACTGTGCAAACCATCCATATATACAAATGTTTATCTCTTCTCATGGTGGACACTATATCAAAAATATCCTTAATATCCTCCCTAGAGGTGAGTACACTCCTTGAACATTTCATTCATAATATAGTATTTAATTGTGAATAATTCATTCTCATAGTTGAATAGAATGGATCTAGTTGATTTATTTTTGTGCAAAATTTCTCAGGTATGTTCTATGTTTCTTTATGAAATTTTATGTATATTGATGCATGTTGTATATGTTACTTATTATTACACTCAACAATAGGTGAGTGTAATCATAACTAACATATAGAGTAGAAAACTAAGTGCTTGGCCATGTAGTGTAGATGGTGCCCATAGTTAGTTTCATGCATACATATTTGAACATCATTACAATACAGATGAAGAGAGCCAGTAGGTTAAAGAGGATCTTGGCATCCTACATGATACCAAATGAGGGCATGGAGAAGGGTATGCCAATGCAAATTAAGATGGTTCCTATTAGTTTTGTGAGCTAGTCTTCAGTAGCTAACATGGGCGAGGAGAGCTCCATTAGTATCTTGGTGACTATGGAGGGCAAGGTGAGTGTGGTGGAATTGAGGGGAAGAGTCTGCATTGTAGTGACTCCTTAAACTTGCAACGAAAATCCCCTTAAGCTTGTAGAAAAAATCCAATATCCTTCCCTCCACTCTCTTCTTTGATTGCACACCCTCTATAATGAAATTCCTCTATTCTTTATTCTTTAAGGGATGTCCATAACCTATTTTAAAGATCCAATTTCATCATAGGCATGAAGGATCTTGGAAATAGTTGTGGATTTTGGCTTTGCACTTGCCAATTATATTTTATTGAAATTTTCTAAAGCCCTTTTAACATATCATTCTATGCATATCTTGTGATCATATTATTCCATGAGAAAACATTCCTTTGGGTAGATTTCATTCCCACCAATTCTTATTCCTCTATGTTTCCACGCAAACTCCTAGCCACATCCCTTCCTTTTGTTCTCATCTCCATCACTCCAAAAATTTCTCTATTTTTTATGCTTTTATGGATGCCCATATCCTATTCGTGATCTCTTCTTGTAGTGTAGGAAAGAAGGATGCAATCAAAGGTTGTGGGGTTTGGAATTTACACTAGTCAAATGCATTAATGAAAATCCACACTCTCTTCTAATATGTGCCATGTTTTTGGTCTCTCCTTTCACATGAAATTTGGAGGAAAATGGTATGGGTTCCATGCCTCATTAATATCATGACACATCCTTCACACTTGATCACCATTCCTCACTAAATTTTTAGTCTCCTGCATCCTCTATGAATGTCATTTAATCTTATTTATTGGTTTTCTTCCATAGTCATCCATTTTGGAAGTGGTTGAAATGGGGGATGTGAAAGTCTCCCATTACTTTCCCCTTGAAGTCCTCACCTTATAGTTATTGAATCTCCTGTTCTCACCCCTACTTTTAGAAGATGAGGCCATAACTACATGTGTTAGGAAAAAATATGATAACTATTTGCTTAAAAGACGACCCTTATTAGCCTATCATAAAATAGGGGGATGATTTGAGATTGCAAGGTATATGATTATTAAGAGGGTAAGATGGATTTAATGCTAATCAATATTGGCCACTATTGACTCACTTGGCCTTTGTCCCATGAAATATTATGATTTAATTCAAAAAATGTGTCTTAAATCTCATAGTGATGTCAATAATGACCCCACACAATATGCAAATATATCATCCCTACCTTATCATCTTGAAATTATTGTTGCTTCAATCCGTTTATTAGGCCATCATATATATATTTATATTAATTTAACATTATTGTATAGCTCTATAGCTTCATTAATTATATATTTTTAATTTTATAATTTTTATTGTTTTGTAATTTTCATATTTTATAAATTTTATAAATTTATTAATTTATTAATTATTTATCAATATATTTTAATTTATTTTTGTTATTGAACCTTGGTTAGATACCTAAGGACTGAAAAAATAGTTTCAAAGTAAAAGGATTTAGTAAAATTGGTTCACCAAATCCATCAAAACTAATTCATCCATCAATCACCACCAAAATCACCAAATATTATATGTTGATTTTGGTTCATGGGTCACCTTATCATGTATGCATCAAAGGCAAGGGAAATTTCATCAACCTCTTCGTAAAGTGTAAAAGCTTAAACCACAAACACCAAAAAAAGAGGCATGGGGAAAATTGCATAGGCTTTATATATTTTAGCCTCATCAACCTTCTTACATTTTAGACATTTTTCTCTTTATCCATAGATAGCTCATCCTCAAATTTATTACAATAAGTAGAGCTATCTATGTGAGCATCCAAAGAGATTAACATGTAGAATTCTAGTATTAATAGCTTCAATCCCACAATGAATTCTACATTGGCCCTTCTTGATAATTTGGAAATACTCTAGATAGAAATTAAAGAACTTTTCTTCCTAATCAACAAATCTATTTATGTCCTCATGGAATAGGTACATCCCTGCAACAAAGGAAAGAATCAAGGCACAACTCAGTGAAGTATGCGACATTAGAAATTTCTCCTACCATTGGACTAGTTAGGGTCTAGAAGGAACCAATCATGGCTTCCTAAACCTTAATGCACAATACACCATCTATTTTCTTTGCAAGCTCTCAAATCCTTGTCACCCATAAGTATAAGCTAGAATTAGAGCTCCTTATCCAAAAAATCCTTGAAATCATCAATCACCCTGGCTACATCCATTCTCCTTCCATTCCTTGGAGTATTGGCATTAGACATTGGCACCCCACAATTGTCACACCTCTTCTTGCCCTTCTTGTATATAGAGGTTGATGACATAGAATGCAAAGACCGGCCACAAGCTATACTACTAAGAAAGAGTTGAATCTTCAAACCCTTCACACTATTTCCCCACCATGTGAGCTAAGAATTGAACAATATAAAATAATTATTCCCTTCCAAGGATAAATTTTTTTGCGTAATCAACAACTTTATCTATGTCCTTATGCAACATGTATAAAAATAATAATTGAGGTAGAACTTAGAAATTTTGAAATTTTGACTTATTTCCTACTAATGGAATAGCTAGGGTATAGAATAAATTGAGTCATGGATTCTAAAACACCCCACACATGATGCACCATTCATTTACTTTAAGAGCTCCAAAATCCTTGTTACCCATAAACATAGGTTAGGATAAGAGATATCCTTGCCAAAATTGTTGGGATTAAGGTGACATCAACCTTGTAAATACAATAAATTTAATTATTCCTAATATTGTAATTGTAAATGCACTCATAAGGGATGAAGATCCATCAAGTGCATGACTTTATTTTTATGGGTATAGTAATTAATTTTTACTATGAGACATTTAATATTTACTAGTTGGAGCATATTTGAGAATGTAAATGAGGTGATAAGGTCAATCTAGGTGCTCATCTTGGATTGGCTATTCTTGGATGATTATGACACCCACAAGAAAATATGTGCATATTCTATTGATAGTTTATGATGCATGTAAGAGCATCTCCTATTTTCTAGAGGTTTTATGACAACATAAACACCCAATTAGAGAGATGATTATAGCTAGTTATGACAACCTGTAAGGTATAAGAAGTTATTTTTAGCATGTAAGGTATAATCTAGGAAATCATTAGTCACTTGATCACATCCATTTTCCTTCCTTCCATTATTGAATTAGTATCAAATATTAGTACCTAGCACTTGCCACACCTCCTCTTGTCCTTCTTGCATCTAGAGGTCAATGACATAGAATGTAGACAACACCCACTATATATACTACTAAGAAAGAGTTGAATATTTAGACCTTCAAATTATCTACCCATCACACAAGCCTAAGACTTGAACATCATATAAGCATTCATCCCTACCAAGGATATAAATGAGATAATGTTATGGTTACAATTACACATGAATAAAACCCTCAAAACCCATACATACCCACCCCCATCCACAAATCCTACTCTTTTGAATCATAAATGCTCAATATCTAGTTATCGTTGCATAGAGTTAAATGCCCAAGCCACCATTACATTTAACTCCTTTTATTAGACATACTTCTTTCACTAGATATGCTATTATTTATAGAATTTATGTGAACTACACATATTAATGCCATTCCCCTTATTAGGAGTAATATATTTTAATTTTATTAATTTATTAATTATATATTTTATTTATTACATTATAAATTTATAATATAGAGAAAATAATCTACCAAAAAAATATAAAATATAAAAATAAACACAAAAAATGAGAAAAGGAAAAAAACATTAAAAAATGAGAAAGGAAAAGAAGAATGCTTGGAAACATGGTTGAATAAGATGTGGTTGATTAGGTATATAAGAGGGTTATCGTCAAGTTTAAAAGGCTCTATCAAGTTTGCATGAAAAAGTAAGACAAAAAAACCCACTGGCCCGAAGTATTTATCCTTGAAACCCCTTAAATTAAATCTAAGTGGCTTCTTGCACTTGATTCCACCACTAGGCACTATGTGTGTGTTGACTAGGTTTGATTGAAGCCCTTTTCAATCGAACCTCAAAGATTTTGGACATGATTTTTGGCATTTCATTTTGTTCTAGAAGAGGGACCCATTATTGTCCTCTTACCCATGTTTTAAATGACACCTATAACATGTACACATTATAACCTTCAATCAAAGGTTATCAACACATGACATGACTAGGACCTTTGAATGAATATCCTAACAAACAAAATAATTCATTCAAATGTATTCCATTCTTTTAACCTTACAACACTCATTTTTTTTTTAAATGGCCCACAAGTGAGACACACCTTTATGCTTCCACCTTTATAGTAGAGTATACTCAAAATGGAGCTCATGAATAAGTGAGCTAAATGCATCCAAAATAGAATGAAAAAATAATGACAAGTTTTATGAAGGATGAAAATTCATTAAAAAATCAAAACAATGTATTTATGGAACATATAATCCTTTTCGTAAAGGGATATGATATCATCAAGGATTAACACATCAAATGCAACAAATTATGAGAGCACATTGAAATCCTTGATATAAACATGAATAGAAGACAACGATTAGTGTTGTGACAATCCATAGTGGATAAAATAGTAACAATCAAAATAATTATGGATGGAGAAGAAGTATAACCTAGAGCAAAAACACTAAGTGCATTTAGATGTTGGATTCACTTAAATTTACCTTGGAAACAAGACACAACATTTGATTAATTTTGTGTCTAATTAATAATAAGACAATAAAAAATACTTACGCACTAAATTAATGAGTTGAGATAGATATAACTCGAAATTGCAAATGATACATGGAAATACGTGAGATAAGGAGTCGTGGGCCATTTCAATGTGATTTTTCAATTATTGTCTTTAGATTAATATGTTGTTATCAATGCGATTTTTCAATTATTATCTTTAGATTAGGTGATATGTTGTTATCAATGTGAAAGAATCTAAGATCTAATACTGAAATAATACATAATCTTTTATAGTGACTTGGACTAGTCCAAACACAATTGCCTCTTGAAGTCAAAATTATGTCCTATGTGCTTGTTGATCTCTGAAAATTACTTTGATGTGTGTCCATATCTGAATTGAATAGGATACTAAAGTATACTAAAAGTTTGTTGTGTGCAGAAGAAAATGTAGAAACCTCCTAAATAATAAATCAAACCCCCTTGCCAATGTACAAAGATCAAAAAACACACTAGACAAATTTGTAGAATACCCACTATGATATAGTATTTGTTAATGGTAATGCAGGCATGATGGATACACCTTTGCAGGGGTTTGTTATAAAATGTAGAATACTTGTTTGTAAGCACACCAACAAGTTGCTTTTACTTTACTGTTTGTAGAATAACAAGGAAGAGGAGGCAGAGCAACCTGTAGAAGACCTTAGTATGTGGTCTTAGGAAGCAATGGCTGCTTTCACATGTCCTCTCCTTAAGATGTTTCTTCCTATTGATGGATTTGCAACTGCCTTTGCCATTTGGCTTCATAGATGTTACAGAGACAGAAGTTGTAAACACACAAAGCTTCCCCACAACCACACTGATTTGAATGTGTTATTAGCTTTGCACAAGGCTATACTTAAAGGAACGATTTGGGTGCTAATGGAATAGAGTTTGCTGTGAGGGATGCAAATATTGCTGTACACCTATTCTAATCATGTTGAATCACTATTCATGAAACATGGGTCAATGAGTTTGATTTGATAAACTACACAGTTGAATCCTGATAACAATATCATAATTTGACACGCTGTGAAAAATACTTCCAAATTATCATGTTCATACTTTATTTGGGTTAATTACAAATTAATAATACACTATTAGATATGAATTGATCAGATACATTAATAAGCAACATAACAGATTCAAAATAGTTTGCATAGTTCATAGTACATAATCATAATATTTTGTTATTACATATAGAGACAGTGAAGTATAAACTATTACTTAGAGGTCCCAGAACTAGAAATAGAGTAAGGCATTTGTTCAGTAGCACTCATAGAGTGAGATGTTCACCCTTAGACGGAAATAAACTTCTCCCTCATATGAATCAGTAGAAATGGTGGCAATTCCTCTTGCCATCAAGAAATCACCAGTACCACCCACAACAGATATATCTCTGTACTTGGTGAGGAATGGATCTGCTCCACTGAAAGTGATGGTGCCCTTATGATCTGTTGAGTTGAGCACAAATGTGAAGCCAAGCCAAGCACTGAAGGTATTCTTCATGTCATAGAAATAAAATTCCTGAGCTCTTCCCACTGGAGGAGAGTGCAGGTTATTATCCAAAGTGATGGGATCATCAAACACAGCAAGATTTCCCAAATGGTTATTGCCTGTCATAATGGTGAGATTAGCTCCTTCAGAGGCTGCAACAAGTGCAGATGTTGCATTATGGGCATTTTTACCATTGTAGATTATATCATGAAAATATAACACAAGGTTTCTACAGGGCTTTGGAAGCTTCTTCTTCCAGCTATGACAATCTACAGATTTTAGCAAGATGACTGACACCAGAAGCCACAGAAAACACAGATGTAGAATTCTAACAGCTTTCATTGCCATTGGGAAACAATATATGCAAATTTCTCTCTGCCCAGATATTAACTAGAAGAAGAGAAAATGTAGCTCTATAGAGTGCACTTTCTTTTGTCATCTTCACAATAGATTGTAACTAGTGCTTAAAAATGGAAGAATAGAACGTTGAAAGATATTAAATCATAATAATATAACAATTAAATATTAAAAGATATTAAATCATAATAATATAACAACTCATTAAATTATTCGGAATGACAGTCCCTACATCGTAATATGACTTTTTATAAAGCCTTTTCAAAACATAATTACCCAAACAAACTCACTAGAATAACTTAATTACAAAATAGAAACCCTGTTTCTAAGAAAAGAGAAAACTGAACTCTATAAAGCTCACTTTCTTCAGTTATCTTCAAAATAGATTGCACACTCCATATTTCAAAAGCATCTTCAAATTTCCTTACTACATGCTGCAGACATTGAACTCGGTGATGACTCCTGTGAGCTAGTAATACAGAGGAAAGCATTTGTTCAGTAACACTCATAGAGTGTGATATTCACCCTGAGACGGAAATAAACTTCTCCCTCATATGAATCAGTAGAAATGGTGGCAATTCCTCTTGCCATCAAGAAATCACCAGTACCACCCACAACAGATATATCTCTGTACTTGGTCAGGATTGGATCTGCTCCACCGAAAGTGATGGTGCCCTTATGATCTGTTGAGTTGAGCACAAATGTGAAGCCAAGCCAAGCACTGAAGGTATTCTTCATGTCATAGAAATAAAAGCCCTGAGCTCTTCCTACTGGAGGAGAGTGCAGGTTATTATCCAAAGTGATGGGATCATCAAACACAGCAAGATTCCCAAAATGGTTATTGCCAGTCATAATGGTGAGATTAGCCCCCTGAGGGGCTGCAACAAGTGCAGATGTTGCATTATGGGCATTTTTACCATTGTAGATTATATCATGAAAATATAACACAAGATTTCTACAGGGCTTTGGAAGCTTCTTCCTCCCTCTATGGCAATCTGCAGATTCTAGCAAGATGGCAGACACTAGAAGCCACAGAAAACACAGATGTAGAACTCTAACAACTTTCATTGCCATTGAAAAGATATATGTAAATCTCTCTCTACCTAGATATGAGACAGAGAAGACTAGAGGTGTACATTACAGCTTACACTTCAACTCTATTTATAGCAAATTGAGCTGCATAAATCACTTGTTTTTTTTTAATGTTGGTAGAATTGATCTTTGACCATATCATTCAGGATGGATTAGGTGTTAATACTTGTTTTTTTGAATGTTGGTAGAATTGATCTTTGATTATATCGTTCAGGATGGATTAGGTGTTAATACCTGCAATAATCATGCTTTGGTCGGCAGGAGGAAAAACTCTATACGACTTTTATTTTCTTAAAATTGAAAATGACTCTGGTCAATTATTGATATTAAAAAACCAATTGATCTGTCAGCTCAACATGATATAAGATGGGTCAGCAGAAGATATTTTAGATGTGTAGAATGATACTACACTATCTTTTCAAAGAAATAATTATTTTAATATATAAATTAATTAATTTGGTTAAAGTAGTTGTTTTGGAATTGTAAGATCATTAAGATGGAAATCTAAGTTCAAATCTCTCTACTAATATTTAAAGGTGGAATTTTAAGTGGTGACATTTGGGTTTCTATTGTGACTTTCAAATTGGTCTTCTTTGTGACTAATTTTTTTTTTCTTACCAATCAAAAAAATAAATAAATTATTTTAGATAAAAGAGTTCACATAAAAACATATATGCAATTAAATTCAAATTCAAATAGAAATAAAATAATAATAATAGTTACATATTTGAAAGCGGAGATAACAAAGATTGTGATACATGCTTGTTACTCAATTTCTTAATTTCAATCTAGAATGCATAGACTGCATAACCATGATCTATGAACTTTGAAATTGAACGTGACCATGAACGAATCCTACACTTATGCCTTTGATGCTTGCAATTATAGGTTTGACCAGATATCCATGATAGTGACATTTTGTTGGGGATCTAATCAAGCTGTCTTGAAATCTTTATTTGTACCTACAAAAAAATCTTACATATGCCTCTAACTTACAATAAAAAAACTTGGTAGTTTTGGGCATTAGAACTTGGTATGCTTAGTGTAGGAGGCAACTTGCTCCCCTCATTTTGCTTAATCAAGCCTTGGTCGATCAATTTCAACAATTTTAATAATGTTAGAAGAAAACTAATAGCAAATACAATTGATATGACTATGGTGGTGCTAAGGTTTTTGGACTTTGATGTAATGATGTGTGATACAATGGATGTTGGAGTGATCAAGTGCAAGAGCTAGGATTTTGCAATATGTTGATGGAAAGGCTAATGTGGCTATTGTGGAAAGTTGAATAATGAGTGACAGGTAAATCCTTTTGACAAATAGGTGTGAAAGGGTTATCCTAATGATGGATTTATTAGATGTTTCTCCTTCTAAAATGACCTAAAGGGTGGTTTCTTTTTATACTTCTCCTAGGTACATAATTTGAAATTTTTAGCATGGGAAACAACGAATAACAACTAGTTAAAAATGAGCCATCTTGGGCTTGGGATAAATTTTCAATTTAAACAAAGTAAATAAATCCTAGATAGCTACATTATTGACCTTCATTGAAACCACACCTATGGTCTTGAACCTAATTTGAACCTAATAAGGGAGCTAATAATTTGATATTTGGGAATTTTCTAGGAAATGATTCAGTTTTGTTTCTATTTTCAATTTAAGTATGAGGTTAATAAGAGTGCCAAATCAATCAAAATCATGTGTCAAGGGAATACACTTAGGAAACTCATAGAAAAGGGTGTAAAACAAAGAGTAAAACTGAAAGGTGTGTACTTTTCACCCTTATATTTTTTTCCCACTTCAATGTGCATGTGAATCTACATGAGTAAGCATGCCAAAATAAAATAAAAATATAAACACAAATGTAAGTATACTAGTTGGATCAATAATCTAGAGTCAACCTATGAATTGCACATAAACTTGAAAGCATAATTACTAATAATATCCCCCCTTGATTTTGTGTTTTCTACAAAGGGGAACACACAAATTGAAGAGAGAAATATTAGATAAGAAATAAGCATAATAGCATGATATTCATTGTGTAGAAAGTGAGCATAAGCATGGCAAACTAAATATAAAGCACACACATGATAAATTGAGCACGAGAAAACTAAATTTAAATCAGAAAAAAAACAAAACAAAAGAAAAAAACAAACTACATATACTTAAGATACATACCTTTGTGTGGCCAATGTGCATGTGACATAAAAGATGAAAGATGCTGCTATGTATTTGCCACAAAATTTGAACAAGCATGGATGCATGTATCCTTAAAAAACAAAACAACTAGCTTGCTCTCAAATAACAATATCAAATGAAAATAATAGAAATGAACATAACCAAAAAGTAGAATATATAATATTTAGTAAGAAAGATGGGTAGAGAGATTTAATCAATGAATTCATCACCATTAGGCATGCCTATGTCAATGCACTCAAAAGATATGTCAGTAAAGTCCATGTCTTGTATGAGACTATTTATGTCATTATGAAGTGTGTCTCTATAAACAACACTCTATAAACAACAAGTGCTATGTATGCTTTGAAATAAATAATTAAAATGATTTACCTTTTTTTAATTTTTTACATTGTGCAGTAATTTCATGTGTAGCCTTTTCATTACTTTATTAATTTTAATTTATTTTGTTTCATTAATCCATCATATACCATTGATTAAAAATCAAGAGTGATTTGATTATATTTTTAAATTTTTCTATCAAATCCCATCATAAGATAAGAGTTGTTAGTATAAGATCACATCATAAGATAAAGAGTAGTTAGTATAAGGTATATTAAATTTGTATAGTCAAATTATAATACTTATAATAGTGAAAAAAATCTATCTAATTTTTATTTTATAAAAATTGAAAATGATATTAAAAAATAATTGATTATCTTCAACGATATTTTTTAAAATATAAAAAAATACATAATAAATAAAAAAATTGATAATATTAAAAATTATATTGTTGAAATTATTAATTTATTAATCTTTATCTCTTCACTTCATTGATCCATTATATTCCTTTCAATTAAAGTCAAGAATGATTTGAATATATATTTTTAAAATTTCTATCAAATCCCATCCCATCATGAGATAAGGGGAGTTGTCATAATATATATTAGATTTGTGTGATCAAATTATATTGTATAATATTATCTTCATATGAACATAAATAAATTATGTAAATAAAAGAATTGGCATAGAAACATGTATATAATTACATTTGAAATGGGAATATAATAACATAAATGAGTATTTTGGAAGTGGAGATAAAAAAGTTTGTAATAGATAAATGTTCTCTATTTTCTCAATTTATATTTAGAATGTATAGAGTTTGTAATTGTAAAATTCTAGAAATGTATGCAAATTGGGTCAATATTGTACTTGGCTTTGATTCTTGTAATTGTAAATTTGAGCAGATCTTCATGGTATTGATATTTTTTTATGTATCTAATAATGTCATCTTGAAATATTTAGATGTACTTGTAAACAAGTTTTGCACATGCCTTAACTTACAAAAAAAAATATTGGTAGTTTGGAGGAATACTTGTCGAACTTGGTATGCTAGGTGTAGGAGGCAACTTGCTCCTCTTTGTTTACCTTAGTCAAGCCTTAAGTGATCAACTTCAACAAGTTTGATAATGTTAGAAGACAAAAAGTAAAAAATAAAACTAATGGACTATGATTGTGTTAAGGATTTTAGATTTTGATGTAATGGTGTGTGATGCAATGGATGTTGGAGTGACCTAGTGCAAGAGCTATGGTTTTGTAATGTGATGATCAAAGGCTAATGTGTATATAGCGAAAAGTTGCATTATGAATGATAGGTGATCATTTTGATAAATAAGTACAATGGGTTTGTCCTAATCATGGATCTATTATATGTTTCTTCTTATAAAATAACCTTATAGTGATTCCTTTTTATACATGTCCCAGGTGCACAATTTGAAAGTTTGGTATGAGAAATATGCATCATGACTAGTTGAAAGTGGGTAATCCTATGTGTAGTGTCAAAAAATTTACTCCTTTACATTTTCACACTATGTTTGGATACCCTAATAAATTGGAGTTAATTAAGCCTCTAATTGGCCCAATTATGGGTTTAAAAGCTTGATTAATCCCATTTTCTGAAAGGGAAACTTGTATTAAACAATTCAAACATTAATTAAATTGCCTTGAAATTAGTGTGTCTTGGGTTTGGGGCCTAGGACCCATTCACCCTCCCCCTTAAGTTTAGGACCCCAATTTTTAATATGTTTTGGCAGAATTTTTCTGATTCAAATTCAATTTGCAATTGTCGGCCTTTGATTAATTTTGAGAAATTAGAAAATTAAGCATAAATACAAGGTCTTTATATCAATTCAAATCCTAGAATTTTTGAGGGATAAAATTATAGAAAATATTATTGCCAACGGTGTCCAAGGGCATATTTTCAGTCATTTGTTACAGCATACAAGATCTCAAACATAATGTTAAAGTTATCTTCATTCATGCATGTTTTTGGAGCTAACATCGTGATGTAGGTTTTAGGCATTCAAGTCAAAATTCAAGCATCAAGATCAACATCTAATCAATCCATTTCATGCAAGATCAAGAACTTAGAGAGATGTGTTAGATTTCAGTCCTTCAAGGATCTTCATTCAAGGGTTTGGTGAGTTGCAACATAGCATTGTTCATTCATCATTCCTTCTATTCATGCTTCATTTCATTTCAAGGTTTAATTACCAAAACAGGGTTTGACCAAGGCAAACCTTCATTCACCAAAAACAAACAATTTTTTCCTCTCTTTGTGTTTTCTATTGGGAGTAGGATGCCATTTAATTGCAATCCTAAACATATTTCATGTATCTCCTAAGTCCTTGGAAAGTGTTCTTCAACATTAGGATTAGAAAGAGATTAAATTCAAATGAAATGAACATGTAAATTGACATTTGTGATTATTCTTAAATAATAGGAACATGTGGGGACGTCCAAGAAGATTTCCTAAAAGATAGGAGCACATGAGATGCCCACATGAAAGGTGGAACCCACCTTGCTTCAATTAACTGTTTGGAGGATTGATAGCACTTCAATAATGCATGTTTAAATCCTACAAAATAGGGATTGATATTTACATGAGTGGAGTGTCACTATTAGTTTAGTATCAGTTCAATTCAGTTCAGTTCAATTATAGTTTAGTTATCTTCAACTGTATGTAGTTATTTTGAGTTACATGCTAGTTGACTTGAGTTGCATGCTAGTTGACTTGAGTTGCATGTGTCAATTGATTTGAGTTGCATGACTAATGACTTCAGTTGCATGACAAATAATAGGTGGATACTTTCAGTTAAGTGGGGATGATTAATCATGCATAAGTTTGCATGAATTGGTGGAGAGATATGTTTCAGCTAACTAAGATTGACTTGGGTCCACCTTGGATGCCCAAGTTGGCATTTTTTAGTTAACACCTTTTGCATGAGAAGATATTTACAAGGCTCGGTCAAGTGGGCCCATTCTTGGGTGCCAATTTTGAGGTGAATTTTACAAGATATCTTTGTGACCAAAGTTTAGTTAAGTGTTTAATTTGGGGCACCTAAATTGAGGAGGACTTTGGTTTGACTTTAGATTACATAGTGAAACTCTACTTTCCAAATCTAGGTGTAGGTTTTTGAGAGGAGCTATATGCTCTTGTATTTGTACAACTCTTGTGAATTTACATGCTCATAATTGTCTATTTATTGCAGCAAGTGTATGAGAGTTTCAAGAGAATTCATTGTAGGTTGTGAAGAAGGATTGTTGAAGAAAAAAGAAGCATATCAATCAAGGATTGATACAGTGTTATTGTAATCTTGTTCTAAGGTTAAATAATACAAGCACTATTGATTCTAGTGGAGATTTTTCCCGAAAGGGTTTCTCTGCGTATATGTTGTGTCACTTTTATCTTCTTGTCTCATTCTTCTACAATCTTCAGTCTCTTTCTAAAATTGGTAAAATTGATCTAATCAGATTAATCATACGCAAAGAATTGTGACAAAGAACACTTAATTAAATCTATAGTCTCATAGTTTTATAGGTTTTAAGCTACAATATTTACCTTCATTTTCAACATTTGGTATCAGAGCTAATGGTTGGTTAGGGTTTGGGACACATTTCTCTTAAAAGTTTGAAGGTTTTTTGGCTATATTGGGAGCTTTTACTATTGTATTATTGTGTTATCATGTTGTCATTGAGAGCTTGGATTCATAGGTTTAGTGTGAGCTTATGGCAGTGATGTGGTGTTGGTTGTGTGCATCATGATGCCATGGGATTGCTCGGTATCATGGTTCAGTGGGAGCATTTGGAAATGATGTGGATCCATTGTTGTTTATAATGGTTTGGCGGTTGTAGGTAACTTCTTGGCTTGGAGATTTTAGTTCTACTTGTTATATTACTAACATTGTAGTTGTGTGTGTAGACCTGTATGATCTTCATGGAGAGGATGGTAGTCACGATGCCATATGTGACTCAATATCACAATTCAGTTGGAGTTGTTGGCAGTGATGTGGATTCACCATTTGATGGTGAATTATCTTCTACAATGATTGTTGGTGTCATGGATAGACTCTTGGTTTCTACTTCTATGTAGTGAGGGTTCATTGGCATTTTTGTTTTCATTGATAGAGGATGGTTATATTCACGTGGTTTGGATATGTTGACATCTTCGGTTTCCATGTAGGACTTCTTTAGTTTATGGTTGAGGTGTCATGCTTTGTTTTTTATATGATGGTTATATTCATATTGATGAGATCATGGATGTCATGTTTATGTTTTTGATTTATGATTGGAGCTTTGACATTGATCATAGTAGCTCTCTTTGTATTGGGTACATAGATCATTTGCTTGATTACTTCATGATGGTGCTATGTTGCATTTGGAGTTTGGCATAGATTGGTTGGTTACAAGTACTCATGGATACTTGGAGACATAGGTGAGGCTTGAGTTCTCTTATGGTTAGAAACATGTGTTCAGATGGTTACTCTTGTCTCTTGGTGCAGGAAGGCCTGGCCTTGAGTCCTATACTTGATTTATAATAATGGTTCCTTATTTAGAATAATTGCAATGTATAATGTCAAGTGGGAGAATGTTGGGAATAAGATGTTATTTAATTGCAACCCTAAACATATTTCATGTATCTCCTAAGTCCTTGGAAAGTGTTCCCCAACACTAGGATTAGAAAGAGATTAAATTCGAATGAAATAAACATGTAAATTGATATTTGTGATTTTTCCTAAATAATAGGAACATGTGGGGATGTCCAAGAAGACTTCCTAAAAGATAGGAGCACATGGGGTTCCCACATGGAAGGTGGAACCCACCTTGCTTCAATTAAGTAATTGGAGGATTGATAACACTTCAGTAATGCATGTTTAGATCCTACAAAATAGGGATTGATATTTACATGAGTGGAGTGGTACTATTAGTTCAATATCAATTTAGTTTAGTTTAATTCAATTCAATTCAGTTATGGTTCAGTTAGCTTTAGTTTCATGTAGTTATTTTGTGTTGCATGCTAGTTGACTTGAATTGCATGTAGTTATTTTGAGTTGCATGCTAGTTGACTTGAGTTGCATGTTATTTGACTTGAGTTGCATGACTAATGACTTCAGTTGCATGACAAATAATAGGTGGATACTTTCAGTTAAGTGAGATGATCAATCATGCATAAGTTTGCATGAATTGGTGGAGAGATATGTTTCAGTTAACTAAGATTGATTTGGGTCCCCCTTGGGTGCCCAAGTTGGCATCTTCCAATTAACACCTTTTGCATGAGAAGATATTTATAAGGCTTAATTAAGTGGGCCCATTCTTGGGTGCTAAATTTGCAATGAAGTTTACAAGATATCTTCGTGACCAAAGTTCATTTAAGTGTTCAATTCGGGGCGCCTAAATTGAGGAAGACTTTGGTTTGACTTTAGATTACATAGTGGAACTCTACTTGCCAAATCTAGGTGTACGTTTTTGAGAGTAGCTTTATGCTTTTGTATTTGTACAACTCTTGTGAGTTTACATGCTCATAATTGTTTATTTATTGCAGCAAGTGTATGAGATTTTCAAGAGAGTTTATTGCAGGTTGTGAAGAAGGATTGTTGAAGAAAAATGAAGCATATCAATCAAGGATTGATACAGTGTTATTGTAATCTTGTTCTAAGGTTAAATAATACAAGCACTATTGATTTTGGAGGAATTTTTTCCCAAAAGGGTTTTTCCATGTATATGTTTTGTCACTTCTACCTTCTTGTTTCATTCTTCTACAATTTTTTGTCTCTTTCTACAATTGGTAAAATTGATCTAAACAAATTAATCATACACAAAGAATTATGACAAAGAACACTTAATTAAAACTACAGTCTCATGGTTTTACAAGTTTTAAGCTACAATATTATCTTAAGTTTTCAACATTTGCAGATCTTAAGTTGAAGAAGGATTGAAAGTTGATCAAAAGTGTAATTTTCCAAAGTTGTCAAAGTTGTCAACATTGTCGTCAAGTCATGGAAACTCACTTGTAGAACTTAATTTTGAATTTTTGATTGTGAAATCTAGAGGAATCGGGAGTGAAAATCTAGAAGCAGAGGACTATGAAAACCTATTTTGGATCCCTATAGCAAGACCCATTTTCCCTAGGGCGAATATGTCCCAGGAGGACACTCAATAGGAGCTTTTGGTGAAAGGTGCATAAAGTCATATCCTTCTCAGATTTGCTACAAGTTTGTGGATTTTATTATATTAAGGTTTTAAATTGATGATTCATGTTTTACATTGCATAAATTCATCCATTTGGTATTTACATTTGTCTCCTAAAAGTGCATTTCAGATTGATTTACCTCATCCTCAGTCATAAGGAAAACAACAAGATCTCCATTAAGATTGACTCACCTAATGGTTGAAAGTCAATCTTTCCCTAGGGGATCTCTTTTTCCTAATGAAATTAGGGAAATGGGTACATTATCCCCATTCAAAACCTACCTCACCTATTCCCCATCATTTCACTATGATCAACATAAAAATCAAATTCAAACAAATTAAATAAATCATCTAGCTATGTTATCAATTTGTTTTAGAATTACATTTGTGGTACTTGATAGATTAACTAATAGGTTGGGATTTGGGAATTATCTAAGTACATGTTAGGTTTTATTTCTATTTGTCAGTTTGATCTTATGAGGTTCATGGGCATTCCAAATCAATCAAATAATGTGTTAGATATATACACTTATGACAGTAATGCAAAATGTTGTAAGACAAAAGGAAAAGATGCAAGGTATGCAATTTTCACCTTTATGTACTTCCCTCACTTTGGTGTGCAAGTGAATCTACATGATCAAGCATACCAAAGTAAAAAGAAAAGACAAAAAGAATTGGAAGTATAATAGTTGGAGCAACAATCTAGATTGAATCTACGAATTACACATAAACTTGAAAGTGTAATTTGTAATAATATGCCCCCTTGATTTTTTTTGTTCCATGAAGGTGCACACGCCAATAAAGAAGAGAGAGATTGGATAAAAGTTAAGCACAATACCATGATATTCATTGTGTAAAAAGTGATCATTTGTGTGACATAGTAAACATGAAGCATAAATTTTTTAATTAAGCATGAGAAAAATGAATTAAAATAAATAAAAAATTAAACACATACCTTTGTGTGAATAATATACATGTAAAATAAAATATGAAAGATATCCCATTTGTTGGGAATAGGATGCCATTTAATTGCATTCTAAACATATTTCATGTGTCTCCTAAGTCCTTGGAATGTGTTACACAACACTAGGATTTGGAAGAGATTAATTTGGAATGAAATAAAAATTTAATTTGACATTTGTAGTTATTTCTAAGTGTTAGGAGCATGTGGGGACACCTTGGAGTGAGCTCCTACAAAATAGGAGCACATGGGCGCCCACATGGGAGATGGGATCCCCCTTGGTTCAGTTAATTGGTTGGTGAATTGAGTACACTTCATGAATGCAGCTCAGGTTCCTACAAAATAGGGATTTTGATTTATGCATGTTGAGGTCCTATAAAATAGGAGGTTCAATTCAGTTTAGTTCAATTATGTTTCAGTTATCTTCAGTTGCATGTTAGTTAATCTTAGTTGACTTGAGTTTCATGGACAAATAACAAGTTGATACATTCAGTTAACAGATGGAGGATCATGCATGAATCGGTGACAAATGTGTTTCAGCTAACAAAGATTCACTTGGGCCCACCTTGGGCACCCAAGTTGGCATCTTTGAGTTACAACTATTGCATGGAAAAGATATTTATAATGCTCAGTTAAGTGGGACCCATTTTGAACGCCTTCTTTGAGGATGAGCTTGCGGAAGATATTTTTGACATCTACGAGGTTAACACTTCATTGTTGGGCGCCAACTTTGAGGGAGACTGTTGATTGACTTTGTCATGCATGTTTGAACTCAACTTGGCAACCCTAGGCGTAGATTTTCTCAAGAGGCTTTGTGATATTATATATGTCAACTCTTATGAGTTTGTAAGCAAGAATATTATCTATTATTGCAGCAATTGTATGAGAGAGTTTTGTGAGAAAATATTACAGGTTGTGAAGAAGATTTCTTGAAGACAGAAGAAGCACATTAAGGAGAATTGAATCAGTATTATTGTAACTCATTCCAAGGTTAAATAATACAAGCAAGAACAATTATGGTGGAGTTTTTTTACCCGAAAGGGTTTTCTCCACGTACATGTAGTGTCCTTTCTATTTTGTCTTATATTTCTTTTATCAATCTTCTATCTACTTTCTACAACATTAAAATTGATCTAATTCAAGATTAATCATACACAAGAGATTGTGAAAAATAATACTAAAATTCAATCTGCAGTTACACAGGATTTACAAATTTTAAGCTACATTTTACTACAGTTCTACCTTCATTTTTAACATTTGGTATCAAAGCTAGAGGTTGGGTAGAGTTTGGGATGCCTTACTCTTAAAATTTTGAAGGTTTTTTATTTGTAGTGGGAGCTTTTAATATTGTCTCAATTGCTGATTTGAAAAATTAATGTGTTGCAATGGGTTATATTTCTCATTTAGCTATTGAAAGATTCAATGGATCTGGGTATGAAATGTGGAAACTAAAAATGGAAGATCTCCTTGAAGAGAGAGATTAGTGATCAACTGTAGGTAATAACACAAAGACACCTACATCGATGCCAGATGAGGATTGGGCTAAGCTTGATAAGAAGGCAAGAGGAACCATAAAATTATGTCTTACTGATGTTGTTCTCTTGAATGTTTCAGATGAAAAGACTGCATTTGATTTATGGAAGAGAATAAGTGATATCTATCAAACTAAAATCCTTATTAATAAGTTGTATCTGAAAAGACAACTGTATTCTTTAAAGATGAAAGATGGTGATTCTGTTGCACATCATTTAAATGCTTTTAATTTGATTCTGAGTTAGTTAGCATATGTAGATGTAAAGCTAGAAGATGAAGATAAATGCATTTTGTTACTTTGTTTTTTACCAGAGTCTTGGGAAAATCTAATTGTTGTTATAAGTGTTAGTGGTGTAGATCCGAAGATGGAAAATATAATTCCTACTCTCCTATCAGAGGAGATGAGGAGGAAGTCTAAAATGGAAATCCAAGATGCCTTGTTTGTAAGAGGAAAGCCCGAGAAAAAGGAACCTAAGGGAGACAAGGAAGGAAAGGGTAAGTCCAAAGGATGGTCTAAAACCCCTGGTAAGAGTGAGGTAAAGTTTTGGAAGTGTGGTCCAAACTGGGACATGTGAAGAAGGATTGTAAGAACAAGAAAAAGAGTTTTGATTCTTCTATAGAGGAATCCTCAGATGATAGAAATGATGCATTGGTTATTTCATCTAATATTATTTGTGATATTTCTTTGTTTGATGTTTCAGAGTGATCTTCATGGAGACGATGGTAGTCACGATGCCATGTGTGACTCGGTACCACGGTTCAGTGGGAGTTGTTGGCAGTGATGTGGATGCATCATTGGTATGGTTATCTTCATGTGATTGGGGATATGTTTTCTTAGTTTAGAGTGGTTATGTCATGATTTACTCTTGTTTCATTTAGAGTTTGACATGATACTTGTTCTCTTGAGACTGGGATATTTATGTATGTTATGATGCATGTGATCTCCTTGGAGGAGATGGCTAGATCGTGGATGTCATGTTTATGTTTCTAATTCATAATTGGAGCTTTGACATTGATCATAGTAGTTCTTTTTGTATTGGGTGCATTAATCATTTGCTTGATTACTTCATGATGGTGTTGTGTTCCATTTTGAGTTTGGCATGGATTGGTTGGTTACAGGTCCTCATGGATACTTGGAGAAATAGGTGAGGCTTGAGTTCTCTTATGGTTAGAGATATATGTTGGAATGGTTACTTGTACGAAAAGTTTTTTTCAATAGTAAAGACCAAGAAGCCTACACCTTTGTTGGACATGAGTTCAACACACTCGGTAGTTCTTTATTTGAGAGGTATTTTCCCATTATATCTTTCAAGATGTTTTATGTTTCATGCTTTGATTTCTCATGGGATTGAGTTGATTCATGGTTGATTATGGAGACTCATTTAAGGATGGTTTAGCATGAGTTTATATATTTTATCTTTCATAGATATGGATCTTGAGCTATGGATAGTTAGTTTTGGAGGATTTATTTTGAGGGATGTTATGACATGGTTTATGGGCTGATTTCCAGTTATCGGGATAGTTACCTTGAGTTTGATCTTCTTGGTTTAAAGATTATGGTTTTACTTGATCTTTTGGGAGCTATATAGTTAACAACGGATTCTTTGATTGTGTTGAGGCCATGGATGATCTTCATTGAGGAGATGGTTATCATGATGTCATGGATAGCTTGGTTAAATGTTTCAATGGGATTTTTTGACAGTGATGGTTTTGATGTTTATCTTATTGCCATGTATAGCTCGGTATTAAAAGTTATGTGGGAGCTTTGGTAGGATATGGTTATCTTCATGAAATTTGGAGAGGATGTGGTTTTTTGGTTTTGAGTATTAATCATTTGCTTGGAGCTTCATGATTATGCAGGTTGCATTTGAAGTTGGCATGGATTGATTGGTGGGTGCTCATGGATACTATAGAGACTTGGGAAAGGTATTGATTGAGAAAGTTGGCAGTTTGATAAATGTTGCAGATAAGTTCTCATGGTGTAGGAAGGCCATTGGCCTTGAGTCTTGTACTTAATTTATATTAAATGATTCCTTGTTTAAAATAATTGCAATGATAATGTCAAGTGGGAGAATGTTGGGAATAGGATGCCATTTAATTGCATTATAAACATATTTCATGTATCTCCTAAGTCCTTGGAATGTGTTGCACAACACTAGGATTAGGAAGAGATTAATTTGGAATGAAATAAACATTTAATTTGACATTTGTAGTTATTTCTAAGTGTTAGGAGCATGTGGGGACACCATGGAGTGAGCTACTACAAAATAGGAGCACATGGTCGCCCACATGGGAGGTGGGATCCACCTTGGTTCAGTTAACTGGTTGGTGAATTGAGTACACTTCATAAATGCATCTCAGGTTCCTACAAAATAGGAATTTTGAATTATGCATGTTGAGGTCCTATAAAATAGGAGGTTCAGTTCGGTTCAGTTCAACTATTAAGTTCAATTCAATTCAGTTATGTTTCAATTATCTTCAGTTGCATGTTAGTTAATCTCAGTTGACTTGAGTTGCATGGACATATAAGAAGTTGATACATTCAGTTAACAGATGAAGGATCATGCATGCATATTATTTTGCATGAATCGGTGACAGATATGTTTTAGTTAACAAAGATTAACTTGGGCCCACCTTGGGTGCCCAAGTTGGCATCTTTGAGTTATAACTATTGCATGGAAAAGATATTTATAATGCTCAATTAAGTGGGGCCCATTTTGGATGTCTTCTTTAAGGATGAGCTTGCTGAAGATATTTTTGACATTTACAAGGTTAACGCTTCAGTGTTGGGCACCAACTTTGAGGGAGATTGTTGTTTGTCATGCATGTTTGAACTCAACTTGGAAACCCTAGGCATGGATTTTCTCAAGAGGCTTTGTGATATTATATATGTCAACTCTTATGAGTTTGTAGGCAAGAATATTGTCTATTATTGCAGCAATTGTATGAGAGTTTTATGAGAAAATATTGCAGGTTGTGAAGAAGATTTCTTGAAGACAGAAGAAGCACATCAAGGAGAATTGAATCAATATTATTGTAACTCATTCAAAGGTTAAATAATACAAAAAAGAACAATTTTGGTGGAGTTTTTTTACCCGAAAGGATTTTCTCCACGTACATGCAGTGTCCTTTCTATTTTGTTTTATATTTCTTCTATCAATCTTTTGTCTACTTTCTACAACATTAAAATTGATCTAATTTAATATTAATCATACACAAGAGATTGTGACAAAGAATACTAAAATTCAATCTACAGTTACATAGGATTTACAAATTTTAAGCTACATTTTACTACAATTCTACCTTCATTTTCAACACCATTGTTCTTACCCTAATTTTAGCAAGCATAGATGCACGTATCCTTTAAAGTAAATAATCACCTTGCCCCCAAGTGAAAAGATCAAGTGGAAATAATAGAAATGAACATAATTTGAAAGTATAATATGTAGTGTGTAGTAAGAGAGATAGGAAGAGAAATTCAACCAATGAAGCCATCACCATCATGTGTGTCTATATCAATGTACTCAAAAGACATATTAGTAGAATTCATGCCTTCAATTGAACTATCCATTCCACCACAAATTGTGTCTCTATGAAAAAAGTGTTATGTAGAGATTTCAAGTGCGATGTATACTATGAAATAATTGATTGAGATGATATGTGATTGCTCTTTTTTTAAATTTTTATGTTGTATGATAACTTAATTTTTAACACTAACATGTGGTGTACTATGATAACGAATGCCAATATACTTAATATCACAAACATTAGAAGAATATGCATAAGTCAATTTCATATGATTAGCATCACTATATGTATTAAGTGCAAAATCATGAATATTCTTAGCTTGTATCATCTCTTTGTGTCTAAGATCTTGAATTTTATATTTGATTACAATACATTTATCAATCAAAAAATTATTAACCTTGTGTGGTACAAGTTTAGATATATTCATTATCTTAACAAGAGGTAAAGTAACAAGTTATTCCAATCTACCATGTGGAGGTTCATCTACTCTAGTAAACTCTCTAAGTCTCCTTTGTTTTATGTTTGCATGATGATCCTATTTATATGATGAACATTAGATGCATCCTTATCTCCCAAATATTCCAATTTTTTAATTGATGTTAACTCTTAGGAATAAGGAGAAGTGCTAGACACAAGATGAGGTATAAAGGATAATTTTCCAATAAAGCACAGCCACATTTGTACACACTACCACATAAATTAGAAAATTAATGTTAATAATTATAAAATACATTCTTTGAGTAATAAATAGATCTAACTCATTCGAAATTAAACTTTAAATCTCACTATTTAGTACTGTAAAACTCATATTAGTAACCATAGCTTGAAATATCAACACATATTACTTAATTTTCTCATATTCTTCTTGCTTGCATTCTAATATTTGAGTGATAGTAGTCTTAAGCTCAATATTGTGGTGAAAATGTTTTATAAAAATTAACATTATTTACTTGGTCACATTAAATTACATATATCAAAGTTATTTTCAAGCTCATGCATGACTATATCATCAAAATGATTAATATAACCAAGAGCTAAAGAGTAGAAATATTGAATGGCATAGCCTCTTAAGGTTTGCAAAAATTATTTGGCTAAGACTTTATCTTCATATGAAAAATCTAGGCACACAACATAAAAAAATTGTAAATGAATAATAAGATCTAATTTTTCATAATATAATATAAATATAGATGTTATAAAACCACCAGAAAATGGGCATGCGACAAATTAAAATGCAAGAGTAATGTGACATGGGGATTATATGTAATACAATCATAGATAGTGGGCATACAATCTATTTTCCTATTAAGTTGATCAAATTCATTTGGTAGTGCATCTAAGATAGAGGTGGCAATATTAGTAGTATAAGGAGCATAGGAAATAATGGACATAAGTATAAAAATGGTGAGTAGTAAAAGGTAAAGATATAACTATAGAAGGAGAAGCCACACTATAAGGTAAATTGGTTATAATATGGGAATTTGGAGTGGTGTGAGAAAAATAGGTTTATAGGATGATGCTAGTAGGTAAATGGGTATGAGAATATGTGGAAGGATGAGAAGTAAGTGGAACACTGGTGGAATAAAAGGTGTTGGTTGTACTATATGGAGGAATGGAAGAGGAAATAATCATACTAGGAGAAAAAAAAATGGGTGGTAGAGGTTATGGAAGTAGTATTTGTAAGATGAACAAAAGAAATATCATAAGAGGATGAAGAGTGGATGAATGGATAATACAATACACCTTTGAAAAATCCATAAGGATGTTAATATTATGAACAATTTCCATACCATAAGGTGCACTAAAAACTTATGTACTATGTAAATAGTAGTTAATTGTTGAGGAGATTCAATGCAAGTGCCTTAATAATTAATTATCTTATAATGGAAAGATATTTCTTAGAAACATATTTGTTAAAAAAATATACCTCATGGTCAAATTATTTTTTATTCTTTATCTATAATATGAGCAATGCCAATAATTAAGGGAACATAATTAGGAACAATTTTCTTAGTAGATTAAACCATTTTAAGATTTGAAAGAGGATTTTTCTCAAAGGAATGTGAGGATATGGATGAGACCTTGGAATAAAAGATTCAAAAAACCTAAAGTATAAATGCTATAAAATGGATGTAATAACTATATAATAAAAAATTATTAAATAATAAAATATTAAAAAAGGAAACCCTAGAGAGACATACAAGGCTAGGTAGGGTGAAAAGAATTTAAAAAGATCACACAATGAAGAAAAATAACCTAAAGAAAGGTATAACTATGAATCACATTGTCTAAGGGATCTTGTATCTTAATCAACTTCTTGAAATTATGAATCTTAAGAGAAGGTACATTGCAAATATTATGCACATGACATACATTGTCTTTTTCTCTTTAGAATCATTACCCTTTGGTAACTTGGAAGGTTAAGAATATGTATAATCACCATGACATGATGATCCATAAGAAAGAAAATTGGATGCAAGAAATATAAATTCAATGTTCTTTATATGGGTACACATTCGTAGAAAAGGAGAAAATAAATTCAAATACATGTTACCTTTGATAGGAGGGAGTCCCTCAGGAAAAATCTATTGTAACTTCTAGGTGATGCTTCATTTTTATTAAAAAATATTGGAAGCATATGAAATAGTCGTTGATAGGATCATTATGTCCTTAGGTATATTTGATCAAATCTATTGAAGTTAATTTCAAGACCATATTGACATAAAAATATCATAAGAAATACATGGATATATCATGAAAATAACTAATAGAACCTAGATGAGATTTAGAATGTAACAATTAATAAGTAAAAAATGGTTCTAAGCAGGAATTCTTGTTGTGGAGGGGATTTTGAATTTTTTGGAGAAGATGGCAAGGGAGATGACGAAGATGGGGATGATGGCGTTGTGGTTATAGGTGATTCTGCTTGGCCAACGCTCTACTACTTTTGGTGTGGGTGTTTGGATTTTTATGCTTTGTTTCCCCTTTGGCTGGATATTGGCAGCTTTATTGCTGGCTATGGTGGTTTTGTTTTTAGTGCTTCTTCTGGCGTCGGCTTTCTAGTTCCTTCGACCGTGCCTTTCTTTGATGATGGTGTTGTTAATGAGGGGGTTTATGATGTGGGTTTGTCTACATGGGTGGTTTCTTTGGCCCTTGTGTTGGACGACTCTCTGGCGTTGAAGATTTCTCTAGGCCCCGTGGTCATGGGTTCCTAGTAGGCCTTCCCAGTATATGTCTCTTGTTCATTTTGTTGATGCTACTCTGGTTATAGATGGCGGGTTTGATGACACGCTCCTACATCTATCTTCCCTGATTCCTAACTGATGCTGAAAGGTTAATTCTTGGCAAATTGTTCAATTACTAATAAGAAGCTGCCATCGAAGATACTGGCAAATCGATTATTTACAACCATCAACTTCTCGATTACAAGAGGGTATGAGAAACAATCACATTGCAGAACTAAACATCAGACTACATCACACAAATACTCACATTATAGAAGGCTCTTCCCAATCTATGAGTCTTTCGTAAGGCAACAGTGATTGAACAGATCTATAAACACAAATTACAGTCGGCTAATATAATAAGTGATAGAATTTGGAAACAACCGCCATCGAATTAGAGAGAGACCCAAGGTTTTAAAATCTGTATTGAACAAACATATAAAATGAAGTGATAAGAAGCATTGTTGAACACTTCAATCACGCCAAATTAGAAAACTAGACCATTAACAACAGAGCAAGAAAACCAAATCAACCGCATAAACTAGACAGCAAGCCTTCAAGATTCATTGCTCATTGATCAAACAAAACTAATTACAAAACAATCAATTCCCTAAAAGAAACATTTTCCTTGTTGTTTGGTCGATCAACCAATTCTTCGTTGCTTTCACACCGATCCTGCCCATTCTCCTTTCATCGTTCCGGTTTCTTCTTCCTCAAGCTCCAGTTTCTTTCATCCTTCGCATGGTCTCTCTCATAGGCCGAACCCTTTGATCTCTACTGCATCGATTCATTTTCACTCTCTCACCTAATGACCGCCAAACTCTGCCACTTAATAATCGGTTTCTCCCTCTACGTTGTCTTCCCCTACTCCAAAATTTCCCCCAAATCCTTCCTCAATTGGTTCATCAGATCGGTCTTCATACTATACCGCTTCCTCTTACCACAGGCCAAACCTCAATTCCAACACAAAGACAAGTTTTTAATCCCCTGGCAGCAACTAACTCCCAAATGTGGCAATGCTTCCCTGTTTCTCTAACTAACACCCAACATCTTCTTCAGAGGCTCGAACTTCCTTCTCTTTATCGCCGCCTCCTTCTATTCTTTCCAAGAATTGGTTTTATGTATATCCCACATCCATGGAAGTAAAACAAACATCTATTATTCAAAAATGCAAAACAAAGATTCAATGCCCCCGCATCAGACTCCCGAGGGGACTAAAGAATGTGCTCCTGCACATAAGGTTTTGAAAATAGTTTGCCTCTATCATTGACCAATCATTCTTGCTCGCTCTTCTTTTCTTTCTCTTCTTCCAGCATCGTTCTGGAATGATCATCCTATTCCTCAACATTGCTACTCACTATCTTTCTTCACACTCGTTAATATACAACCTTCACTTACCATCCTTCTACAACGATTGCTTATCCCATCAGCAAGACAAATGACTATTTGGCAATTAAAAATTTCCATGTCTTCAATCTCTTCCATTCTTTCCACAACAACATCATTCATATCCTGATACAATTATGAACTTACTATCTCATACTTTGCTCGTATCATTTTCTCATCATAACACTCCACATCTTTATTCATAACTTTTTGCATTACTCCATACTCTTGTCGAGACTTCCCATCATACAACATAACAATTGAATTCAAAACAATTTCTTCGTGGAAGTTAATAGATTTACCTCTTCCTGTATGGTTGTATCAACTTCTTCATCAACCGTTGAAAGCTTTATCGTAGGAGTCTTTCTTTTCCCATCTATCTTCATTTCTTAATCTATAATCTTTTCCACCCATTCTTTTCCTATTGTCAAATATTGATCCCATAGATCTTCTCCACTGTCGCAATTTGTTGTACTCTTTCCACATTTCATTTCTTCAACTTCTTCATCTAGTATTTTTTTACCTTCCTCACTCTTAGCTACTACTGCTCCAACATCTATCTCTTCATTGTTTGCTACACCTCCTTAGACTCTGTCATCATGCCATGTCTTCGTTGTCCAATCTTACTTTCTATTCTTCTCATCCCATTCCTTGTGCATTTTGATTTTCTTATTTTTTCTTTGTTTGTTTTCTATTTTCTTCTTGTATCTTCTCATACTTTTTCCATCTGCAAGCTTCCAAAACTCCACCTCACATTCATTCATTTCATATTCATTGTTGAGTTCAACATCCCTCTCATCTTCTTCTTTCAAATTCTCAATCTCATGCAAAACATCTTTCTTACAAACATCTAAATTAATTTTCTTACCTTCCTTTATGCTTGTATTTACTGTAACCTCCAACCAACCTGCTCTTGCAATTGTTCCATCCTCTTCAATTGCATCACCTTTTCTCTTTCTAGACTTTGTTGGTTTCATCTCAGTCCTTTTCTCATTGGGCTTGACCTCTTCACATCTTCTATTCTCTTGCACTGGTTGCTCCTCACTATGTCTTGCAACACCACATTCTTTTGTTACTACCCTATGCTTAATTACCCACACTTTACTTCTCATATCGGTGGGCTAATATTTTTTAATTGTTGTACTTGTTCTCCATGAACCTTGACCTGATTTTTGCCTACACTCATCTCCTTTATACCTCCTTTCTTTCCAACTTTCCCTAACATCTATTTTATCCTTGCCCATCCACATATATTTCATCCTTTGCATCTGCTTGTTACTATCAAAAACTCCTTTACACTTTGCCTGTCGTCCTACAACAACCAATTTCCTTCGCCAACCTTATAGTGTCCTCTTGAACTCTTCCATAACTTTCCTCTTTTCATCATTTACAATCTCACTTTGAGCCTTTGTTTGCTTCCCCACATCAGATGGTTTCTTTTGCCAGCTTGGCACCTTGTATCAATGATCCTCTACAAGATTTGAAAACTTCATCTCCCTTTTCTCCCTATTCATTTGTAAACCAACATTCTTGTTTCTAACTTCATGGCCAAAACCACTACTTGTACTCACATTTATTTGTTCAATACCTTGCTGCTCAGATTTCCCTTCATCCCCAGCTTCTTCTTTTCCAACTCTTTCCCTTTGTGGGCTTCTTTGCTTTCATTTGCAACATCTTCTAGAGCATATTGAAATTCTGAGGCATCTTCATGATCATCTTGAAACATTATACAATACTATTCTCATCTTCATATCTGAGTTCCTTGCACTGTGCCTCTTCCCGATGAACTGTTGCAAACTGCCCTTGCATATTGGCTCCACAAACTGCTACAACTCAGTTTCTTCTTCTCTCATCTTCACCTATATCGATGGGTGATCTACTAGACTCTTCTAATATCCACTCCAATGTATCATTCTTGACCTTCCTTATAAGGCTCTTCATACCTGCATACACATACTCAAATACAACATTACCCACTAAAATAAGAGACCAAAATGTCTCCATAAATACTTCCTTCATGAACACTTTCCTCTTTTCTTTACTCTCTTCTTCAATTGCTTCCTCTTGCACTTCTTTTGTGCCCCACTTCTTGTCTTTTCCCATGTTCTCCACAATGAGAACCTCCTTGACCTCTTCCAGTCCAAGTTGCTCAATTGGAAACTCTCCTCTGTTATTTTCACTCTTCAAGGCATCCATATATTTCCTTCTCCTCTTCTCAACAATCATCTTCACATGCCACTTCACTTTATTCTTCATTAGCCAATACCAAACATATTCTTGGCTTCTTTCAAGCCATTGCTTGCATGCCTCTAAATCTTTCCATAATTTTGGCATTTCCCTCTCAAATTTTGCATCTTGCTTCTTCATGATTTCTTTCCTTTTGTCTCACTTTTCATGAGACTCTCTTTCCCAGAATCCTTTTGCACCTTCCAATCTTCTACTCTCATCTTTGTGATACCTCTATCCAGGTTCTCCATATCTTGTTAATCTACAACAAAACTCCAACACTCACCTTTCAACAAATATCAATAACACATTCAATATTCTCAACCTAGATCTTTTGGGTTCCGATACCAAATGATGACATGCTCCTACATCTATCTGCCTTGATTCCCAACTGATGCTGAAAGGTTAATTCTTGGAAAATTATTCAATTACTAATAGGAAGTTGCCACCGAAGACACTGGAAAATCAATTATTTACAACCCTCAACTTCCTGATTACAAGAGGGTATGAGAAACAATCACATTGCAGAACTAAACATCAGACTACATCGCACATATACTCACATTACAGAAGGCTCTTCCCAATCTACGAGTCTTGTCTAAGGCGACACTAAATAGATAGATCTCTAACCACAAATAACAACCAACTAGTATAATAAGTGACAGAATTCGGAAACAACCTCCATCAAATTAGAGAGAGAGACCCAAGGTTTTAAAATTTGTATTGAACAAACATACAAAATGAAGTGACGAGAAGCATTGTCGAACAATTCACTCATGCCAAAATTAGAAAACTAGATCATTAACAGCAAAGCAAGAAAAACAAATCAACTGTATAAACTAGATAGCAAGCCTTCAAGATTCATTGCTCATTGATCAAACAAAACTAATTACAAAACAGTCAATTCCCTAAAGGAAAAAATTTCCTTGTTTGGTCGATCGACCTGTTCTTCGCTTTCTTCACACCAATCCTTCCATTCTCCTTTAATCATTCTAGTTTCTTCTTCCTTGCTATGGTTTCTTTCATCCTTCTTATGGTCTATTCTCATAGGTCGAACCCTTTGATATATGTTGCATCAATTCATTTGCACTCTCTCACCTAATGACCGCCAAACTCAGCCACTTCATAATCGGTTTCTCCCTCTACATTGTCTTCCCCTGCTCCAAACTGTCCTCCAATTCCTTCCTCAATTGATTTGATTTGATGCTCAGTATCATATCGCTCTTCATACTATAGCAATTCCTCTTACCTCAGGCCAAACCTCAATTCCAACACAAAGATGGGTTTTTAATCCCTTGACAACAACTAACTCCCAAATGGGGCAATGCATCCATGTTTCTCTAACTGCTACCCAACATCTTCTTTAGAGGCTCGAATTGCCTTCTCTTTATTGTTGCCTCCTATTATTTCCAAGAATTGGTTTTATGTATATCCCACATCCATGGAAGTAAAACAAACATCAATCATTCAAAAATGCTAAACAAAGATTCGATGCCCTTGCATCAAAGTTTGAGTGCTGCTTCGTGGGTATTTTTTGGATATCTCCAATTTGTGTGGTTGGTTGAAGTTGTTTTTTGCTAGTTGTGATGCCCTGTTATGGGCTATCTTTTGGCTTGTGGAGTCCCTTCTCTAGCTTTTATCTTGTTTGGAAGCTTCCTCTCTATCGTCTCCGAGCTTGATTATTTTCCCTTGGTCTTCTTTGAAGATCTTGGAGTGTTTGGGGGTGCATATGTTGCATCTGTGAAGATCCTAAAGGGTTTGGGCCTAGTCATTCCTTTTTTTTGGTGCATCCTTCTGGAAGCTATTGCTTGTGGATTATGGTGACCTTTTTGTGGTTGCGTTTGGGTTTTTTTCCTCAATTGGCTCTTTTGAGTTGGTTCTTTGGCTTATTAGGTTGTGGCTGCAGGGATCTTGCCCTATCCCCTTGGAGGATTTGTGTTTTTTGCATTTGGTGGTTGGTTTTTGTCACTACCAAAATGGGGTTGTGGGGGATTATTTTTGTATGCCCTTCTATGGGGGTGTGGGTTTTTGGGTTCTCTCACCTAGTTTGTGGAGTTGTCTTGAAGAGTACTTCTTGGCTCTCTACCATGGCTCCCTGTCTGGTGGAGATTCCTATTGGTTTGGCTTGGGTTTGTGCTGGAAAATTTGGAGCTATTTTCGTGGTTCTTAAGGGAGATGTTCTTGTCCCTTCTGTTGGCTTACTTTCTCCTCTACTTCTCGCTATGTTTGGTTCTCCTATGGAGGTGGAGATTCACTTTATGGGTTTGCAAGGAGGCTCTCTTTCCTCTTGATGGCTCTCTCTTTTACAAATCCTTTTGAGGTGGAGTGTTCTCCTATGGAGGGAGAGTGTGGGTTTGTTGGTAAGGAGGGCTTATTGTGGAACAGGTTTTCTTTCTTTCTTCTGGGTTTATTTTGCGTTCGAAGAGAATTTATGCAGTTTCTACTTGGGATTTGCAACCCTTTGTTCAATGTTTTAAGCTAAAGGCTTTCACTAGGTTTCCCCTATTTCTGTAGGGTGGTCTTTTTTGTGAAGGTTCCCTTTGTTGGTGTTGCCTCTGTTTCTTTGCAACTGGTCTATATTTTTTAGTTTCATGCTCCAATCAAAATCATGCTTTGTTATTACAGGCTCACTACTGGTGAGTCTCACTCTTCTTTTCGGTTGTCTCATTTTTGTGAGTCATCAGTCTTCTGCCTCTATGGCTGATTTGTAACAGGTAGTGGCCCTTCCAATTTTATATATTCAAAACTAATAGAACCTAGAGATAAAGAGTAGAACCATTCAATGGTATATGATGTAGGAGCATACAGGTCCATAGGAAATCTAACATCAACCAAACATATTTCAATTTTTTTAGTTTTGTTGCATTTTTGTTTTTGGTAGTGTTGGTTTTTGGGTAGTTTCTTCAGAAGGATTTTAAGAAAAAATATGGGGAAAATAATAACATCACCTTGTAGAGTATCCTAATGAGTATCTATAGATCAAATTTGGTGAGAATTGGGAAAAAAATGATTAAGTTATGCGGTTTTCTGGTCTACTATCGATCTTTTGTGAGTTTTTGGTTTGCTACCAAAATTTTGTAGATATTTGCTTATGATGTTGGAGAAAGCCAATAATTTGAAATAATGAAAAAAAACCTCCAGTAGTGAACAAAATATGAGAACAATAGTACATGTATCATATGCAACTGAGAGTGTGAGAATATGCAATGAGTGTCTTAATGATGACATACATCTTGAGAATGAGGAGTATGACCCTGTTGTTTATTGCAGTTGTATGGATAGTGAGGAAGATGTGCATGTAGGAGAATCAACTCTAGTTGCTTATTATGCAATGCATGCACATGTTGATGATATAATTGGTGAACAAGAAAATTCATTTGTCCCTATTTTTTATTTTGAAGTCACTACTGATTTTTTGCATGAGGATGTAGACACAACTATACATGGTAATAAAAATGGCACAAGTGTTTGTATAGTTGATGAATTTCATTGTGAATAGTTTTCACTTGAAGAATGTGAATTTGGTGATCATATGAATTTATATGAGAACCTATTTGTTTGGTGTACAAGTAGTCGTCATCATGCATAGTGCATTTCAACAGGGTCATATGAAAGTGTTGTAAAAATGGCCATGGAAGAATTATGCCACGGGACTGATATGAGCAATAAATGTCACAAGTAGCCAAAGTAAAGATGAAATAGTGAGACAATTTGAAGAGTGTGGCTCTTCACCTAAAGTGTCTCATGATCCATATTGTAGTGTTGATGAATATTGCATCAACATAAGTGAATGTGAGGTATGTTGGATGTTTGTTGTCCCAAAGGTGAGCAAAACTGAATACAAAAATTTTCTTCATGATGAAAATATAGCTTCTTGTATTATGGATAACAATGTGCTTCAAGTTGGAGTGTTTCACTTGGTACCAATATATATCTTGTGATAGTTTTGAGTAGAAACAAAATTTCTAGGTTGATGATCAACTGGCTAGTCATATTTCATAATATTTGAGCTTCAATTTTTTCACTTTGATTTTTTATAGGATGAAATTCCTTTTGTAGGTTGGCAAGACAATGAGGCATATTTTTCATTATAGTGTGAATTGGATAGATTCTTGTTTTGCCTCAATTTACCAAAGGAGGTCAACATGGAATACCATAGTTTTTGTTGAGGTTGACCTAATTTTTCAAGTTGTGTCATCGACTACCATAGAAATAACGGATTCCATGTAAGGAATTGTAGTGGTCTATGTTTTGTGGTTGCCACATGTAATGGAAAGGTGGATGGTGGAGTTGGTCTTTACTCTCTCGAAGGAAAACACAAGTTTTTTCTTGAACAAAAGCTACACTTACTACAAATTTGTGAAGGAAACAACTTTGGGTTGAGTGAAATTACTTCCTTTAGTAGAATTTTGTTTAATAGAGGCAAGTAATCTCATCCATCCTCTACAGGTTTGGTTTGAATTGTGTTAAAATTTGGTTTCATAGCCATATTTTGGTGTGTATGTTGTCATGTTAATTGGTTGTGAGTTTTTCATGTATATAAATCTTTGTTTGTCATGAGTTAGTCTCAATCCCTTATTTTTCCCAAATTTTGATGTGCCTAGAGATTTTGGATTCTTGTGGTGCCTTCAAGAGGCACCTATCCCCAACTAGAGACACTATTGGAACTCAAATTTGTCGTGTTATTTTTGCTTAAGTCTCTTTTTATTTATCTTTTGATTGACAAAATTTATAATTGATCTGATACAGTTAACGCTGGGCCTCTATGTTTGTGCACATCTTTCTCTTGTTCGCAACATGAGCATGATGATGTATGGATGGTGTATGGTGTTGTCATTGATGGAAACCCATTGTAGAAATGCAGAGGTGTTGGTCGAGAGAAGACCAAGTGTTTTGGATATTTCACTAAGTCCCAGTGTGCATGTTCAGTTATCAGAGGAACAATTTTGTGGTCCGCATTGCTTCACTACGTAGAATCCTGTCATGCAGTTTTGAGGTGTTGATGGCATGTGTTGAAAGTGTGTATATCCAAGTTTTCAAGGTTTTATGTCTTTCGTAGCTAAAGATATTAGTGACAAAGTATCAAGCTTAGTAATGGCAGAGTTACTGGTATAGAGTGCATGATTGGAATGCTCTATATTCCACCATGGATGAATATTATGCTATTCATTTTTGAGGAAGTGTTGGAAGGTGTCAGAGGTGTATGCACTCCAAGTGGCAAGTGGTTTGGTGGTTCATGTTTCAAGTTGTGAATGAGCAGCTGGTTAATTCAGTTGTTGCTTAACTAGTTTTATTATGTGGTGCCAACCTAAGGGTTTTAGGGTCATGCGGAGTTGTTATTTATGGAGAAAATTCATGGGAGTGATTATAGGTCATGCTGACCTATTTTGGTGTTGTACACATTTTGGTTCCTTTTGCAAAGAGTGTGTGTTGGAGTTTTACGCCGATAGATTATGAGGTTACACAATTCATGCAATTAGGTCAGCCTAATTGATGTTTTTGGTTGGTTGTGGTATTTATACAAGGTTAATTTATTGTGTGATGTGAATGTAGAAGGTATCTGAGATGCAAATAAGTGCAGTGTGTGTGTGAGATCTGATGTAGAGTGAAGTGTGAAGTGTGATAGTGGTGAAGTATAAAGTGTGTTAAGTTGGTTTTCTACACTTAATTGGAACTATACTTTCAATATGTTGTCGATGCATTGTTAACAGTTCATCTTTGGAAACGAGCCACCCATTCTTCTACCCTTTTCTATTTTTGGTAGTGAGCCACCAGCAACGAGCCATTCTTTCTTTTTGGACAATGAGTCCACCATTTTATAATCTCCACTGTAACTAGTTATAATATATTGTGAGCTAATTGGTTTTTCCCTTTCAAGAGTTTTCCATGTAAATCTAGCATTCTTATGTTGTGTTGTGATGCATGCTTTAATTGTTCCTTTCCATTTTAGCAAGTTTTAAGTGATCCTTTGAATGGATGTTTAAGTTGATGAAGTTAATGAATTTCAATGAATATTGATTCATCTCCCCCTCTCAATATTTTGGATGTTCAACAATTAGTATCAGAGCTTGGTTCCTTTAGTTGGCTTAATTGCCAAGGTAGATCTTGGAGATTGAACACATGGAAACTAGGATATATCATATTCCTTTGGAAGAGATCATCCCTGAAGGGTTTATTGAAGAAGGTTGTGAAGTTGATATGGAAGGAGAACTTAAATCAACCCTTAATGATATGGATAAAGCAAAATGTGAGAATAGAGATTTGAAAGAAGATATCAAGCAAGTAGATGAGTGCATTAAGAAGTTGAGGGATCAACTCAAGAAAGTTAAAGAAATATTCAAGGAAACAAATGAGCAGCTCAAACAATCACTAATCTGAAAGTGAAAGTTGAAGAAGGAAAAAGAGTTGAAGACTTCCTAAATGCCAAATTGAAAGACAAGTCTACAAAATGTTCAAAACTTGAAGAAGAAGGAAATAAAAGATTCAAGAAGACAAATTCAAGAAAGGCTCCACCTTGCTTGATGATATACTTTCCAGCCAAAAAGCTTCAAAGGATAAAGAAGGATTAGGGTTCTAAAAAGGAGAAATCTCAAAAGAAAATAAGACTCCAAACAATCTTGAAAAGAAGAATGACAAACAAAGGAAGACTAGAGATGAGAAAAGCAATATCAAACAAGTCTAGAACTAGAAGAAAGATTTCAAAAGGCCTCTTATCAAACAACCGGTTGCACAAAGGTATTCATCTTTTAATGGTTATTGTATTCTTGCAATAAATTTGGACTTAAAACTATAGAGTGTAGAAAAAGAATGAATTAGAATGTTCAATCATTTTCCGATCAGTTCTATACATGCAATAGATTTGGTCATAAAGCTATTGAATGTAGAAGTCAGATGATGAATGGTTATAATAATGCTATGATGTTCCAATCATTCAATGGTTAGTATTATACATGAAATGGATTTGGGCATAAGGATTTTGAATGTAGATCTAAATGGCAAGAACTAAGATTTTTCAACAAAAAGGTGTCATGTCACAAATGCAATAAGCTAGGACACATAGCTAAGTTTTGCAGAAGCAAGAATGTGAAACCCTTTGTTTCACATAATAAAATTGATCCGGTAAAAAAGGTTGATCTGGTGGAGATGAAGAAGGAAATGAACAAGATCTGGAAGAAATAAGAAGAGAATGAGATGAAGAATGAGTATGTACTAGCTCTTGGTGCAGATGTTTCCTTAGGAAACTAGAAAAAGAGCATTGGCTAAGGGGGAGTTTTAGCAGAAAATTTTCCAACCCCCTGCCAAAGATGAGATGTTGATGTCATCAGCATACTGGTATATGTGTTGGTTGATATGCTTGATTTGTTGGTGGCATCTTCAGTGTGAAACATCATGTTGCAAATATTTGTGGAGTGATTGAAGGTGCATGTGACAACATAGTGTGGGTTTTCCAACTTTTTAACCTAACTTTATCTGTTGCAATTAATGTATATTAGGTCACTAGAAATGGGTTTATATGTCATTTCACATATATTAAAGTCATTCGCAATCAAGAAATTGAAGTGGAGAGCAATGCAAAGACGATTTGAAGCATTTATGAAGCATTGATTGAAACCCTATCGGTAAAGATTCATAAGGTATTTATCAATTCCTTGAAAAACCTAGTTCTATGAAAGTTCAAGATGTTTACTCAAGTAATTGATGTGCTCAAGCCACCAAGACCTAAATTCAAGAAGTACTTGTTTAAATCTATGGAGACAGGCCTTGAAGGTGCATTCTATAGGGTTTTGTATGGTGTAATGAACACAGAGGATGTGCAAATCTATATCCACACAAAAATGGAAGAGTATGATCATTTGAAGATGGTGGAATATTGGGAGAAGGTGTTGACTAGAGATGATTTTGAGTTAAAACCTGAATATGAGAGCTTGACGAAGAAGAAATTGGATGTGTCGAACAGCTTCACTAATTTTTGCTATGAGGATGAATGGGTAAAATATATCGATTCAAATTCACGACAAGTATAAGAATGACATGACATTCATGGTTGGTAGAGATTGTTACTTTATGGAAGTAGTTGAACCCAGAACTATTTGGGTTTTGCAGCTTGGATATGAAGTGATTGAAGTTGAGCTCACTGATCTTGTAGAGATTGTATTGAGTAAACCTAGAGATCCTTTTGTTGAAAGGTATGGTGGTAATTGAAGATAAAAAGAGTCAAGTAAACCTAGAGAGGAAAAAGAAAGACATTGCAGAGAATTTTAAGAAGATGAAAGTTCAGTTTGAGGAGATAGCGAACTCACCCAATGGTTTTGCGGAGAAGTCCAAAGCCACAACTATTGCTCTATAGGGTACTCAAAGTACAAGAAGGTTAGTTAGGACCTCTACCCCCTCTCTTGTTGCTCCTAGGTCCTCTAGAACAAATCCTAAAAGGAGTTCCAAGAAGAAAGAAACATCTAGCACCCCTGAGACATAGAAGACTCCTAAGAGGAGAAGGAAAGAAAAGGCTACCAAGGAGAAGTACATCGGCTATGAAGGAGAAGAAGAAGAAGAAGGACCCCAATTGGTCTAGAAAAGGAAGTCTCAAGTCTCTGAAGAAGATACTAGTTCAAAAAGAACAAAATTTGATGTGGTAGACATAGAGAGTGAAGAGGAAGTACAAAATGAAAAGAAAGCCTTTATTTTTCAAAGAAGAGAAAAGAGTGCTAGAAAAGAAGAAAAATCACCTGAAGTTAAGGGAAAGAAAAAAGAGAAGATTCATCCAATTAGGGAGCACAATCCCATGAATTTGGATGCTTTGTTTAGTAGCATTGCAGAGTTTGGCTTGCTAAAGGAAACTGTTGAAATTTTTTTGGATGTAAATGATGAAGATAAGGCAACAATAGAAGAGATTATTGTTAAGTATATGGTAACATTCGATACTGGCCTAGATAAGATAGAAGATCAATTTTTGATGATCTAAAGAATGTGTTGACTGCAAGAAGACAAGAAGCTATTGAAGAGGATGCAAAGATAAAGGAATTTTCCTTGGAGAATATTGGTTCCTTATTGTCTCAAGAAGATAGACGCAAGTTGTTTAAGCTTTATAGCAATAAATTTAGGACAAAACAAAGATTTAACACTCTTATGAGTAGAGACAAGGAAGATATTGAGAGGATGAGGAAAGAGACACTACAAAATTTTGAAGAGCTTGCTAAAGGGTTGGGAGCTCCTTTGGGTAATGAAGATCAGATGCGACAAAATACACCCCTTCTAAAATAAAATGTTCCTACTGCAAAACAACATGAGCATGAGCTTGGACAAGAAGATATGGTGACAGATAATACCCCTCCCGAAAGATAATGTGCCTACTGTAAAACAATATGAGCATGAGCTTAGAGAGGAAGATATGGTGATAGATAATACCCCTCCAAGTGTGGAGAATATTGTTGAAGAAAAGGAAGATGGTAAGAAAGATTTCCTAGAGAAGGATGGAGCTCAAGTTGAATAGGATTTTCCCCCTCTAGAGATGGAGACAGATGCTGAGCAAAATAAAGAAGACATGCAAGGTCTCCCAGAGAAGAATGAAACACAAAAGGAATAGAATTTGCCTCCAATAGATGAGAAGATTGTAAAAGAGTGCTCTAGTAGTGGTGATAAGGAGAAAGTTGAGGCACAAGGAGAACAGAACATGCCTCCTTCAGATGGTGAGAAGCCTACAGAAGAAGAGGAGAATGTTGAAGAATGTTTTGGCAATGAAGAGAAGGAAAAGAGTGAGAAGAAGGAAGAAGAAGGTGTTAAAACTGGTGGTGAATCCTCCAGAGCTTTTGGAGATTCATTGAAATATTTATTGGATATGTAGTTATTGTTTCAACTGATGGTTTCTACACAACTATTGCAAATTCCCATGCAACAAGGTCAAGTAGACATGGATAAAATTTCCCCTTTACATAAGTTACAGCTTGGTGATGATTTCCATGCCTCCGCAAGGAAGGAAATACTTCAGATTCACCAAAAGAGTGCAAATTTGGTAGATGAAGCAGTGAAGGTGTTGCAGGAAGGTATTCCTAAAACAATTGTTGATAATTCTCTATCTGGTATGCAACAATTGAGGTTACTACTTGATTCCTTTAAGGAATATTCTACCGATTTAGAAGAAAATATTGAAAAAGAAATGGCAAAGAAGGTCAATGATAAGAGATTGACTGGGGTTTTTAATAAATGTGGTACTGCACATGGTAAGTTGCAAGGCAACTTAGAGGATGTCAAGAAATGTTTGGAAGAAGAAAAAATTACATTTCAGTTTTTTTTTAAATGGCCTATTTATACAAGGATCATGAAAGATCAAATGGACTCTATTGAGTCACAAATTGCTCAGGCCTCCGATGCATATGATCTAGTAAGTGATGTAGATGGTGCAACAAGAGAAGCAATTGAGAATGTGCATGGTCAATTATTTCTACTGCAAGAACAAGAGAAAATCATAATGTAGTACAATCAACTCTAAGATTTGGTGAGTGCAAGGCTTACATCTTTAATTGGAGTTTTAGCAAATGCAGAGAAGGTGGTACAAACGAATACAGTGCCTAGTTCTCTGGATGAAGGAGAAGACCTCCATGTTCAGTTTGAGAGTCAGTGTTGCATGCTTTACTTCGCCAAGAAGGAATGGGAGGTTGCAAAGAAAGACTGGGAGGTACATCTTGCTAAGTTGAAAGAGTCTTATAAGGGTTAAGTTGTACATTTTTTCTTTATATATGGAATTTTCTAATTTCAATGTACATATGGGGAAGTAGTTGATGGTGTTGCAGTAAAGCTTTTTTTCTTTTTTGTAATGGATAATATCGAAAGGGTGAGAGAAGCAGAAAGGGAAGATACTCTCATGTAAATATATTAGTTAGGAGGAGTGATATAATGAGCCCTTTTCCCTTGATGTCAAAGGGGGAGTAGTTTTGGAGAGTGTGTTGCCATCAATAACAAAAGGGGAGATTGTTGGAAACATGAGCATGATGATGTATGGTGTTATCATTGATGAAAACCCATTATAGAAATGCAAAAGTGTTGGTCCATAGAAGACCAAGTGTTTTGGAGATTCAACTAAGTCTCAATGTGCATGTTCAACTATCAAAGGAATAGTTTTGTGGTCTGCATTGCTCCGCTATGCAGAATCTTGTCATGCAATTTTGAGGTGTTGATGGCATGTTTTCAAGGTATTTATATGCAAGGTTTCAAGGTTGTATGTCTTCTACAACTGAAGATATTAGTGATAGAGTATCGAGCTTAGTAATGGAAGAGTGACTGGTATAGAGTGCATGATTGGAATGCTTTGCATTCCACAATATTATGCTATGCGGTTTTGAGGAAGTGTTGGAAGGTTTCAAAGGTGTATGCACTCCAAGTGGCAAGTGGTTTGGTGGTACGCATGTTGAGTTGTGAATGAACAGTTGGTTCATTCAGTTGTTGTTTCACCAGTTTTATTATGTGGTGTTGACCTAAGGGTTTTGGGGTCATACAGAGTTAAGTTATGTATGGAGTGGATTCATGGGAGTGATTATAGGTCATGTTGGCCTATTTTGTGTTGTACATGTTTTTGGTCCTTTTGCAAAGCGTGTGTGTTGGATTTTTGTGTCGATAAATTATGAGGTTGCACGCTTCATGCAATTAGGCCGACCTAATTGATGTTTTCGGTTGGGATGTGAATATAGAAGGTATGTGAGATGTGAATAAGTGCAATGGATGTAATTAAGTTTGTATGTGAGATTTGATGTAGAGTGAAGTGTGAAGTGTGATAGTGGTGAAGTATGAAGTGTGTTAAGTCAATTTTTTGCACTTAATTGGAACTGTACTTTCAACATGTTGCATATGCATTGTTAACAGTTCATCTTTGGCATTGAGCTACCCTTTCTTCTATCTTTTTCTATTCTGAGTAGTGAGCCACCGGAAATGAGCCATTCTTTCTTTTTGGACAGTGAGTCCATTTTATAATCTCCATTGTAACCGATTATAAAATATTGTGAGCTAATCCTCACCGTGGTTTTTCCCTTCCAAGGATTTTCCACATAAATTTGGTGTTCTTGTGTTATGTATTGTGATGCATGCTTTAATTGTTCCTTTCCATTTCTACAAGTTTTAAGTGATGCTTTGAATGGATGTTTAAGTTGATAAAGTTAATGGATTTTAGTGAATACCGATTCACCCCCCCTCTTAGTATTACAGGTGTTCAACATCTCCCAAGTTGTTTTTCATGTTCACTTTACTCAGTTACCCAAGAGAAAAACCCCAAATTTGACTAAGTGTTTTTTCGACTTTCTTAAGTGGTTTTAGAACCCGTGTCGGGCCCCGACAAGGTTTTCACGACCTTGTAGGCACCCAATGCGGTTTCTCTAAGCTTCTCAAAATTGGCTTCCTTTTATTGCCAACATTTTGTGGAGGTTTTAAAACCTCTGATGGAAGCCAAGGTTTTTACAACCTTGTCAAAGTTTGACATAGGTTTTCTAACCTATTATGTTCATTTTGTTATCAACATTTCCCAAAGGTTTTGAAACCTTTGTCAAGTCCCAACAATGTTCTCACAACCTTCTTAGAGCTTGATGTTGGTTTCCTAACCTTTTATTGTTTCAATTATAAAGTATGTTAGTTCATTTTGCTTCGATGAGTTAGAAAGGTTCCAAAACCTTTGTCAACTTTGGACATGGTTTTCACAACCTTGATAGAAGTTGACAATCTTTTTATAAAAAAATTTAATTGTGGCCAAGTTTAATGTTTATCAAAGTTTGGAGGAGGTTTTGAAACCTCTATTGGCTCTCAATGAGGTTCTCACAACCTTGTCAGAGTTCGACATAATTTTCAAAACCTTTTGAAAAGCGAAGAAGGGATATGGTTGGTTGGCACAATAGGGAGGTTCAGGAACCTGTGTTGGCTCCTAACAAGGTTCTCACAACCTTGTCGAGGCCCAACATACTTTTTACAACCTGTTGAAATTAAAGTAATGGAAAAAGGAGTTGGTGTGTTCATTGGCCTAACAAGGATTTAAGATGGTTTTATAACATCTATGATTGCCAAATTTGATTTTAATGTTGCTTGGTTTTGCCGACAAGCAAAGAAGTAAAAGAGATTAAAAAAGGCTAAGTGTGTTGGTGTGTCAACAAGTTGAAGAGGTTGTGAAACCTCTATTGGATCTTGACAAGGTTCTCAGAACCTTGTTAGAGCCCAACATGGTTTTGAAAACTAGTTTTATGGCCAATATAGCTATATAGGGGTTATATGCAATTAATCTATCTTGACCTAGTGACAACATTTGGGGTTAAGATTGCAGTTGGGTTTGATTGTAGTTTTCTTTTGTTATATATTTTGTTTGATTTAGGGTCATTCCACTAAATGGGTCCCAAACTTGGGACATCCTAATTTTTTCTTGAAATCACATATTTTTTAGAAAAATTAATGGTTTAAGCCTTGAGGGGTTCCATCTAAAGGCTTTTAATTGAAGATGGTTAGATAAGACTCCCTTAGACTAAATCCCCTTGGATAGAACCCCTCTAGTCTTAAATCATTCTCACAATGGAGTCTCCTTCACACCTATCAAAATGCTAACAAATAACCACTTTATCTTTACCTTTTGAGGGATCAAATAAAGTCATTGAGAAATTATGTTTTGTAAGTATGTAGCCCTTATTATAATTTTTCCAAAAAGTCTAATTTTGAATATTTTATTTATTATTATATTTATCTTTTATTTCTTGTGTAGGTTTTTCACCAGACATCAAGGTATTTGTTTCACACACGCAAAAAAATATAAAAATAGAGAAAAAAATTCTAAAAATTATGTGTGCACTAGGTATCGATGTTCTTGTTTCAGCAAAAAAATCAATACATACAAAACAAGTTATGCATTATGACATACACCAATATCCAAATTATTATTACTCTGACTTCGAAAATTAATTTAAAAAATTATATATTCAACAAAAAATTATGAAAAAATATCCATACACTAGATAAAGATGTTAAAAATCTATATTTTAAAAATTATAATTTTCTCCTTTCAATTAAAAAAGTTATGCATTACGACATAAACATCACTTTTTTAAAATGTTGTTTACTATAAAAAAAAAACAAGTTATTAGAAGTTACATAAAAAAACACAATTTATTTCTAAATTTTGTTAAAAAAAGTATATTTAGAATCTACACACAAATCCTCACAAATCACTAGTTCGCATCATCTCCAAATTATTAATGGTTTAGTTTCTATAGGTTTCATAAAGTGAAAAATTGGTGAAAAGTATTGATTTCGATGTCCTACTTTGACCAAAAAGTGGGACATGGTATTGTGGGTTGACCCTTTAAATAACTATTAAGATATACCCCTAGGAACACCCTCCTAAGTTAAAGTTGAACTTGAAGTGTAGAGGTAACCCACTCTCCCTAAGTTGACCTTTAACCCTCCATGTTTTGTTGATGAGCCAAACTTGCATGATGACAGCCATAGCCTTGTGAGTGGAATTATGCTTTAAAAAGAGGACCAATGGTTTTGGGACCCAACAAGTCCTACACTATGCAATGGGTAAATTGATTCCACCATGGTTCAACATCACCCATACTAAACATGGATTATATCATTCGTGGTGGGACAACTCCAAAACAACTCCATGACTATCACATATAGCATGATCCCTTCTGATTGCTCAAGCTTTATTTTATGGAGGCCAATTGGATCACATGTTCAATACTCCCCTCCAAATTTGATAATATGTGATTGAATTTCTTAGAATTGTGTAAAATTATTTATTAGGACATTTCAATATGTATGTCATTTTTTCTTACTATGTTTTGTAGACTTGAAGACATTACCTATGAAAAGACAGAGGACAACACAAATCGTCCTTAAGAAAATGTGGATAATGCATATTTCAATTATTGTTTTTACTTTAGCATGCACTATTCATGTCAACTTGTGCGTGCTAAAGTGGGGGGAAAATGTGAAGGCAAAAAGTGCATACTCAACACATCCATTCATTTGCAAACCGAATGTAAAAAGAAAACAATGTTTATTAAGGCAATGAATTTTCACAAGAACAATTGGGAAGTATTGGGAAGCAACAACACAATGCACACAAGCAAGAGCACAATACAATACCACTAAAGCCATATGCCTAAGAACATAGAGCTCCATAGTTGCATATTTTACTACACACGCACTTGATACTACAACTTGATCACCTAGGATTCATTTCAAAACATTCTCAAGTCATCCATTCTAATCTTTTTTCAGATCTATTTAAGGATTTGATTGAGGCAAGTCCCCAAATGTGTCTATGATGCCACCTTGTGAAAGACACCATTTTATTACAAGTATGGGCTACAAGAGCATAGAGGACATCGTCATAGCCCTATAGGATGTCAATGCAACAAAAGGATGACACCACAATCATACAATCTCTATTACACTTAACTAAACACTACTATGTATGAATCACACCTTTAAAAACAAAGTTTGAGGACAAAGAGATAGAAGCAAAAATCCAAAGCCATAGTTCCTCCCCCTAATCTAAAAAATAAGCATCAAAATCTTCATCAAACATCATATAGAGTATGCCCCTTTCACCCTTCTTCTCTTACACTTGTTTTTATTGTATCATTTCCTTCTATCCTTAGTTTAAAATAAAATGAAATGAATGTTTAGATGTTTAGCATGTTTACATTCATTTTGGAAAGTAAACAAGAATAATGAAATAAGAGTTTAAAAATCATTCTTTTATCCATTTTAGATAGTATATTTTAGTATAGTGAAACATTATTCTCATTGATCATCTTTAATCCATATAAGTAGATTCAAAGTAATTGTATAAACTAAAGAAAAATATTACATTATTTCAATGTGTTCTTTTTGTGAAGAATGGTTTCAAAAACAAACTTGTCGTTCCCCCTAACCCTTTACTAGTTAGCAAGCAAGCCACAATAGAAACATAGATTATTAGTTGTATAAATTTATATTGTTTTTGTCATCACTAAATTATAGAGAGAGCTAGAAACTGGTTGACAATACAATGCGAGAGGTGAAGGAACATAGAGGTAATGGAATTGGACTTTACTATTTATAGATAGGAAAATATTTATCTAAACCCCACCTACAACCCCTTCCCTCTTTATAGCTAGAAAATTTCCCAAGATTATAGAACCACATTCATTTTAAGAGTGATTGCCATATAGAGCATGACCATCTATGATGGCAGTTCAAAAAGCCTTTCTAATGATTGAATTTCAAATCTGAATATGTTTTTAAAAATGTGTTAAAGCATTTGAAGCCTGGGCATCACCATCTCAAAATAATCTTTATGACAATAATATATCCATTTTCTACATTTCAAAATCGGGAATGGTTAAGATTTTGTGGACCTCATTCAGGCAACTTTTATGACAAACTAAGTTTGGTGTTGCTCCATATCACATATAAAGTGTTGGGTGGAGAGATAAAAATTGACATGCCAATAACACAATATTACATTACAAAACACTAAAATGCCAAGGTGACCCCCTATTGAACAAATGTTTCTAGGCATGTTGTCGCATAAGATGAGATTTCATTTAATTAAAAAAAGACAAACTAAACCTTATTGTATCTTATTGATTTTTTTAATTTTAAAATTCACATTCTCCTTGGTTAGAGGCTTCAATACTATTGCCCCAAATGGCAATTGAGTTCCATATAGCAATACGGATTCGTTTTAAAAAGAAAATTTGCATCATGAATTGTAATACAAAGCCACACCTAGTAACAAGTTATTGCAAGCCCATCTATAATTCTAACACTTTGGCATGGCTATTTTACTAGCCACAAACATGTAAATGTAGAATGTTTAGGTTGTTTAATGTAGTTGTGTGATGGTTAAGTTGTTGTGTTGTTATTCTTACTATCAAAGTTCAAATTCCATTGGAGTGCAATTGTTGAGAATTTATATTGGGGATGAGGCCCCCCGTTTGTGACCTCACCAATTCATAGCTCCATGTCAAAAGTGTTTAAAAAAAATGTAACTGCATTTCAATATTGTAACTTGTAAGTTTAGCTGCAGCAAACATGGATATCTTACCATGTTTTATTTTATATGCAAATGTCTTAACATTTGATCTCCAAGAATTATCCAACCATGATTGTGGGGATACACCACTAAGCCCATTCCTGTGGCTTGCAGTGATGTTGACCCATTTTTATCGTCTCTAGCATTTCCCAAGACTCTTAAGAGGTTCCTGTTATCTCGAAAATCATCAATCCATCACCAACAAATGTCTAACACACTACACCAGCATGAGGTAGTCTGGGCAAATCGAACGCAACATATTCCAAACACACCCCAAACCTTTTGTAGTTTTTATCAACTTTCTCAAAATTCTATACACCTACAAACCAAACCACTAAAGTACACTCAAAGCACATGGTACCACCAAGCGTCGACAATGTTGTTGCCCTTATCCTATAAGAGGTAGGGCTCCCATATGACGTGAGGGGTTCCCCTCACAAGATTTGAGGGACAACAGCCATGTGGAGTGTAGGCTAACTTCCCTCAATTGTTAAACTTGACTTCATTCAACTCAATTATCAGAAAGTAATATCATATGAAAGCTAAACCATTTCAACTTTCACAATGGTTGCTAATCCTTCACAGCTTTGTAGCATCATAACAGCTCCTTCTCTTACACATCTTTATTCCATTATATATAGATTTGTATTATCAAATTTTACAAGTTAGTCATCAAATATGCATAGGTAATGGAAGGAGACAACTCTTACATAGATTAATCAACTTTTTTGTACAAGTTATAATATCTCTTATATGCAACTCTAATTTGTTAAACTACTCTTCTTCACTAGTTCTAATATCCCTTGTTAGTATTTTTATTTTATCATCAACTTTGACTAATTATTACTATTTGTTCAAGTATACAACACATCTAAATAATCACAATTTAGAATGTTTTCCCCCTAGATATCCCCTGGAATTCAAGTCCGGTCTTACCGTACCCCGGTTTGTTGAAAAATCAACAGTCTCAGCTCCCGTATTTTGGGAACCTAGTAGGAAGTCAACATCTAAGTTTAATGGTAAAAGGAAAACTAGGATAATGTCTCAAATACTCTGGTAAGGCTTGAAATTTTCAAAAATGAAACAATATTTATTATGGCATTATATTTGCTCCCACTAAATTGCAAGGTACATGTTGCATATTACTCATGGACAGTCTACCTTCTCCAGAAGTTTCACAAACGAGATCTTGAAAACCTTCTTTTAAAATATGGATAGATATTTTTTACTAGATTGCAGCAATTTTATGAAGGCAAATAAGTATACCCATTTCCCTTTAATCAAACGAGTATCACTTAGCTCATTTGTGATTTAAGCGTGAACAGCAAAGAAAAATAAATAGAACATTTACACGAATGCTTTGTTAGCATAACCAAGCCCAAAACTTGTTCCTTGTGTAATATACGAACAAGCATGCACCCATAGAAGCTAATGCATAATTGTCTCTTTGGAGACATCCGATAAAATTGGAACGATATAGAGAGGCTAATGCATAATTAAATACCCCTTCGTAAAGTTAAAGGTTTGCACCTCTTCTTTCATTGACCTAGCTTATAAGCAATAAATTACTTTAGTTCAGTTGGAACACGTTTGTTGTTGTGCCAAAAGACCAACCTGTTAACGCCTGATACAAACGCCAAAGATAAATGGATCCACGAGAGGCGATCAGTCCATGTCCCAAATCCGAAGAGAGACGCTGGTGATTAGTCCAACAATCCCCCCTTCAGCATCACCCGAGGGAATTCGAACCCTTGACCACGGCTCTAATACCATTTATTGGAACACATTTGCCATTGCACCAAAAGATCGACCTATTAACACCCGATACAAATCCCAGAGATAAATGGATCCACAGGAAGTGGTTAGTCCATGTCCCAAATCTGAAGGGAGACACTGGCGATTAGTCCAACAAGTTCAAGATGCACATCTAACCTTTTCTGATAAGAAGGTACATTGTTTCAAATGAAAGGATTTGCAAGGATGGACCTAATTTGGAAATTTGAATTGCTTTAGTTCATATACCATAAATAACTTGCATGCTTTATAGTCATTAGGATTTGTAGAAGATACATTACAATAGCAATGCAGTGCAAGTCCAGGCCATGTTACTCATGCAGACAATAATAGCATTTCATGATGTGTAGGACTAATAATGATCTGAAATGTTGTTCTAGTTGGCACTTAGTCATTCCTTCTTAATGAAAAGTCCCTGAACTAAAAATATGAATGGTTGTTTTACCCTTGAAGTTTGTAACCAAAGTCTATCTTCAAATTGCTTCTTAAGCATATTTAATTGTCTAAAGTTCAGCCTGCGTATCTATCCTGCCAAGTCTTGCATTAACTACATTTGATAGAACTTATGGGCTTGGTATGAAATGGTGTATTTAATAATAAGGGATAGGTTGATGCAACTGTACTTTCTTGCTTAACATTATAATTTTGGACTTTTTACTGTTTTAGAACTTCATCCAACCATCTAAAACAAGAAAACCAAACAAATTCTAAGAATTGATATTGCATATGAAAATAATTACGCATAAAATATCAAAATATAAAAAAGTATGCAAAAAAATAAAATAGGGCACAATGATATGCTGAGGATCTGAGCAAACTTCGAATTAAATAATCATCTGCGTTTTTTCTTAAAATCTCCAGGACCAATCAAACTAGAACTGCTTTCATTCATTTCTTCCGACAACTTGTTTGCAATCTCCACTTTATCAGCCTTTCTGAGGTTACTTATGAGAGACCTATAAACATAAATTGATGCCCTACAACCCCTTTTTTTCATTTCATTAAATAGTCTCATTGCTTCATCAACCTGGCCTATGCGGCCAAACCTATCAATTATGGCAGTGTATATGCGCAAATTAGGCTCAAAACCTCTTGCAATCATCTCTTTCAAAACTATCAAACATAAATTTAATCTACCCAACCTGCAAAAATTATTTATCAATGTGTTGTAAGTAATGATATCTGGATCATGTCCCAATTCCTTCATGGATAAAAATTCATGATAGGCTGCATCTCCCTGACCTGACTTGCCAAGGACATCAATAATAGTGTTATAGGTGACCTGGTCTGGTTTGTGTTTGCAGTGTTTCATATATTGAAAGAGTGCAAGAGCTGTCTCTATTTGCCCTGTTCCAGCAAATGCATATATTAGTCTGTTCAAAACTGTAGCATTGCAAAGGAAGCTGTCCTCTGCCAACTCCATGCAAAATTTGTAGGCTACTTCCCTGTCTCCCACCTTTGCTAATGCCTTGGATAAAGCAAAATAAGAAGCAGAATCAGAAGATCCATTAGCTAACAAATCCTTGAAGATTTGGCATGCAAGCTTAAAATCACTAGCTTTGCCAACAGCAATCAAAAGAGAACTGTAAACTGCCAAGTCAGGAACAACACCTCTGTTCCTCAATGCTCTCAATAAAGAGAACGCAGAAAATAACGTGTTTACTTTGATTAAATTTTCAATAAGAACTACAGTGATCTTTGTGTTTGCAGCTAAATTGTTTTCAAAATCAGGAATGAGTTGGCCCAAAGCATCCTCAGCCTCCATCTCTTCTTTAACTAAGAAATCGGCAAGCACAGACAGAGTTGCATGATCTGGCATTTTTCCTAAATTGTGCATCTCATCAATTGCCCTGTGCAGTTCCATCACAAATGGACAGGACACAATAAGCATCTGCATAAAGAATTTGATATCAAAACCACTATGAGTGCAAATTTTAAATTAAAATAAAGATCATATTATTCCAATTTTGAAAAGATCAGATGCTTTCACCGAGAATATTCAGCTAGCAAACTTCGAAATAAATGTGAATCATAATCTCCCTTTGTGTGTGAAGTTGTATGGCATTCATCTTACCTACTGCAAATTTGAACAAAAAAACTGTCTTATTTTAAAAGGAATTTAGGCTAACAGTATTCATATAAAAGAAAATTGCATTTCCAAAGAAATAATTCAAGACTATATGCAAGCACTGCTTAATGTTTGTTGGCATACTCTAGGAATCACAATGCAATTCCAGCCGTAATCAGCAAAGATGAATCCTAGAAATTGGTAGGCTAGGCATTACTAAGAGTGACAAAACAAATGCTTACCTATGTTGGAAGAGGCCCAAAAGGAAACACTCTTATTCCCTTTTCTATAACAGGAACCTAGTGAGAAGATGAGAGCCTCATTAAGCTGTTGCAGCTATAATGCTTCAATATTCAGACCCACCACAAATCTCCCACCCCTAAGGCCAATAACTGCAATAGAAAATAATGTAAAAATAATGAGGAGGAAATAATGTAGTCATGGTTGCAGAGTTACTTAATAGACCAACACTTGTAGAGTAAAATAAAAAAATATGAATAAAAGAGTCAGTAAATAAGTTATATAGAGCAGCAAGTCATCTGCTAAGGTGAAACCAACCAGGGGGGCAAGAAGCAACTTTGTACTTGGAATTCAAAGGTAGAGGTAGCACATTGTTAGCAGAATATCAATCTGCAAAAGAAGAATAGGCATTCCTCATTGACCTTTCCATAGTCCATACTCCATACAGCATTTAAAAGATCCATTGATGGACAATACGGATGGAGAAAAAACAAAGACCAGGAAACTACATGGATCACCTACGTATAGATAAAAAGCTCTTTCTATCAGAAATGTAGTCATCAAAGCACCAAACAAGATCATGCAGAAATTCTTATTGTAAATGGTAGCCATATTTGCAGTCCAAGGGAGCCAATATTTGGTATAGAATTCAAGGTACAAAATAATGGGGAACATATAAAAATCCACAAGAAAATGTTGCCTCCCCTGCGTTAGACTTGACATAGAATAGAATTGATGTGCAAATGACTCCAAGGTCAGTGATAGATAAAAGTTGAATGAATAAGATTGCTGAGAATGGCTAAAGAAGCCCCTACGGTTATTAATGGCTACTAAAGAAGACTAGAAGGGCTGACATGTTCAGATATTGTTCAATGCTTAAAATCTGAAGTTAGACCTATACTACTCAATAAAATAAGATACGAAAAATTGTTGAGAAGTTATATAATGAGTTGATTCATAAGAGTACATGCTCTTGACAAAGAAAGCCCATTTACAAAGAGTTACAAAATCATCTTTCACAGGAAAGGCAGTAAGATATTTATCCAACTTTGACCATCCAGTTATATTTATCCTTTTCTATGAGTTACACAAATCCTTGTGTTGCAAAAAGTGGAGAAAGGTGAAGCAATGTTAAGCCTCCTTGCACAGAAAACATTTTTAGACTATTTTCTTACATGTTTAAGAGAATGAGTGGGCTTGGGTATTGCCAAGCCATGTCAAGAAAGATTCTTGACAGTGCATGTGGACTTGAGAGTTCTTCAACTTATTCTCACTTTTGAGAGCTTACAGCGACCAAATACTTCCTAGCTATGATTTGAAAAATCAGCTCTAAAGTATACTCAATCATTGGGATCGTGTTATTCAAACTTGTTGAGCTGTCAATGAGGACCGAAGTGAGTGAATTGGTCAACGTACCAGTGAAAAGAGGTTATGTTGATGGTTTGATCAGTTGTGATGGAATTGGAAATCTTCATAGAATCTTTGGTCAAATTTGCAGACCTCAAATGACCTAGAAAAGTTACTTTGGTGAAATTGTCACTTGTAGCAAAGTGGCAAAAGGCATGTTCACCCTAGCAAACTTGTTCTGATACAATCAATGAATGGAAAACAAAGAGTGTGGAAGTTTAATCTTTCATTTGGTTGATTGATTTTCCATATTTGCAAGGTTGAAAAGCCAAGGAAGCTTATATGTTGCCTTTCCACATTGGGGAAGTGGTTGGCTTTATTGTATGGTGGTTGTAGTCCATCTTCAGGACTGATGCAAGCGTGTATTCAAGTCTAAGTGAGGTGAGAGTCTGTTGCAGGTGTGATAGAAGCTCCAGAATTGTTGCGTGAGCTCATTAATGTTGTACATCTGTTATCAAATTTTTTGATAGTGTAACAGAGCATATTTGCTCTCTAGACCTGGAGTTTTTCACACTGTGTTGGATTTTCTCCAAGGCAAATTGTGTGTCCAATTTGTTGTGTTTCTATTTGTTATTTCCACATGTCAGGAGGATCTCCATGTTTCCTTGATTTGTACAAGTCATTAATAGTGTGGCATCCATTGTTACACAGTTAGAGTGCATGTTAAGGGTTTTGTTGAGTTCTTTTTACTTGTAAATTCGTTTTCTAAGAGCAGAGGGAGGAATCTGCTCCCTGTAAAGGATCACACACACACACACACACACACACACATATATAAACAACTCTGAAGTTAAAAAACATCAATCAAAAAAACTAAAAGAACAAACAAATCTTTGTATGGCCCCATGGGCCAGGTGGGGCCTACACAAGATCCATTGTGGCCAAGGCTGACAAAGTCACCACCAACTTGAGGTCAACAATCATCCTTTGGGCCGAACTTCCCATAGGTGAAAGGGGTTTGCAACTCCTTGCCCCCATTTGTTTATTATATTTTCCCATTATTTTTATATAATTTAAAATACTGTAAAATTAATTTATTAGTGTTTTTTTATATCAAGATTAAATTTTATTATATATATATATATATATATATGCTCAATTATAAGGCTGATTAATCCCTATGTCACATGACTCCATGAGTCAATAATACGAACACATATATATACAAAGAATATGTATCAAAATAACCAAACAATAATACTTAACCTAAAAACAATTTAACCACAAACTAATCACTTTTATCTAAAAACACACTAATTAAAACTTGACAGTTTATTATTATTATTATAGCAACAAAATGAGTTAGGAAAAGATGAAATGTTAGGCATTTAACAAACAACTAAAATTATTAAAAGTTGATTTTTCCTTTCAAATAAATTCCCTTAAGAAAGAGAAAGAGAAAGATTAATGAACTATATCACACCTAACTAAATGATTTCATAAAATCCAAACAATAAGACAGCCATTAAAACTTATTAATAATGGATCAGTATACCCAATTCTACAAATTAGAAGTTTACAAGGATATTTTAAATACAAGGATATACAGCCCACAAGAATAATGAATCAAACTCCCTTTTACTACACACAACTTCAAACTACAAAAACACTATGAATGCAAAAGATCTCTTCACCAAAAATAGGTCTCAAGAACCTTTAAAACTACTTTACAACAAGGTAACATACTATGAGACTGACTTCCTTTTCTCAGCATACCTCAAAATGATACTAGGACAATAAAGTCTTCATACAACCTCCTAATCCATACAAATGACTCCAAGCTTCAACTCTCATCAACTCTTGCATGGCCAAACAAGGAAGCAGCCCACCTCCCTCCCATTGGCATCATCAAGCCAACATGTAGCTCTAACCACCCCTAAGCCAAGAGGGACATATGTGCAAGGCATGGGTGTACATGCAAAGAATAGGGAACACACACTCAACTCAACCACTAATGAGACACAAGGGAAGTACCAAGCCCATACTAGAGCCAAGGTACAACATTTTTGCCTCCCTATGGGAAACAAGGGATATACACTCATAGCTCACCTTTACAAACTCATTACTATAACATTTTTATAAACAACTAATTAAGAAAAAAATGTATAGAAGGCTTCTCAAACAAGAGACTCATTCTCATAAAAACAAGCATAAGAGACAACCCCCCACTTTATCATACAACACAACACTAAGCAATATAACTTAAGAAGATGGTAATGCATGCAACATAAGCAAAAAGGAGAGAAGCCACCTTGCTCTCCAAGCTCCCAATTTTGTTGAGCTTTCTTTCTTCCAAAATCTCCTTCCCAAATTCACTTTTGCTCTCCATCCATTCTCCCTCAAAATAAAGTACACTCAAAACAAACAAACAAGAAAACAAAATGAGAAGAACCCAAAAAAGCTCGCTCATATGCCTATATAGTTGTGCCATGTAACTCCCCCTCCCCCACACGAATGGGGTGAAGCCACAAAGCAAACCCTGAGATGCTCACCCCCATAACTCTCTTCCAAGCATTAACTCACCCTCTTACATCACATGTGTAACCCACATATGGGCACATGCACACAAGAAAGGCATGGAGTTCACACTACCCATTCACACACTTTGAAAGCAAGGGAGAGACATGGAGGAAGCCTAGACTCCACTTCACTCCTATCCCACATGCTACCCATACCCCACATTTATCCATGCTACCCATACGCCACACTTCCCAAGGCCAAGGAGTACTCCACTTGGCTTCCTTGACCCTCCAAAGGATACACAAGCTTACTCACCCATAGGGACCTAGAAATACATAAATGAGTACAAGAAAATAATTTTAATACCTTTAAAATCACCTAATTCCACAAATCTGAAATTCACTCAAGAAGGGGACTTCAAAGCCTCGTGCAACATAATAATAACAATTTAAAACAACATAAAGATTAAGGCTAAGAAGTTGAGAAGGATGTGACAGTTAGAACAAATACGTTGTCCTACTCCTAACCATTGCTTGGTGGTGTTATTTCATCATTCAACTTAACACAAAGCTTGGTGTGATTTCTCATCAATGACCATTGAAGGTGTGTGATTCAGGGCACATATGAACCCCTCTCGTCTCCTTGCCTTGGCCAACCTATTATCTTCACGCTCAATCCAAACATCAAATATGCCTATGCAACATACAATCAAAGCACCATATCTAAACACATTATTTAATCACATTACATGCACAATACAATCAAACAAGCATCTCAAAACATTAATTGAAAATAACACATTAACTCATAAGCTTGTTGCTTTAATCATATTTTTTTCTTTATTAATCAAAGTCATGCAAAGCTTCTCCTATCCAAGTGATTTATAACTTGTCAATTCATTGTTAATTATCTTGGACCATCTCATAGTAAGGTCAGCAAGCAACAATAAATGGTATTCCATTTGCATTAAAGAAGTGTGCAATTGCTACATCAACTACATCCTAACTATGCACATCAAACAATTTGCTAATGGGGTTTGAAACACCAATGTGCAATCTCATGCCAAAAGACTCTACATCCTGTGCAACTTGTGTCACATATCCAGAAGACACATTTGTGTCATCCAATTTCTCTTCTACATTGACTCCCAAGTGTCATTATTCCTCAAGTTATATAATGCACTAACCTTCAACCTTTTCTTGATCCCCAATAGCTTCATATTGCTCTTTATCATTTTGGCAAGTTTCGACACTTTTTCCTTTTGTGTGAAAAACCTAAGCATTCACCCTTGTGTAAGTGCCCTAAAATAGCTTCCCACAAAGTTTACATGTGATGGGGATTGTTCCACTAGACTTTTTGGTTGTTGAAACACATCCACAATACTTCCACAATGGAAACAAACCCTCTTCCCCACATCTAACATTCTAAACCAAAAAAATTAATTAAACTCAATAAATTACAATTTTTAAGATCTTTAATATACTATTTTGATTAGATTATTAGAAATAAACAATAATTAAAAGTACTTATTAAAAAATATTATTTTATATTTTAATAACATGTTTTTAAATTAAAATTAGAAAATAAAATTTAAAGATTTTTAAAAAATTAATAATAAATATTAAGTTTAAATATGTTAAACTTGAAAATTTAAATAATAACATTTAAAATTTTAAAAGTAAAACTATAAAACTTAGGTATTGAGGTCTAAACTTTAAAACCCTAAAAATTAACATTAAACAAACTTTAAAAATTGAAAATAATGAAAAAATCAAAATTAAAATGCACAAATTAATTTAATATCCACATCATTTTTCACGATCAACATTGCAAAGAAAATTGGTCACGACAAAGGGAACAAAATTTGTTCACGAGAAAGGATGAAAATCAAATCACAAGAAAGAAAGAAAATCATTCTCCAAACTCAAGAAAGGAAAACAATAACCCTACCTCACCTCACTTCTACAAACTCGGCTTCTATAGCTTCCCCACCCTTCTAAAAACATTACTTTGCTCAAAGTCACTCCTTTGTCACTTCTACTTCTACAATTGCAGACTATTACAAACCAAAGGCTAATTGTTGTGGAAAAAAACAACCACAACACATTTTTTAGAGCATTTAAATATCTTAAGTGAAAAAGATGTTTTCTCAAGTGATGCACCGAGCTACAACTAACGCATCTCTTGTCACGAGAGATGCATCTATACCTATCTCCAATACCAAAGATGTATCCTAGTCTTAGAGACACGTCTCAAGAGGTAGGAAACATGTCTCCTCCCTACAACACTGACTATTGGACCTTAAAAGCTTAGAATAATTTTTCAACAATTATGTCGATGTATTTAGATTTTTTAATAATATTAAATAATAAATTATCTTAAACTAGCAGACGTATATTTAGAAAAATTTATGAGATGCCTATTTTTAGTGGATTTGTAGCTTAAGTGGAATAGATGCCTAGAGAATGATATCTCTTGCATTTTTTACATCGAGTTTTCTAATATGACTTTTATATATTATATATGTAAGTAATATTACTCTTAAATAGAGAATTATAGGGTGATGGGCGATGGCAAAGTTGTGCATTAAGAATGGCCAATTGATTGAGGGTTTGGAGCTTAAGGCCACTGTGAATGTATACAAATCAGAGTTGTGAGTGCCTTCTTCGTGCTATAGCTGTTTTTATTCTCCTTTTCAGATTCATGGGGTAAGGGTTTGTTGTGGTAGGGCATGATTTGGCCTCCATGTGATCCTTTTTCTGGTTATTTTTGTTTCTTTTGGTCGGTCTTTGGGGATGGTTGTCAATATGGCGATCATTTGGGGCCCAGAGGACCTCAATTTTTTGTCTTTTAAAGATGTGGTCAAAGGCAATGAATCTTCTACCTCAAATCATGCAAATGCTATCAAATTTTTATTGGATGCAACTCAAGATTCCTCTGCTAATCATTCATCGAGGGTTCGTCCAAATTTCCAATGGGTGTTTGGAGAAAAGCAAAGAACACCCTATTTTGATCATTAATCTGGAAACCATTGCAAAAGAAGTTTTGTATTTATTGGAGCATGCTCTTATCTACAAATTTATGGAGCTCTAAATCTCTATCCCTTTTGGAGAACTAGGTCACGAAAAACTGGAGTCCAAAAGGTGATTTGGAAATCATTTTGGCTACTAATGGATACTTCTTTGTGGTGTTTTCCCAAATGGCAAATCAGACTAAGATTTTTGAAGGAGGGCCATATTTTCATAATCAATTGGGGTTATTCGTCAAACCTTGGCATTTAGGGTTTGACCCTGTAGAGGAGATGCCTTCCAAGATTCCTATGTGGGTTCATCTTCCTTGGCTTCCAATGGAGTTCTAGAGCACAAATATTTTGCAATCGATTACGACGATTATTTGGAAACCCTTGGGTCCTTCTAGATAAACCCTTGATGGGAAGATTGCTACCTTTGCTCGCATTTGTGTGGAAGTCAATTTGAACAATCTACTTCTTGAATCCTTAGAGATGATTGGGTAATATGAATTGGATCCAACAAATTGATTATGAAGCACTTCCATTTCATTGTCGTGCATGTCATGGTTATGGTCACTTACAAAGGAACTACACAAAAGTGAGTCCTCAACCTTCTCATCCAACTTTGAAGATGCAAACACCTAATCTAAAAGCAAAAGGAAAGAGCCTAATCGATTTTGAGGTGCCAGATTGAGATGGATTCATACCTATGAAGTCTCATTCTAAGACGAAGCCGGTTAGGCATCAAAATAAAGTTGTTTCTAAAGGGACATATGGTAATAGATTTGATGTGCTGGAAACTTTTGAGGATATGGACTCAATGGAGGACAGCAAGGTTAGCTAGGACATGCATATCCAAGACCTACATATTAACTCATTTTTCAAAGCCTTCTTTAGAATTACAAGTGTCATTTAAAGAAGGGGAAGTCCATGTTTCTACCCTTGTAGGGGGTAACAAAAAGTTTCAAGAAGATTTAGAGTTATAGGCAGAAGGAATTGAATCTAGTATCTACTCCTATGATGAAAGACCAAATAGTGACAAATGAAGATGAGGGTATACCAGACTCCATGCAAGATATAGAGACTAGGGAAGATTAGTAAAAAAAAGGCTCCTATTGTGCTAAGTCTTCAACAAAAAAATATTAAGGGTGGTACTGACAAGGTGCCCAAGGTAGGAAGGAAGATCCGAAGAAGGATAAGGAAAAGTTGAAGTTGATAAGGGAATCACTAGTGGAATCTAGTGTCATCATAACACTAGATTCTCATTTTTCTAATCCCCTAAAATGAAGGTGATTTCTTAGAATGCAAGGGGTCTGAATAGCATCCCTCAGCAAAAGGCTACTCGAGATCTACTTTAGGAACATAGACCATATATTGTGTTCATATAGGAAACAAAGTTATTGAGATATCCCCCTTAGTTTTTTTTTTTAAATTACCAGCACATAAACTTCACCGTTAGCGTTAGCCCAACAAATATAACTACTTGAAAGGTAACCCTTCACTTTCTGATCACCAAGATCCCAGTGTGGGCAAGGTGAGAGCATACGATGCGAGGGGATCGTAGGATGAAATCTGGAATTGAAAGTACAATGCAATAGGCGGCTAGCCGACCATGAAGGAAAAGTAAATGCTGGAAATGTAAAGCATAGGCAATGAACCGACATTAAGAGCTCAACCACTTATTCAACGGGAGTGGAATTACATAGTAAACAACTAGGCAGCAAGCCGACCATGGAAGCAACTCAACCACTTATTCAGCAGGAGTGAATTAAACAAACTGCAATGTAAATACAACTCAACCACTTCTTTAGTGGGAGTGAAAGATATAGGAAAATAAGTGCAGAAATATAAAGGTTGATTAGTACTACTAAATCAGCATTACAAAAATAGTGTTTTCAGCTACACAACAAATAAATATAAGTCTCCAAAGAATTCCAGAATGTTAGAGAAATAACTCTAACCAATACAAGATATGCCAATACAGAAATTATAGCCAAAAACATAAATTATCAGATCTGATAAGAAACAGTAGCAACAGAAAATCAGATCAGCAAGCTAAGAATTCAAAAAAATGCTCACAACTTCGTCAATACAGCTCTGATTCACTTCAAATTGAATGCCAATGAAGCCTAGAATATGGGCGACCAAGTACAAACCAGAAAACTTTGCCAAATCAGCTTGGATTATTTGGGACAAATCCCAATGCACAACAACAGAATGGTACAGCCTCTAGAGGAGGTCAACCTTGTAGTAAAAATCAAAAACTCAATGAAAAAATCTGCAAATTGGTGGAAAGAGGCATCTTAGACAAGAGAACAGTTGGCACCAATACCCAGAACTGAATTTAAATCCCACGGAAAGTTATGAACAAAAATGTGCTTCAGCAAAGCACTTCCAGTTCTAGCAATGTCAAAATCAGATTATAGTATTACACATCAGCAATATGAATGCAACAAAGTATTCCAAGTCCAATTAGCTCAATTTGTACTCCTGAATGAAGCACAATCTCTGAATTCAGCTAGGTAATATCTTGCAAGTACAAAACTAAATGGTGCTAGGAGGTACGTGTTCCTCGAAGCAAGGGCTCTGAATCCAATTCAGCAACAATTCGATACAATAAGCAATGATGGATACCAAAGTGAGAGCAAGGCACTGAATATATAACTTCTCTTCTTGGAATTCGAATAATTTCTTTAACCTCCAATAAGGACGCCCAAAAGTTGAGGAATAATTAAATATTATTAAAAGCTTTCGTTTCATCTTCCTAGGCATCCATTTGAGACTTAGGCAAATATTTCACTTTTGAATATTTAATTCTCTAATTGGGACGTCCAAATTCCCTCTTTTTTAAAACAACTTGAAGTCATACGCCTAGGCGTAGGGGTCCAAAAGTAACAATAAAATATAATGACTTAAGTTATAAACTTTCCTTTTTAAGCCCAAGAAGACTGGAGATACCTTTGCCAAAACTGAATTGCCTTACTGCTAGAAATAGACAATGTGCTAAACTGTTGAACTGCTGCTAAAAAAAGCACTGCCATAATTAGCACTTACTAAAAAAAGCATATTGCTAAAAATAGCAAGTGACTCCAAACTCATTTTAAGCACAATTCGGGCAGCCGTCGTAACTTACTAAAAATAGTAAGTCCGGAAAAGGTCATCAGATGCAGATGCATGTTACACCATTTTGAAGCTCTCTGAAAACCCAAAAAGACCTAGAAAATTTTCCTGCAAGCAATCTCTTGATTGAAATGCATGTCACATCCCTCTGAAGCTTTTTGAAAACCCAGAAAGATTCAGAAAACACACTGCCAATGAAATGTGCCCCTTAGTTTTTTCTCAATGTTCTCACAACACAAACCAGCGATACGCCAATGGTTAGCATTAGCTTCCAAAAGATAATCAAACTGAATTGCAATACAATGCTAGAAATGAGAGTAGGCGATGATCCGACCATGAAGATTCCTCACTACCACTTATTCGGTGGGGGGAAAAGATATTACAATGAAAAACAATTCATCTGCTTTTCAGCAGGCATCCACTTAAGTAGTGGGGATACTCTACTTATGCAGTGGGTAAAAAATGAAAGATACAATGTTAATTCCTCCTCACTGGCGGTAAACCATCCAAGGGTTATAGTGTTTGCATAAAAATCACAAAGTAAATGCAGCAATATTATTGACTGGATTAGTACTACTAATCACAACCTTACAATGCAAATTATCTGCAATTTACAAAGTGTTACAATTGAATAATCAATCTAAATGCTAGAGATGATTCCTCCAACTTCTAATTTTTCCAACTACAAAATTTCAAGCCAAAATCTGAACTACTGATAAGTTGATATGAAAAACAACAAACTTAAAGAGCATTACCAGCAACTATTCCAACACCAAAATGTTCATAACATCATCAAAACTCCACCAAATGACCTGAAACAAAATGCAAATGCATCTAAGGAGGAAGGTGCCGAATTACCCACAAAGAAACTGCAACAAAGCTCACAAATTAATTGTGCACGAATTCCAAGACCTCCCAAGCATGGTACAGCCTCCTTGGAAGGGCGAACTTCTAGATAAATTCAAATACTTCAAAATAAAATCTGATTTTCTGCAAGAGGGGTTGCCATTAGCATAGAAATTGATTGCATCAATACCCAAAACAAAATAAAAATCTCTCAAAGAACTACAAGTGAAAATCTACTACAGCCATATAACAACCAGCAAGTACAAACTGAGAGATATCACCAAAATTCAAAAACAATGAAGTTCAATCTGCTAGTCTGGATGAGAAGTAGCCACGAATCCCAACTAGGTGTTATCTTTCAAACACGAAATTGGACAAATGTTAGGAGATATGCATTCATCGAAGCCAAAATCATGAAGTCATTTCAACAGCAATTCGATAGCATAAACAATGGATGTCGAATGAATGAGCAAGGAATCATATAAATAACATTCTGAGATGACCTTCCAACTTCCATCAGTTTCCTCCAAGAAGGGACACCCAAGATATTTGAAATGTTTTCTTTTTAAAATACAATTAATTCTCCCTCTTCTAGGCATCCAAGACTCATGAGCATTTAATAGACTTTATAAATTATTTAATTATCTCACATGAGGCGTCCACCCTCAAAGCCCACCTTTTAAAACAACCTTAAGTCATTCAGTTAGGCCAAGGTCCCAAAATGATATTAAAACATTAAATGACTTAAATAAATCATTTTACCAAAATGGGCCTTAAAATGCTGAAAGCCAAATATGCTCCAAACTACACTGTCTGAAATGGAAACTGAGTTGACTGTTGATGCTACTGCCCAATATGGCACTGCCAAAAATAGAGCTTACTAAAAATAGTAAACTCTGAAAAGTTGTCCAATGTATTTGCATGTCATATCATTGCGAAGCTCTCTGAAAACCCAAAAATAATCCGCAAACCAAATCTCGAAACTCCAACGTACAACCCTCCGAAAATGCCAAAAAATAGAAAGATAACACTACCATAAATAAAACTTACTAAAAATAACATACTGCTAAAAATAGTAAGTTGTTCCAAACTCATTTTAAGCACAAATTGAGCAGTCGTCGTGACTTACTAAAAATAGCAAGTGTCAGGAAAGGTTGTCAGATGGAGATGCATGTTACACCACTCTGAAGCTCTTCAAAAACCCAGAAAACTCCACCAGACATGCATCAGAAACTCTTACATGCAAACTTCAAAAATGCATCAAAAACCTCCTATAAAATAGGAAACCCTAATTTTACCTCTAACGAGCCTATAGGCTTCCGAAAATAGGCTATCAATCACAAAAGAGCGTATGGCTAAAATGGGAACATTACAATCCGCCCTTCCCAAAATTGCTTGTCCTCAAGCAATGCCACAATACTCCAAACAGATTCCACCAAAACATATAGAATCCCAGGGTCCCATGTCCATCTCTGATAAGACCCACCATGTTGATGCTGCTCCACTCTGATCATACAAATGAAGCCATTGCATCGGAACTGCACTAACCTTCCTTGCAGCCTCAAAGAGATAACATGCCTAAAATCCAAACTAAAGAACATAGAAGGATTGGAATCAAAATCTAGTAGTATTTCACACTCAATAAACTCTGAGGAATTAACATCTGCAATATCAATGACAATTCCCATTCTAAGAACAAAGAAGAATAATCTAATCAACTCAAAAATATTCTCATCAACATAACTCCTCAAAGCATCAAACTGAGTCACAACAGCAAGTGTGTCTCCATCACAGCTATTTGCAAAGGGAAAAACAGCTCTTTACAAAGTCATAGCAGCCACATCCTCAAAATTCCTCAAAAATGTATAATGCCTTCTTTGAGTAATTCTGACATATTCAAGAAAACTCACCAATTTCTCCCAAAGAGTCAAAAAGTTGAACCTGATCAAGCATAGGTTCACTGCCCCAAACACTAGTGCAAAAGATTGTACAAAGATAGCCACTAGAAAAGAACTTGAACACCATCCAATACTGAACCGAATCACAATGAGGCAACATTTCCCACTTTTGAGGCCATAAACCATCACTGAAAAGGGATTGTGAAGAGAAAAAATGAGTGTACCAGCTGCCCATGAAATCTGAAATGAACCATTTAAAATCTGATTTTAGGAAAATCAGCGTGCAAAGAATTAAACAGTTGCTGCAACACTGAAAATCAGCATCCACAATAGCACAACTGCTCAAGCCCAAGGCTGGAAACATCCTCTCAAAAAACTCCAACCCAACATAAAACCACCCTTTGCTCAAATTATCTCTCCAATCCACCAATTGATGAGCAAAAGGAACCATCGAATGGTTGGTAAGGATGAGGATAGCATCAAAGAATCTGAAAATTGAATCCTTATTCCCCCAAGAAATCATCTTTCCACAAGTAATTAAGTTCATCAACCCATTTTGAGGATCCCAAGCATGGATACCCAACTGAAAATGTTCTCCAAAGCACCGGGAAGAGTACACAACACTTCTCCAAGTGCTAATCAAAGCAAAATGCAAACTCAAGAAGTTAATGTCTTCTTTGATAAACCCATGTAGCCCATTCATGAAAACATCAACATCAATGGAGCACAGAACAAATGTTGTCCTCAATTCCCATTCCCCCAAAGGACTAGGATGAGCCAAAACATCACTCAACCCAAGAGATGGATTGTCAAGAAAGTAAATAATCTTTTTTGGTCCATCTTTCTCGTGAGTAATAAGTCTGGAATCTTCACTCTTTGCTGCTGCAATGGAGTTACCAGCAGCTACCGAGACTTGTTTTATTGACACTTTGAAGCCAACGATGAAGAAATCTCCTCGAGTCCACAATTCCCAAGTGAAGACTTTATCCTTGAATCCACAAATGCTTTCATTATTAAATTGCCTTGGAAGATTACTACTCGCAAAACGTCGCATACCCTCATAGAATTTATCTATCACCTTATGATCAACCAAATCAAGTGAAGATAATGGACTATTATTCACAACAATATTTCCTTCATCCTTTTCGTTGGTGTCTTCATAGAATTCAAGCTCATTCTTTTTCAATTTGTGGATGCCCATCATTAGTTGCCGACCCACAAAGTGTAGCATGCTAAATACCACATTCATTATCCGTCAAAACATCTATCTCATAACTGCAAACTATTCCTTCTTGTGGCAAAGTCTCTTCCCAACTCAAGAGTTCACACTCTTGATGTGCTTTCTAATCACCATCAACATATGGAATCACCTTGGTATTATGCAATGTTTCATCATTATGGAGTTCATTTATTCCTTCAACTATTTGCTTGATCTCCATAATCCTTGTATTAGCTTCTTGTTTCTTAAGTGTGGCTGCAATAGGTGATTGATTTTCTACTTTGCATAATGAATGATGAGCTAAGGTAAGATCAAGGCAAAGCCTATCGACCTCTTTCTCCTTCTCTTGGTAGGCATCATAGGTCTCCTCTGCAAATTTAATGGCATTATCCCTATCAAAGAGCAAATGCAAATAATCAATCTTTATAGATTCCAACTCCTCTTTGACGGTTTGCAACTTGGAAAGAGTGTCTCCATCCTCCGCTCCTTTCTGTCTCTCTTCAATCTAAAACTTCTAGTAGGGTTTTTCAATAAAATTGTGTGTGCTATCAAATCTTGACAACACTTTAACTATTTTCTCTTCTGAAACCAATAATTTATCCTCCAAAACTTGCAGCTCTTTAGGCCCTTGATCATAATCAGCAAAGAGGCTTTGTTCATCAAACATCAACTTTTCTGATTTGTTTTCATTGACATGATTTTCAAAATCAGCTTCCTTTTCAATGCATAATTCCTGAATGGAAGGCTTGTTAGCAATATCTTCAAGCAATGTATCATCATTGATTGCTGCTCTTAAAATCTCGGTAGTAACATATTCTGCTTTAGTGGCTGCAACCATCTCAAAGGAATCATTATTGAGCTTTTCCAAGCAAGCTTCTTCATCAAAAACGTCTTCTCCAAAGGCCATCTCATAGCTTGCAGTGAAATCTGAATTTTGCACTATATTGGGATCAAAGGGAAATTTATCCCATACAAGTTCCCTAACAACATTAGGTGACTCTTTGAATGAGTCTCTCCCCATTCCTCTTAAACTGTTATCTTCAATTATAACTCTCTCCACGGGCTTAGTTTGATAACCAAACCCAATGCCACCCATGTCACTATCATTGCATTGGAAATAAGAATCATCAAAGCTAGCTGTTTTGAAAACTTTATCATTTTTATCTTCTATGAAACCATCATAAGTAAGTATATTACTGATTTCTTCATTGGCAGCCCAATGCACACCATAGTGGTTTCCTTGGCTACTTGTCATAAATTTGTCTTGTGAAAACTCCTGAAAAGTCTGGACAGCAACAAGGGAAGAGTTATCCATCACCAGTTCTTCAACAAGAGGAGGTATAAACACCCCAGAATCACCACCGACAACATCACTATGGTAATGATCATAAGCTGATTCAATGTCACCACCCAAATTATCCTTAACTTGCTCTTCTTTAGCGAACTCATCCCACACAATAGTATTATTGGAATGTTTTGTGAAGCCATTTGTCTTGAGACCTTCATTGGATGAATCCTCATTATGACTCAAGACTACTGTTATGTTTTTTTCACCGAACTGATCTTAATCACTTCCTATCGCATGCAAGTCTAGGGAAGTATTATGGGGTTCTTCCACACACTCTTCTACTATCAAGGTTTCTTCATCAAACTCACGAACATTTTGAGGTGACATGTGCACCTTGCTTGTGCCGTATTCAATACTAGAAGACTGATTTTTCTCTTCAACTTGCTTATTTGTGGGCTGCAAACCACAAACAGACACTTTTGCTTCTTTCTTCCTTGATCCTTCATCCAAGACTTGTTTTGCTTCTTTTTCAATCTTTTTCTTGATGTAGTTGACCACACCTAGTTTTCCAGGTTTCCTAATCAACACACAATTCAAGTAGCAGACAAAAGAAACATGGTTCTTAAAATCATCTGTCATATTCCGATATTCCTCATGGAGTATGGAAGCCTCATGTTCACATTGCCTCTTGTACTGTTCAGAATATCCACTGAAATCCATTGTGGCAATACTTATTTTTCTATTCTCCCAACTGGATGGTAGGAACTTCTGAAAATTGAACCTGAACTCAGCTCTGACCTCGGTTAAAATCTGATGTCACTTTTCTGACAATTGAACTCCATTTTCTCACAAGATGGCAAGATCTTGGCTCTGCTACCACTGAAATGTGCCCCTTAGTTTTTTCTAAATGTTTTCACAACACAAACCAATACTACGCCAATGGTTAGCATTAGCTTCCAAAAGATAATCAAATTGAATTGCAATACTGTAAATGTTAATCAAATCTTATCAAATTTGGATCCTAAAAGACCTATGGAAATTCTAAGTCTGAAATTTTGTGCAAGAATTCTAAGTCAGATTTTATTTCTTGTATTTCAAATGTGCTGATTGCAGAACATTTATCAATTTCGATGTTTGCAAATAAGGGAATGAAGTTCCATTTATATGAGAGAGATACGCCTCAAGGAGAGACGCGTCTCATGAGAGGATGTGTCTCCACTGCTCATGGGACGTGTCCCTTGAGCGCGCGGGCTCTCTTAACAACCGAATCCATTTGGTGTTACTCATAAACTAAGATGCGTGTATTTAACAAACAGCAATCATATAATATGAATTCCGATTTTATCCATTTGCAAATTTCGATCATCAACATATGAAATTTGAATAACTTATTTGAAGGTTTTGTATTTTAAGAGCAAGTCGATTAAATATAAATGATGATGATGCATAAATGCAATCATCATTTATATATGACCGATGCTATCTTAAATCAACACTCCCTCTTAGCTAGGGAAGATATTTCAAAACAAATAAGTGGAGATATCACCTTCACACGTGATATCGAAGATATGATATGTTTTCTCACTATTGTCAAGTCACATGACATTCTTCATAACACATCTTCATTATGGTATGTGCATTGACATCAAGTCACATGATGTCTACCATAATAATTCATGGCATATCCACGGATATATAATTATCCACCATGATTATCTCTTAAGGATCACAATGATCTTCAAATGACATCATGACATTCTTCATAACACATCTTCATTATGGTATGTGCATTGACATCAAGTCACATGATGTCTACCATAATAATTCATGGCATATCCATGGATATATAATTATCCACCATGATTATCTCTTAAGGATCACAATGATCTTCAAATGACATCAAGTCCCATGATATCTATCAAAGTGTCCAAGAGATACTATCATGACATGTCCACAGATATCAAGTCACATGATATCTATCATGATAGTTCAACTCATCATTGTAGAGTCGTCACTTTGCAATGTCACATACAAGTGTTCATTATTAGAAAGATCGTCACCTTTCAATAATGTACACATGGGCAGCGGGCCCATAAGGTCATGAAGTCACACCAAAAGAGTTTACACATTAAACATCTTTAAATATATTAGTACAACTTCTAAACAATTTGAATTTCAAACATAATATCAAATTACATTTCAACCATACCAAGTTTCTTCCTTAAGTGTTCAACCTTGACTTTGGAGAGAGGTTTGGTGAGAATGTCTACTGTTTGATCATTTGTACTAATATACTCCGACTAGATTACATTCCTTTCTACCATGTCTCTTACATAATGGTAGGGGATCTCAATATGCTTAGATCTATCATGGAATACTGGATTTACAGAGAGCTTAATGCAACTTTGATTATCACAATGAATGATAGTAGGATTCAAGGGTTCACCAAAGAGTCCCACAAGCAATTTTCGGAGCCAAACTGCTTCTCTTGCCCCCATAGAGGCTGCAATGTATTCAACTTCTGTCGAGCTTTGTGCTACTAAAGACTGTTTTCTGCAGATCCAAGAGATCATAGCCGATCCTAAACTAAAGCAACATCCTGATGTGCTTTTCCGATCGGTTACACTTCCAGCCCAATCTGAATCAGAGTATCCATGTAGATCTAGTTGGTCATTTATGTAAAGAAGACCATATCCAATAGTGCCTTGAAGATATCTCAATATATGTTTCACAGCCATAAGGTGAATTTCCTTTGGCTCACACATGAACTGGCTTAGAGCATTCACTGCATAGCAAATATCAAGTCTGGTGTTAACCAGGTACATCAATGATCCAATCATTTGTCTATATAGAGTGGAATCTGCATACTTAGATTCTGCTGCTACTTCTTTTAGTTTGTGAAGGTTGGTTTCCATAGGTGTAGACATGGGTCTACAATCCAACATTCCAAATCTCTTCAGAATATCAATAGTATACTTTCCTTGATTTAGTATGATGCCATCTGATTTCTGCCAGACTTCCAAACCTAGGAAGTAATGTAAAATGCCCAAGTTTTTCATGTCAAATTATGAAGTAAGATCCTTCTTTCCTTGAGCAATGAGGTGATCTTCTCTTGTTATCAGTAGGTCATCAACATATAAAATAATTATTAACATATCACCTTTAATTACCTTAAAGTAAAGATTTGGATCTGCATCATTCTTGAAAAATCCTAGTCCCAAGAGGTAGCTATCAATTCTTTCATACCAGGCCCTGGGAGCCTGTTTAAGTCCATACAGTGCTTTCTTTAGTCTGCATACATGTGAGTCAGGTTTATGTATCACAAAACCTTCAAGATGTTCTAGATAGACTTCCTCTTCAATGGTGCCATTTAGGAAGGTAGTTTTCACATCCATTTGATGAATCTTCCAGCCTTTAGCTGTTGCAATGGCTATCATTGCTCTCACAGACGTGTAACGGGCAACAAGTGCAAATGTTTCTTCATAATCAATGCCTTCCTTTTGTGAAAAACCTCTAGCCACAAAACGTGCCTTATGTTTTTCTATACTGCCATCAGCAGCATGTTTGATTTTGAAGAGCCATTTAGAAGAGACAACAGATTTCTCTTTTGGTCTAGGCACTATATCCCATACATCATTTTTAGAATGGATTGATACTCTTCCGTCATAGCGTCCTTCCATACTTGATGTCTGAAGGCTTCTGAAACACTGGTGGGTTCTGAATTTATGATGTCATTCATTAGAGCAACATAGCTTGAGAACCATTTGGGTCTTTTACTCTCCCTAAACGTTCCTTTGGGTGCTGCATGATTCTCAGCTTCTTTGATCATCTTTCTAGCCCAAAATGGCCTTTTCTTACTGTTGTCATTTGTATTCTCATATGAAGTAGATAGAAGTTCATTTGGTATTTCCTCAGGATACTCCCTCTGAATCTCAGGGGTAGGATCCTCTTCTAAGACTCTAGGTGAATAAGTTTCTATCTCATTTGAACTTCTTGCCCTTTTGAATGCAATGTCTTCTTCAAAGATGACATCTGTGCTCAACTCAATTTGTTTCTGTCCGGGTATGAATATCCTGTAGGCTTTGGAGGTTTCACTATATCCCACAAATACCCCTTTCTTTTTGGAAGGTTCTAGTTTGAATCTCTTCTCTTTGGGCACATGAATATAGACTAGGCAACCAAAAATCCTAAAGTGACTAATATTAGGTTTTATGCCAGTAAATGCTTCTTCAGGAGTTTTGTTATCTAGATGAGAATGTGGACATCTATTTTGGATGTAGACAACAGTTCTAGAGGCTTCCGCCCATAATGAGGTTTCTATGTTCTGGTCAAGTAACATTGCTTTTGCAACTTCTACAATGGTTCTATTTTTCCTTTTAGCAACCCCATTTTGTTGAGGGTTGTAGGCTACTGTAAACTCCCTCTTAATCCCAGCATTCATGCAGAATTCCTTAAAGATTTTAGAGGTGTATTCTTTCCCATTGTCTGTCCTTAAACTTTTGATTTTCTTCCCAAAGAAGTTTTCAGTAAGAGCTTTGAACTCCTTAACCTTTTAAGGATTTCTATTGACTCTTTACACTTAAGAAAATAAATCCAGGTCTTCCTAGAGAAGTCATCTATAAATATGACATAGTATAGGAAGCCTGCCTTGGAGGGTACAGACATGGGTCCACATAAATCAGAGTGAACCAGTTCTAACACATTTTGGGTTTTACTCAAGCTATTGTGAAAGGATCCCTTTGTATTCTTTCCTAGGGCACAACCTTTACAGGCTCCTTCATGAGTGGTTTTAACTTAGGTAATCCTGTTACAAGTTTTTCCACAGAGGGTAGGGCACGGAAATGAAGGTGTCCTAATCTTCTATGCCAAATTTCATTTGAATCAGAAGTATCAAGGGTAAGGGCTTGCTTGACTTCAGTGCATAGTTTATAAAGATAACCTTGTCTTATACCTATGGTTTGAGCTTTCTTTATAGTTGAGTTCTTACGCCATGCCAAAACTTTCTCATCCATAAAGGTAACCCTATATCCATTGTCTTCAAGAGCAGAGATGGATATTAGATTCCTCTTTATTCCAGGTACAAATAAAACTCCAGTGAGTTGAAGGGAGAGACCAGATTTCAATTTGATGGAGCAAGTTCCAACCCCCTTTACAGGGTGTGCAGAATCATCCCCAATGGTTACTTCTTCATCAGTCTCTTCAGTCATAGTGTTCTCTGAACCCTATGATGTGCCTTGAAGAACCACTAACAATTACCCAGTTGTTGGTATTGTTAGATACTTGACTTAATAAGGCTGAATAGAATACAAATTTCTCAGATTCATGGTCTGAATTTGACTTTCCTACTTTAGCAAAGGATGCTTGTTGTTTTGATCTGTTAGGGCACTTCATTGCATAGTGCCCATATTGATCACATCTAAAACATTGTACTTGAGAGATGTCTTTCCTCTTCTTGGATGATCCTTTTCCATAGGAATTTCTCTTTCTCTTAAATGATCATTTCCCATAAGAGTTTTTCTTACCCCTTTTATTAGATGTTGCATTGAGCACATGAATGTCTTCATCTATGTTCTTTTGTTTGTTTTCTTTTGTTGAGAGTCTTGTTTCCTCTTGTAGGCAGTCTGTTCTTAGCCTATCAAACTTGGGGAGTTTAGATCTCGCACTTATTCCTTGAACAAATGACTCCCATGAGTTTGGTAGGCCTCCTAGTGCAATTAGTGTTAACTCTTTGCTATCAATTCGATATCCAATTGTAGATAATTGATCCCTTAGTTCAAAGATCCCCATGAAGTATGCATTAATAGTTTCTCCTTTGTTTATTTGGACATTGTTGATTTGCCTCTTTAATGCAAGAGTCCTACTGGTGTTGTTTATCTCATAGGTGCTCTCAAGGGATTTGAACATTAGATATGCAGTTTCATGTTTTGCTAGAATGGGTACTATATGGTCCCTAACTGCATCTACTAAGATTTTCATGGCTTTTTCATTGTTCTCAATCCATTGAGTTTTCTCTGGATCATCCTCTGGTTCACTCTTGTTTTCTCTCACAAATGAGTAACTTATTTTCTTTAAGAATCATCATGATTCTGAATTTCCATGATGTGAAGTTTTTTGCTCCTTCAAGACGATCTTCAAATCTGATCACACTTGACATTATGAAGAATGTGATGTGAAGTTCGATCTCTTAAAAATACGATTTTTCTAAGTAATCCGATATCTAGATTTGATTTTGATTCATTCAACTTGGCTCTGATACCATGTAAATGTTAATCAAATCTTATCAAATTTGGATCCTAAAAGAGCTATGGAAATTCTAAGTCTGAAATTTTGTGCAAGAATTCTAAGTAAGATTTTATTTCTTGTATTTCAAATGTGCTGATTGCAGAACATTTATCAATTTCGATGTTTGCAAATAAGGGAATGAAGTTCCATTTATATGAGAGAGATACACCTCAAGGAGAGACGCATCTCATGAGAGGACGTGTCCCTTGAGCGCGCGGGCTCTCTTAACAACCGAATCCATTCGGTGTTACTCATAAACTAAGATGCGTGTATTTAACAAACAACAATCATATAATATGAATTCCGATTTTATCCATTTGCAAATTTCAATCATCAACATATGAAATTTGAATAACTTATTTGAAGGTTTTATATTTTAAGAGCAGGTCGATTAAATATAAATGATGATGATGCATAAATGCAATCATCATTTATATATGACCGATGCTATCTTAAATCAACAAATACAATGCTGGAAATGAGAGTAGGCGGTGATTTGACCGTGAAGATTCCTCACTACCACTTATTCAGCGGGGGGAAAATATATTACAATGAAGAACAATTCATCTTCTTTTCAGCAAGCATCCACTTAAGTAGTGGGGATACTCCACTTATGCAGTGGGTAAAAAATGAAAGATACAATGTTAATTCTTCCTCACTGGCAGTAAACCATTCAGGGGTTATAGTGTTTGCATAAAAATCACAAAATAAATGAAGCAATATTATTGACTGGATTAGTACTACTAATCACAAGCTTATAATGCAAATTATCTGCAATTTGCAAAGTGTTACAATTGAATAATCAATGCAAATGCTAGAGGATGATTTCTCCAACTTCTAATTTTCCCAACTATAGAATTTCAAGCCAAAATCTGAACAACCAATAAGTTGATATGAAAAACAACAAACTTAAAGAGCATTACCAGCAACTATCCCAACACCAAAATGTTCATAACATCATCAACACTCCACCAAATGACCTGAAACAAAATGCAAATGCATCTAAGGAGGAAGGCACCCAATTTCCCACAAAGAAACTGCAACAAAGCTCACAAATTAATTGTGCACGAATTCCAAGACCTCCCAAGCATGGTACAGCCTCCTTGGAAGGGCGAACTTCTAGATAAATTCAAATACTTCAAAATAAAATCTGATTTTTTGCAAGAGGGGTCGCCATTAGCATAGAATTTGATTGCATCAATACCCAAAACAAAATAAAAGTCTCTCAAAGAGCTACGAGTGAAAATCTACTACAGCCATATAACAACCAGCAAGTACAAACTGAGAGATATCACCAAAATTCAATAACAATGAAGCTCAATCTGCTAGTATGGATTAGAAGTAGCCACGAATCCCAACTAGGTGTTATCTTTCAAACACGAAATTTGACAAATGCTAGGAGGTATGCGTTCCTTGAAGCCAAAATCATGAAGTTATTTCGACAGCAATTCGATAGCATAAACAATGGATGCCAAATGAATGAGCAAGGCCTCATATAAATAACATTATGAGATGACCTTCCAACTTCCATCAGTTTCCTCCAAAGGATGCCCAATATATTTTGAAATGTTTTCTTTTTAAAATATAATTAATTCTCCCTCTTCTACGCGTCCAAGGCTCATGAGCATTTAATAGACTTTATAAAATATTTAATTATCTCACATGAGGCGTCCACCCTCAAAGCCCACCTTTTAAAACAACCTTAAATCATTCAGTTAGGCCAAGGTCCCAAAATGATATTAAAACATTAAATGACTTAAATAAATCATTTTACCAAAATGAGCCTCAAAATGCTGAAAGCCACATATGCTCCAAACTACACTGCCCGAAATGGAAACTGAGCTGACTGCTGATGCTACTGCCCAAGATGGCACTGCCAAAAATAGAGCTTACTAAAAATAGTAAACTCTGAAAAGTTGCCCAATGTATTTGCATGTCATATCACTGTGAAGCTCTCTAAAAACCCATAAAGAATCTGCAAACCAAATCTCGAAACTCCAACGTGCAACCCTCTAAAAATGCCAAAAAATAGAAAGATGACACTGCCATAAATAGAACTTACTAAAAATAGCATATTGCTAAAAATAGTAAGTTGTTCCAAACTCATTTTAAGCACAAACCAGGCAGTCGTCATGACTTACTAAAAATTTTAAGTGTTGGGAAAGGTTGTCAAATAGAAATGCATGTTACACCATTCTGAAGCTTTTCAAAAACCCAGAAAACTCCACTAGACATGCATCAGAAACTCTTACATGCAAACCTTCAAAAATGCATCAAAAGCCTCCTATAAAATAGGAAACCCTAATTTTACCTTTGACGAGCCTATGGGCTTTCGAAAATAGGCTATTAGTCACAGAAGAGCGTATGGCTAAAATGGGGACATTACAGCCAACCACCTACATGCAAATCCTCAAAAGCTCAATTGAAACCTCTTACAAAATAGGAAACCCTAATTTCCACATCTGGGTAGCCTACGGGCCTCCGGAAATAGGCTAATAGCCACTGAAGAGCATAGGGCTAAAATGGGGACATTACAGTTATCAATTGAGGATATGGTTAATATCGCTTCAAAGATCTGGAGAGGAGGAAAGTGTCTTTGTATTGGAGCTCAGGGTTCTTCTAGAAGTTTAGCTTGTTTTTGGGGGCCCTTGTAGCATAACTCTATCTTGGTGGGTTGGGAGCAAAAACTCAATCTATTTGGGTACCTCATGCTTTAACTCTAGGGTTTTTAGTATGTTCACTAATGCCTATGCTCCCAATGATTTTCCAAGTAAGGTCTTGCTTTGGTGTCATATTAGACTTGTTTTCTCTCATATGATTTCTTTTCCTTGGATTTTAGTAGGCGATGTTAATGCCATTACTAGCCTAGATGAAAAAAGAGGGGGTACAGAGTGTCTAGATCCAGCTTCTACTTTGTTGAGGGATAGTAAATCCTCTCTTAATTTGGTTGGTGTGGAGCCAAGAAATGGAATTTTCACTTGGAATAATCGAAGGTGTGGCTCAAACTCTATTTCCAAAAGGCTATATAGGTTTTTTATTTCTAATTTTTGGCTAGATGACAATTGGACCTTATTCTCTGAGATTCTAGGATGGAAAGGGTGTGATCATTGGCCCATATTTTTCTTCTCCACGAAGTTATCAACTCCAAAAAATCCTCCTTTCAAATTTCAGCTTATGTGGCTTCAAGATAATGATTTGTATAAGCTTATGGAGGGCTAGTGGATGGATGGGAAGCTAAGTTTTGGCACAGCCATGTACTCCTTCAAGCATCTTCAATTTGTGAAGTATAAGCTTAAGAAATGGAATAGTTCACCTTCGAAAATATTTTTCAAATTAAGAAGCACCTTCAAGATAAATTGGAGAAAGTTACCTTTCAGGTTAAGGAAGAGGGCATGACAAAGGATCTTCTAAGGGTTGAATCCACTTTGTCTAAAGAGCTGGAAAATGGGAACTTTGGGAAGAGATCTTTTGGAAACAAAAATCCCAGATAGACTGGTTGCAAGAGGGTCATGGAAATACTTCTTTTTTCCACAACCCGATCAAGAGCGCAGAAATGGTAATGTTATTGCCACATTCACCTCGGCTGAGGGGGATCTTTGATCTCTATTCCAAGATATCTCCAGTGACGTTGTCAGGCATTTTTCCTTATTGTTTAATGAGCAAGGGCTTCAAGATGTGGATAATAAGAGACTTATTCTTGATTGTATTCCCCGCCTTGGTTTCAGATGACATGAATAAGTCTCTTTTAGATCCCATATCAATGGAAGAGCTTAAACCGGTTGTCTTCTAGATGAAGAAAGGTAAGGCTCCTTGGGCTGATGGTTTTCCTATAGAGTTTTTTCAAGAATTTTGGGAGATTTTAAGGAATGACCTTCTAAGAGTGGTTTGGGAATCCCAAGCTAATAAACCAAAGTACACAATGAAAGCAAAAGACCAAGGAAGAACAAAAATAATTTGGAAAATATTTTAAATTATATGCAAAAGAATTTCATGCTCTATGCTACCCAACCAGCAATATTCAACCTACTTGCAAAGAATCTCTGCATTACAATCTAACCCCTTTGTAAGCTCAGCCCAGCCGATGACTACTTTTCTATGACTTCAATAGCAGTCCCAGTTCTTGACTTCAACACCAACTTCAACAGCCTCTTCTAAAGGTACTGAACTGCTTTTAAGCAGATACAATGACATTTTAACTTCTTCACAGATGTGGGAACAAAAAGGGCACTTCAGCACCTCAGAACTGTAACTAAAGCTTCAAGATCCTATGATGCTTCAACTTCCATCTGCTCACCTGTCAATTCTCTGACTGCTTCTAGAATGCTTTAGCTTGCCACTTGCATGCATCTAACAGGCTACACGGACACCACCTAACATAAATCACATAACCAACAAAATGTATTTGTTGTTATCCACATATCAGCCTCCAAATGGTTTCTTCACTTAACCTTCTTCCAAGGCATGAGCCGATTCTACATGGCCTCTCCAAGCTTATGTGGCACGCAAGTGACACACTTTGCATTGATCAGTTTCACAAGAATTCACAATGTATCTGGAAGATAAGAGTACTTCAGCCTGTGTGCTTATGCAGCACCAATGTCTCATCCTGTGGTCTTCAGGTTACCATAATAGATTCCTCAGGTTCCCAAAAAAGCATAAAAAAGAGGAAACTCTTTTTGGGTGATGCAAGATTGCTCAATGCCTAGGATGCTCTTGCATCACAAATCCAAGAGCAACTGAAGAAGACTCAGCAAAGGTACAAGCAAAGACATGATCGGAATGGGAGAGATCACAAATTACAGTTTATGACTGCACCTAACAAATGAGAGACTACAAGAAGAGGAAGGAAATTAAAGTCTCTTTGCTACAGTCTGAAAGAGATGATAGATCATAGAACGTGTTGTTGAGAATGCTTTAAGCTAGAAGTTGCCCTTTGTGAACATACACTCAGACTTCACTGCAGAGAACTTGACATCATATGAGCCAAGCATATTGGATGAATCAGAAGAGCCACTAAGCTTTCTTTCTAGTGTTCAAAGTCTCATGCTTGACTGTTCAGGAAGTGGAGGAGGGAATGATAAAGAAAAAGATGTAAAGGACCTTCAGAGAGCCAGCAAAGAGTATTTTCATCTTGTTCAAAAGGGGCAAAGACCAAACAAGGCCAAGTGGTACGAGAAGAAAAGCATGAAAGAGATCTTTGCACACAACTTCCAAATAGAAGCTTTTGGAAACAAGGCCTCTCAACAAGGAACATATGGTCCACAAACGATCATGAACAGGTCACATAAAGACAGATAAACATCAGACTATGCTCAGAAGTCAGCAAACTCCAAATCAGAGCAAAACTTCAAATCAAAAAAAACATATCCAACCGTTTGAATTCCTGAGTGTTCTACAGAACATAAATGTTCTATTTCTAGGATCAGTTAATTTCAGAATCCCAACCTGATGATGAATCCTCGTTGTTTGGGTACAAGATGATGTACAATGTGTATGGGGTTTAGCTAAGAGAGGGGACACAGAAATGGAGGAAAGTTTTAAAGTGTTAGTGTAGAAAGACCTGCGTAGCATCCATGCCCTTTGTAGGGCTCCATTTTACTGTACACATTGAATTGAGAAATAAAACTCCTCTTTATTTGCTCCATGGAGATGTTTCTCCCACAGTTTGTGGATGTGTATAATTGGAATTTGGTTTCCTTTCAGTTTCAAACCTGTTCTTCAGTTTCAAACCTGTTCATAATTCTTTCCAAGTGCATTCTTTCCCTTCAATGAATGAAAGCTCGTGAAACACTTTGAACTCAGTTCATAAGCATTAACATATGCCTAGTTTGTGTTAATGTCAGCTTTGGGCAGGTCACACTGAATGAGTAATTTTATTATATGATCAATGAAGCCTTCATCTACAAGCTTCTTTTTTTAAATCAAGCCAGCAATAATGTCATACTTCTTGTGATTCGTGCAATCCATAACCTCATAAATCTATTCATGCAACATTTATCCATGTTGGATATCCAAATCAAGGAAACTACAAAGGTTTTATAAAGGCGATAATAAACTCACTTTTGCTCAACCAATCTTTATCTATAGCACGCTACTGAATCATAGCCGCCCTCTCATAATTGGTGTGCCAGCAAATCCACTCTTCACTAAAAACCATGGCAAAAATTATCACCTTTACCTCTACAAGATTCCTTGATAAAATTTGTAGCAAACTGTGTCTCGGTTACTTTCAACAGCTTTATCTTTGAGACCACCCAAAATTTGTAGCAAACTGTGTCTCAGTTACTTTCAACAGCTTTATCTTTGAGACCACCCAAACAAAAGCTTGGGATATGGGATTGGTGATGAATTTCACAATCTCCTTGCATTGCATCACAAGCTCCTATATGCAGGGAATGTCATCGTTCAGCTTCTCCAAAGCTAGGATCAAAAAGAGTGCACCGTGCACCGAGTCTAAAAGATATGAGAGCATTCACTCTTCACTTTCTACAAACAGGTGCAATATCAGTTATGATTTGCATCAGAAAACACATATAATCCCCCAGAGTGTTGATTGATTGGAATGAATGAAATGCCTCACTTTTAAAAGTTCGTATTTAAAGTGTTTGAGATGATTTTTGAACTTTCTATCTTCATCTCCCACATGTTTTGTAGGTCTCGGTTGTCTCCCTAATGACTTGTAATTTGAGCCCCATGTGCAACTGCCTGACTTCCTTGATGTTCATGCAAACCCAATTCTTCCACCTTTAGAACATTGTAATATCCCCAATGGGATCTACCCTAAAATTCTGATTTTTATTTCTACTCAAACCCTAATTTCTGATTTCTGATTTTATTTTCTAAAAACAAAATATCACAGCGAACATACAAGTGCCCCAAACATGACAAATAAACATGCCAAATGAAGCTACCAATTGATATTCATATTAAACATGAAATCCATCATGCAAAACACAAGATAGGGCATCCAAATGCCACATACAAATCTGATTTTCTGTAGGTAACTTATGCTGTTACAAAACTGAATATTCTGGACTGAATTTTCCATGAATTCATGGGCTCAATGTAATGTCCCCTTTTCAGCAGTGATCAGTGCAGTTGGCCATTAGCCTATCCCGGAGGCCCGTAGGCTAGTCGGAAACTGAAATTAGGGTTTCCTATTTTCTAGGAGTATGTGTTGGCACTTTTCTAAGGATTGCATATGGAGTTCTAGATTTTGGATTGCGGTTTCTTTTTGGGTTTTCAAAGAGCTTCGCAATGATATGACATGCAAGGCATTTGGGCAACTTTTCAGGATTTACTATTTTTAGTAAATTCTATTTTTAGCAATGTTCCAATTGGTAGCAGCACAAAGAGCTTTCCACTTCAGTCAATGCAGTTGTGTGTCTCTGGTTTTGGCTTTGAGGTGCGATTTTGGAAAGATGAATTATTTTAAGTTATAAATGTTATATTTTTACTTTGGAGCCCCCCTTGGCCTAATATTATAACTTTAAGTTGTTTTGAAAAGGGAACCTTGAGGGTGGACGCCTCATCTGGAGAATATTTAAATATTTCTAAAGTCAAAAATACTCTTGAGGGATGGACACCACTTTTGGAGAAGATTGTTATTTTATTAAAAGTTATTATTCTCCCATGATTTGGACACCAACATAGAAGGTGGAAGAAAGTGAATTAAAAAATAAAAATATTTTGTGGAGAGTGGAGCGTACCTTCTAGAAGTTTCTGGAGAGTCTCCTCAGAGTCTATAAAAGGAGACCTTTGTTCATTCATTTAGCATCCATTTTCCACTATAAAGAAGTGTTGCCGAAATGTTACTGGAATTGCTTTGAGGAATGCATACCTCCTAGCTTGTGCTTAGTTTCTTGCTTGAAAGATAGCAACTAGCTAAGTGAGAAGGTTGTTCTTTACACTAAAGAACAGATTGAGCTTATTGTAATGGAGTCTTTTGAAGTTTTCTAATGTCTTTTGGTGTGTTTTGTCAATTTACAGGTTGCTGGTTTGGCGTGGCTGAAGTAGGTTTTTGCTCATTGCACTCTAGGTGATTTTTGTTTGGTTCTGGGTAGTTGATATATCTCTTCCTTGGCTCTGGGCGCCCCTTTGTGCAATTTTTGGGAATTTTTCGTGGAGTCCTTGATTTTATCTTGCAGGTCAACCCTCTCTCCAGGTCGTACTTGCTTGGGAAGTCTTGGAAAGCTTTAAAAATATATATATCTTCAATTTGCAACTGTTTCTCAGTCCTAGTTTGGTCGCCATCTCTCTAGGGGTCATATGCATTTCGTTTCATGTCATTTGGAGTGGTTTTGAGTGAGTTACGAGAATTTTAGTGAGTTTATTAGTTGCTAGTCTGTAGTTTTCAGTTTACTCGTCTAATATTTAAGTTTGTAGAAGTTGGAGTTTTTGGGGTGAATTTTAATATTTAGTGAGTCTTTGATGGTTCGAAATCAAATATTAATATTGCAACTTCTTGGACAGCTTATCCATTGGCTTCTTGCAGGATTGATTCTAATTGTAAAGCTGTTTCAGTAGTACTGATCAGCTCATATTTACAGTCTGCTATTTCTATTGTATTTGTTGATGTTTATGCAACATTGGTCATCACTTACAGCCAATCTCCTTTACTTCATGATGATAAATTAAATAATAGCAAAAAGCTATTTAATTTATAGAGCCATTGTTTTTTATGAAGAGGCATGATCAATATTAATTATATTTAATTATGAAGAGGCTCTGAGTTAATGAGGAGGCGCCTCATTCATTTAATATTTAATAATTAACATTTAATTATTATTAATTAAATGGGGCCGACCTAAAGAAATAATATTTATTATTTATTATTGGTAAATTCTTTATGAGGCCGACCTACTTCAAGGGTCACATCATTTTGTATTTATACAAGGTGGGATTTGCTAAATTGATCATCAAGTTCATTCACCATATTCGCACTCCTTGGAGAAGTTCGCACCTGAGCAGCAGATCATTCTGTAGCAGCAGATCATCATTTTGTAACAGCAGGTCGTCATTATGTAGCAGCAGATCTATTTCAAGGAGAAACAAATTCATTTGTATCTGCATCTAAGAGAGGTGCTTATTATTCATTGTATCAATATTGGCATTGTGTTGTGCCTGAGTTGTAAGCAGATTTCTGCTCTTACTGCTGCAATATATAAGAGATATAATTGTTGGGTTTTTCTCCCTCAAGAGGAGGTTTTTCCCAGGGTATCTTGCTGTGTCTATTGTCTTATGTGCTGTACTTTTTGATTGCTTTCATTTTTGATCCTAAAACTAACATGGTATCAGAGCAGGTCTAGAAAAAGATCTGATCAGATTTTTGCTAAGCATATAATAGGGTTTTATCTGGGCAATATTCAAGGAATCACTGAGCATTATCAAAGGCATCAAGAATACAGATAAAATCAAAATTATTGAGTTGCTGTTGATATATAAGGGTGATCAATATATTAAGATTCTTCAAGTTGTGTCTGTGGGTGATGTGTTTCAGAATGGAGCTTGTCAAGGGACTCTTTTCTATACCTCTGTCTTACCAGCAGAGTTTAGAAGAGCAACTTCTTGATCTGGAATCCTATGGCGATGAAGAACTTCTCTGAGGCAGGTCTGAATGGTCTATTTGACATGTATCAGTATTAAGCTTGTCTCGGGAACTAACAGCCGTTGTATCATGGAATATATGAGCTGAGGCCTGTAGCTGTTACACCATTCAAACATTGAGTTTGGTATGGGCTTGAGCACTACTTTTCCAACATTGTGTGTGGCAGAGGTGTTAGCTTGCTTGAAGGATTGCTATTTATCTAGCATAGGACTTCTCCACAAGAGATATGTGAGAAGTAACCACTGCTTATGTATTAAGTTGAATTAATACATATCTCTGGAAAAGTGCAGACCTGAAAAGGAGAGTCTGATTTCTTCAAGATAAGTATTCCTCTTGTTTATTCTTCTAAAATCTAGGGTAAGTTTTAGTCTGCTAAGCTGTGCAGGTCTGACATTGTTTACTTGAATCATGTGTGATCGGTAAAGTTCGTGATAGTGATCACTGGCATAAGATCCTTTGGAGATGCCAATCATTCATTGCAAGTTGGTTCATGCTAATTGTGAAGATCTCTGAGTGTGACTCTGAGATGAAAAGAGAACTGCAATTTCGTTGTGATTGGATGATCACATCGATAACATTCTCTTTGTGCATGGACTATGATGGTGCATTGAGGGGCCTGATTCTATGTTGTATATGTTGACTGCATAATATGTCTGAGAAATCTAAGTTGAGCAGATTGTCTCTTATTGTGCTAAGATGAGCTCTTTCGAGAGGAGTAAAAGATGGAAGAGAGATACATCAGAATAAATAAAAATAAGTTCTATTACTTCTTTATCCTTTTGATCTTTTGATATTTGCTTCTTATATATAATCTATTATTATTATTAATCCTTTAAAATGCAGATTGGATCGAGAAGTAAATGAATGATGAATTAATTATCTGGGATTACTTAAGGAGATTCTGATGAGATAAGTATCTCATGGTTGAATAATGTTCATGAATTTCTTATGTAGTTATTAATTCATGCTATAACATTGAGATAGTAAACCTTGTATGATTCTAGCCTTGATATTTCTTTGGATAGTTATAAATTGTTGGTAATCTCTATCTAAAATGCTTCCAGGACAGATCTAGGAGCAAGAAGGTGATGAGAGATTGCTTAGTGATGAAAAGCTTGAGGCATCTTGTGAGGAAGTCATGCCGACCAAAGAAATGATCAAGCGTGAAGTCACAACTTGCAGTCATGGGACTGAGTTGGTGACTAGAGGAAGTTCACTTCCAGAAGTCTCCTTTGCAATCTCTGAAGCAGGGATCAAGAGGGAATCTTGTAACTCACTGAGAAGAAGTGAAGATTACTATATTGCAAGGCTAGGTGCTAAATCCTTAGAGGATCCCTTCAACTGTTGAGATCAGAATTGTTCAAGACGGATATCTGGATTTGAGATTGGTAGCCTCGCAAACCTATTCAAAGTAGAGTGATATGGGATGAAGTCAAAGAGGACAGCCCCGAATCTCTACAGAGATGAGTGATGGAAACATTTCTCTAAGGCAAGCGTTGCAGGCAATCTTGGATGAAGAGATCAGAAGGTTGTTGCAAGTACTTGAAGATTCAGAGGGAGCCTACTGAACCTGAAGAAGATGGTTGGGGTCTGCGATGATTTCTTGGTGTAGCAGGAAGCATTCTTCAGTGGCACTGAGCACCGCAGAGGCCGAGTATATTGCAACTTGTGTGGCAACTAAAGAAGCAGTGTGGCTTCGGAAGCTCCTTGCAGGATTGGTTGGACAATCAATGGAGCCTACTATCATTCATTGTGATAACCAAAGCTGTGTGAAGCTTTCTGTCAACCCTGTGTTTCATGACAGAACTAAACATGTGGAAATCAATACCACTATATCAGAGATATGGTATTGAGGAAAGCAATTCAGTTGAGGTATATCAACACTGATGAGCAGACGGCAGACATTCTCATCAAGCCTCTCTCTGGGATAAAGTTTGTGTATGTTTACCTCGCGGAGTGTCTATATCAACATACTATGTACACAAGAAGTAAACGGAACTATATGTAACATACAGAACAGAACAATACAATATGCTAGAATCATAAGATGTTTGTATTCATATCCAGTAAATATCACCATGTACAATCACAAGTATATCCGTGCTAACAATCATGGAATCATAATCATAATGACAATAGTAGTGTCCTCCCGACTACAAAACTGAGTACATATAACGTTCAGCGGTTGGTTGAGCAATCAACTGTCGTGACGTTCCATAACAACCTGCTACAACTAATCAAGACTTAATTACCCGAAAGTACATGCCAACAATTATTCCCACTAAGACTATAGTTTTATTGCATTATAATAACTTGGCCAACTACGGCCGACTACGCTAAGGATATTTAGCCACTTACATCATCCCCCCCACAAAATAGGTCGCCTTCCAGGTGACAAGATAACAAAAATGGGAAATGATGATGTACAAAATTTATTGAGAGGAAGGGGGAAGTGAGGACGTCCCTGGATGAACCGATGACGTGGGAGTAGCAGCAGAAGAGTGTTGGTCCTTCAATTGCTTGACTTCCTCCGTGCGTACTCAAAGCTGGCGATCGGCAAGAATTTCTTGTTCTCTCGTAGCTTTCACCATGTGGGCTACCTCCATCAGTTGGCTCTTGACTTTGTTTGCCTCCATGCTTGTGGTTGCCAACTGTTCCTCCAATTTTTTGACTTTCTCGCTCCACATCTGTTCTTGCTTCTGAGTCTCCTCCTCCTTCTGTCTAAACTCCTCCTCCCTCTGGTGGTTCCCTTCCTCCAAACTAATCACTTTGGCTTCCAAGGTGGCTATCTGTTTTGCCTGTGCATCTGATACCTGAGTCTGGTCTGCTAGCTGAGTTTGGAGATTCTTTATGGTCATGGCCGATTCCTCCTTCACTTTTTGTAGCATGTGATAGGCTTCCACCTTTCCTGCTACTGCCAACTCGGCAGACAGTACCTGCCTCTTCACTTTGTAGAAAACATCTCGGAATGCAAGCTCGATGTGGTAGAGGCTTTCTATAACTTTCGCATCCCTTCCTGCCATCCTTGGTGGGTTGCCTCACCAATTTCTGAGCATGGCTGCAATTTCGCTTGCCAGCCAACCTTGGCTGGTAAAAATGCGAGCGAACTCTACCTCACATCCCATCTGTACGAACCCTCTAAGGCGTTGTACCTCCTGGCCCACTAATGGGGATCGACCAATCTTAAGGTCCTTCGAGATGTGCCCCACCTACATCATTACACGCCCCATGTGCTGGAGCTCCTCCACATATCTCTGTACAGTCCCCAAAGGATCTGATGGATCCGGTTGTGATATTTCTACCACATACCCACCAAACTCACTATCCTCATCATCCTCTTCATCAGATGCATCCTCCTTGTCTGGAGGAAGGTTCTCCGCCCCTCCCTGTTCCTCTACTGGCTCTCCGGCTACAACCAACTCCTCTGTGGCCACTGGCGGCTGCTGGTATACCTCCTCTACCACTGGCTGCTCTGCTATGTTCATCACCGTGTCACTCCCCTGTGTCTGAATGGCTGAGCCTGCAACCTCTGTATCACCCCCCAACCCTTCTGGCAAATTTTCATCGGGTGTCTCAGCCACCTCCACTCTCAGGCCGTATGCTCCTAGCCAATCATCAATCTAGGCCACTCCCAGCGCTCCTGGTGGTGTAGCGGAGGGGACTTGCTCCTGGGGAGTGATGGTTCCCCAGGTCCTTGAGACTTCTAGCAGCTCGATAGGAACTGCTAGTGATGTCTCTGGCAGACCCTCTATTGCCACTCTTGGCGCTATCTCTTCTACAACTGTCGGCCCTGGCTGTATGGCTGCCAACCCTGTCAATGTTGTGAATCTTGGTGGTGGTACTGTGTCGCCGAAAGCTGCCGAACTCGAAGATATGGTGGTCACATCTCCTAGTGGTGCCCATCCTGGCAATGCGCTAGGTACTGCAGCTGCCACTCTCAATGTGCATCCGCCACCAATGGAGGATGCTGGGAGTGTGAAGGTGACTGTTGGTGCGCTTTCCTCACCTGCTGGCGGTGCTGGTAATGTGAACCCTGTTGGTTGAAACGAAACTGCTTCTGCCACCTCCATTCTGTTTCGCCCACCTACGACCAGTGACACTTCTTCGTCCTCCGACGAGCTCCTTGCTGAGGTTGAGGAAGACACCTCAATATGTTCTCCTTCCTCCCCACTTAGTGCCGATGTTTCTTCTTCTGTGGATGCTTCTCGGCCTTTCCTTTTCCTTCCTGTCATGGAGCCCTCTCCAGCCTGCTTGAGCTCCAATGTCGTCCAGTAGAATGTTGTTGGTAATCCTGGATCGAGATGTTTGAGTGGCTGCAATCGGCCCCACCTACCCTCCGGTACTTGTGTGTGTACAGCATCCAAGAACAAAGCAATGGCATGCTGGGTCATGTAAAAAGCCTTGTGCCGCTGGGACAGAAACTCTCGCATCCACTCTGTAAGTAACCGTGCCCAATTATATATTCGGTTGATGCTTAGTCCCACCATGTAATCTACCATCCATATGGCAATGTCGGACGCTCGGCTGGCACCTGTAAGTCGGCACTTCATCAAGTCCAATACGCACTTCCATTCGGTTGTAGCCAAATAATGTTTTCGTAGGTCCCTATTGCTGACGTTCCATATAGTATCTTTCTCCTCTGGTGTTAAATTGCTTCGGCACACCTGCTTAATTAGGACTTCCTTATGTTGCCGTGTCATCTTCTTTGGCTTATTAACTCCGATCCCTGTGGCTGAAACGCCGAAAACTCGTTCGAAATCCTGCGGCCAGAATGAAACTATAACTGGACAGCCTCTGTAATCTATCACCGACTTGTGGGTGTGCCTGCAATAATTTTCCACCATAGCTCTCAGTCAAGGTTCAAATTCTCGTGAATTGAAAAATGGCACCAAGACGGCTTTATCCACTCGAGCATGTTGTAGTGCAATCTTCAACGTGTGGTCATCGGCTGTGCTCCGCCACCACTGCTTGCATTCGTTACCAGTTAAATTCTCCCAGGACATCAGTTCAACGTCTGCATCCATTTTCTTTTTCTTTCCTACCGAGGCTATCTTTGGCTTAGGCTGCACAACTTTCTTTCCCTTGTCCATTGTATTGCTGATTTGGCAATCTTGGCCAACTTTATTTACTTCCAAACGGTTGTCGAAACTGTCTGACTGCAGTAACCGCCGTACCAAGTAAACCTGGGACTTTCGAATTTTTTGAAAAGACTACAATTGTTGTAGGCTTTGAAGCTGTCGTACGATTTGGAAGACTTCTATCAGTGAAGGTTGATGCCGTACGACCTGAAAAACTTCTGCCAATTAAGGTTGATGCCGTACAACCTAAAAAATTTATGCCAGTGAAGGTTGATGCCGTACAACCTGAAAAACTTCTGTTAGTGAAGGTTGATGCCGTACTATTTGGAAAAACTCTGCCAATGAAAGATGTCGTACTATTTGAAAAATCTTTGCTAGTGAAAGATGTACGATTTGAACCTCTGCTAGTGAAAGATGTCGTACTATTTGAAAAATCTTTGCTAGTGAAAGATGTCGTACGATTTGAACCTCTGCTAGTGAAAGCCGTACGATTTGGACTTCTGCCAGTGAAAGATAATGTCGTACGATTTGAACCTCTGCCAGTGAAAAACACTTCCGTACGATTTGAACCTCTGCAAGTGAAAGCCGTACGATTTGGACTTCTGCCAGTGAAAGACAATGTCGTACAATTTGAACTTCTGCCAGTGAAAGACACTTCCGTACGATTTGAACCTGATATAAGTGTTGTACGGTTTGCAAACTCTCAGAATGTTGTGCAATTTGAAGACAATGTAGATGTCGTACGACTTGGAAATGCTCTAGATGTTGTACGGATTGAGCTTCTCTATCTATCACAAATCGTACGATGTGAATCCCTGTGTTCTGCTTTTGAAGTCGCCTTTCCTATTGTTTTCTCTGCCCTAGTGGTTTATGTGGCCGTACGCCTTCCTCTTTGGCCGAACTTATGTCTCTTTTCACTTTGAAAATTTTTATTTTTCCCTTTGGCCGTACGACCTCCTCTTTGGCCCCAACTTTTATTTTAATTTTTATTCCTCTCCCTTTAGCTAGCGTTACCACTTTTATTATTTTTTTATTTTTTCTAGTTCCATTTAATAATTCTATCTTACTTCTTTTATTTCCGCCTTGTTTTTATTTTTCTTTCTTTTTCTTCAATTTTTTCTCTTTTAATTTATTTTTCTCTTTTTGATATTTTTAATATTTTTCTATTTTCACCATCTTCTCTCTCTTCATCTCTCTTCTTCTCTTTCCTGTTTATTTCTTTTTCTCTTCTTTCCTCGTACTCCATCATTTTCTCTAACTTTTAATTTGGATGCATAATACCATTTACACTTATGTGGAAATCTTTTATAACATTCTTCTTCACAACAAGTCCCTATGAATTTTACGTCAAACCATTTATCAAGTAAAGGAGCGAGACCAATACCTTTATATCGGTCGTCGACATACCTTCCTCCGTACTGTTGGTACCATGTAACATCTTCACCTTTTACTGTGGGAGGTCCGGCTGGATTGGGTATTATTTTCCAGAGTCTGTCTTTTGTTGCTATCTTCCTTACCCTCGGCACCTTCCTTCTCTCTCTTCTCATTAGCTGCAGTATTTCCTCCATATACCTGTCTACATGTGATAGGAACTTGTCCTTTGTCATGATCACAGTTTTTACACAAGTGGCTGTCTTTTCGAAGTATTCCTCCCATTGTTCGTCGTCCCATTCTTCCTTCTCTTCATCATTCTCTTTAGGTTGGGGTTCTCTTGCCGCTTGTTCTTCCTTCTCCTTCTGTGCCTCTTCATCTATTTCTTTTGCAAGATACCCCTTCCGTATGCCTTCATATGGTGCGACATAACTCCAGTGTCCGCCCATTCATTTCCATAGTGCAGGTGTCCCAAACACTGCATTGGTCAAGTGTTTATTTATCTGTGGTACCGCAATTCCTTCCACTTTCTTTTCCACCAATCTCTCTTCCATTATCTGGTTCCTACCTGATTCCATCCAGACTCCCTCTGATGCGTATCCGGGGCCTCCCAAACCCCAGTCTTGCTCTCTCAGTGCCTCTATCTGCACAGGCCAATCTTCCTTGGTGGCGTAGCCGAGCATATTGATGGCTATAATGTGTTCCTTCTCTTTTCTCTCCTGATATATCTTTAGCTTAGATCCGTTGATTGCACTCGGTAGGGGTGATCCATCCAAATTCTCGAGTTTTATAGACCCATTGTCGCATATTTCTTTGATCTTGAATGGTCCTAACCACCGTACTTTGAATTTCCCTAGTTTGATCTCGTTACGGCCGTTATACTTCAAAACTAATTGTCCTGGCCGGAAGTTCATTCGCTGGAGGTGTTTGTCGTGCCAATGCTTCCTTCTCCGTTGCATATTTTTTCGTGACCCATCGTGCCATCACTCTCCGCTCGTCTAGTTTGTTGAGTTCGTACAACCGTTCCTTCAAACTCTTTGTATCTCCTAACCAGTTCTCTATGGCTATCCATAGGCTCGGTACCATGTATTCCATTGGTACTACTGCTTCCTGGCCGTACATCAACTGGAAGGGTGTGTGTCCTGTTGTTACTTTGTATGTCGTACGGTATGCCCATAGGACGGCTGGTAGCCTCTCCTCCCAATCGGCTTCCTCTATACCACAAGACTTGTGAATAATTGCCACTAGTAACTTATTCGTAGATTCTGCTTGGCCATTGGCTCGTGGGTAGTATGGGCTAGATAGGTTGTGAAATATCCAAAACTCCGTTATCATCAGTCGGATGACGTGATTCACAAAGTGTCCTCCTCGATCACTTGAAATTTGGATTGGGATCCCGTACCGTGTCACTATCTGTTCATAGATGAATATGGCTGTGCTCTGGGCTGTGTTATCTGGCAATGCTCGTGCTTCAGCCCACTTCGTGAGATACTCTATCGCCACCACGAAGTATCGACACCGATGTAGGTGACTCACTTTTAGTGGTTCGATAAAGTCCAATCCCCATCACTCAAACAACTCCTGAGACTGGGATGGATAGAGTGGCATAAAATCCCGCTTCAGAGGTTTTCCCACTCTTTGGCAGGTATCACATCCTATTACCCACTCCCGTGCGTCTGTGTGCATCGTCAGCCACCATAGTCCTGCCAGAAGAATTTTTCTCACTGTGGCATTTGGTCCCATATGCCTGCCAGCCAAACCCTCATGTGCTTCCTTCAATACCCTTGGTATTTCCTCTTCTATAACACATCTTCAGAGGATCTGGTCGGACCCCATCTTGTATAGCAAGCCATTAATTAGCTGAAATGTTTTGCTTTTTAGTACGAGCTTTCTCCTCTCCGCCGGTGCCATTTCCTTGGGGAACGTGGATGTGGACAAGTATTCTCCGATCTTTTCGTACCATGACAAAAGTATTGCAATCTGAAACAGGTGTGCATCGAGAAAATCTTCGTTCACACCTCCTTCCGCAGGTTCGCTCGACCGTATTCTTGACAACTGGTCTGCGATCACGTGACTCTTCCCCGGCCGTACTATGATAGTGAATGTGAACTCCTGAAGTAATAGCAGCCACCTACTCACTCTGCCTTGGATTATAGGCTTGTTCACCAAATACATTAGGGCTTGATGGTCCACGTAGAAAGTGAATGGCGTTGCTAACAAATAGTGCCTAAATTTCTATACGGAGTACACCATCCCCAGTGCTTCGCGCTCAGTCGTACTATAGTTCTTCTCTGCCTTCAAGAGTAGCCGACTAGCAAAGAATACTGGTTGGTCCAGCCCGTGTGCTCCGACTTGTGCGAGTGTTGCTCCTATGGCAAAGTTTGAGGCATCCACATGTACATGGAATTCCTTGTCCCAGTCCGAGTACACCAGGATGGGTGAGCTGATTCGCCGATCCTTTAGTTCCTTGAATGCTTTTTCTTGTTCTTTCGTCCATAGGAAGGGTTGTCCCTTCCTTGTCAATAAGTCAAGCGGGTATGATACTTGTGCAAAATTCTTAATGAACCTCTGGTAGTACCCGACATGGCCGAGAAAGGACTTCACTCCCGTGACATTTTCCGGAGCCTCCATATGTACAATGACCCTTATTTTGTCAAGATTAGTCTTTAGCCCGGCTTTGCATACAATTTGGCCTAGTAACTTTCCCTGTGGTACCATGAACCTGCATTTCTTTGGGTTCAATGCTAGATGTGCTGCTCGGCATCTTTCCATGCATTCTCCAAGAGCCTTGAGATGTTTTTCCTTGTCACTGAAAATAGACCAGTCGTCTAAGAACGCCCTGAAATTGCCCACCGACATCTTGTCAAATATGTGCAAAATTATCCTTTGGAACGTGGCTAGTGCGTTACACAACCCGAATGGCATCCGGTGGTACGCGTATACTCCATCTTCCACCACAAAAGTTGTTTTCAACTTGTCTTCTTTGGCAATACAAATTTGGTTATATCCGGAAAACCCGTCCAAGAATGAGTACATTTCATGCCCAACAACCTCCTCCAAGATGGTATCGGTGAAGGGAATTGGAAACGGGTCCTTCACTGTTACTACGTTCAAACACCAGAAGTCGACACATCCGGATTTGCTCCGATTCTTTCTTTAAGGAAATGACAATTGGTGACACCCACTCGCTCACATTTACTTTGAAAATGACGCCTCCAACATCTTCTCTATCTCCTCTTGTACCTTCGCGGCATAGTTCTTATTCATCCTATACGGTCTCTTCCGTACGGGTTGGGCTCCTGGTACGAGCAAGATCCTACACCCGCACAGCTCCGGTGGTACTCCTTTCAAATCCTTGTATGTCCAGGCGAAGGTGTCCTTGTACTCCATGAATATTTTAAATGTCGCCGCCTCCAGTACGAGGTCCCAATCATCATCGACGAGGATCTCCCTAGGCTTCTCTTGTTCCCCCAGATTCACCCTTTTGAGTGTCAGTTCCTCGTACTTGATGAGTTTATCTTGTTCCGGCTTGTGGGTTGGTGTGTCGTCTAATTTTGCCGTACCTTCCTTATATTCGCCGTACACTGGCGGGAATGTCTCACTGGTCAGGCCCTTATCTTTGCCTTCTTCTCCTTCCTTGATCTGCAGCATGTTGCAATCTAGGTGAAAGACTTCATAATCCTCCATCTGCCAGTGGAATAACCCGTTCAATGAACTGGTTTCATCTTCCGAACAACTTCCTATTTCCAGTACCCCTTCCTCATTTGGCTCCATTGTTTTCCTTTCTTCATCGCCATCCAATCCTTCCTCAAAGTCTGAAGACGCCAAGTCCTCACTAACCGCCTGATTCTTCAAATCAATAATATACTTCTTCCCATGGCTCTCGATCGAGAGGGTATTCTTCTTCCAGTTATGGTTTGCCTTAGCGACGATTAGCCATCCACGTCCCAGTAGTGCATCGTACACTTTTCTCTCTAGGGGGAGGACGACAAAATTCAATAGGAATTGTTGCGTACCTATCACCACTTTTTGTGCCATCAGTGTACTGATTGGTTTGATATTATGTTGATCGGCACCCACCAGTTGGAATGTCGGCAGCCAGAGTGTGGGTTTCCCGAGGCTCTTCCATGTATCCTCAAGTAGTACGTTAACTCTCGATCCTCCGTCGACGATGGTATTAGAGAGTTTCATCCCCAGGATTTCCATCTGTACAACGGCCGGTTCCTCCCGCCACTTATTGCAAGTAGCGTTGGATCCGTGGTTGCTCTTGTTGGTTTTGTGGTGTCTTCGCTCGGACCCATTTGAGTATTGTTTGTCATGATATTTGTGAGTGCTACTCTTAGTTGCGACATGGTTTGCAGAAGGTATGTTACCTTGACTGGTATAGTTGTGTGAAGTACTTGTCGTACGATGTTCTTTTCCAACTCTGACTGCAACGGCATACTAGCCGCTTTGGTAGTTCTCCGTTCATTTGCCATTGCTTCTTCTACCTCCGCCCTGGCTTCTCGGAGTCGTTCTTTCTCCGTACGGGGGTCCAGATAGTTAGCCTTCTTCGTCTGCGCCCTTGTAAGTGCCAGGACTTCTTTGTTGGCGACCTCCAATATGTTGATACCTTTCTGCTTGGGACAGTCGGTGTCTTCGTGATCGCCCGAACCGCACCACTTGCACAGCTTCCCTCCGACGCCTTGGCCGCTCTAGAATTCCCTGGCAAAGTGGCCCCATTTGCTACATCTTCGACATTGGATCATGGGCCGACCTTTGCTATCATATTGGATTTTGCTTCTTGGTGCGGTGTTTCTCTGATTGTTGTGATAGCCGCCAGGGGATGTGTTGTTATTCTAATGCTTCAGTGGTGTGGTCGGAGGGGTAGATTGTTCCCCTTGTGTGAAGAACACTTGCGCACTCCATGTTTTCAAATTGTACGGGCATTCTTTGACGGAGTGTCCCATAACTTGGCAGATGTCGCAGAACATCTTCTTTGGGCAGTTTGCCTTTGTATGGCCTTCTATTTTACATTCCGTACACCATAGTTCGGTTGGTTCCTTAGATCCTTCCTTGTTTGCTTTTAGTTCCTTCATCATCCTTAGCATGTCACGACGGAGTGCTTGTACAGTTTTTGATTCATCCCCGCTTTCCCCCGCACTTTCTTCATCACCATGCTTCTTCCCTCTAGAGGATGTCTTGTTCTCGCTTTCAATATCCATCGCACGGTTGTATGCTTCAGTGTACGAGGATGGAGGGACTACCTTCATGTTCTTACGTAGCGAGGGAAGCAGCCCTTTGATAAACCATCTCTTCTTTAAACCATCTGTTGGTTGCAATTCTAGTTTCCCTAGTAGGTCTTTTAATTTCCAGTTGTAAGTTCGTACGCTTTCGTTCTTCCCTTGTTTGGTGTTGTAAATCTCGACCACAATTTCACTGTTGTCTCTCAACAGTTTGAATTCTTCTTGAAATGCCTACTTCAACACCTTCCATGAAGCTTTCTGTACTCAGTCCAACTCCGAGTACCAGTCAATGGCACTGTCTCGGAGTGTCGTTGGAAATGCTTTCAACCAATTATCCTAGTCATCTTCTCCACTCGCTATCCAAATTGTCTCGCACGTTTTACAGTGTCGTAGTGGATCCTCTGACCCATTCCCCGTAAACTTCGACAACTTTTGTCGTTCTGGAGTCACCATCCTACCCCGCTGTCCTCCCTGTGTATTGCACCTGACTAGATTGGTTTTGGTACGTTCTGGTGCGTCACTTGCACTCTCGGCCACGTGCGAGTCACCCTTTCATCCCCTGTCAGCATCCTCTACACCTTGGGTTTCCTGGGCTCTGCTTCGGTGCTCCCTCTGCCAAGGGGTCTTGGGCTTAGATCTCCCTGTCCTCCGTCCTTCGTCATCGTACGATATGGACAACTCCCGAAAGCGTTGGATACTGTTCTCAAGTTCACCACTCAAGTCTTCCTCATTTTCTTGGTTTTTATGTTTTTCTACATACAGGGTGACGAATGGTTCCTCGTCCCTCTCTTCCACAGACTGCTGATGTGCTTTACTAAATCTCAGCCGCCGGTTTTCTTGCTCTTGTATTCTTAATGATCGCCGAATTCTTTCCTCCTCCGCTTCGTGCTCGAATGGTACTCAGTTCTTGTCCTTGTTCGGCCATACGGGCATTTACAAGTCTTTCACGCGATCGTTGTTGGTTGCCAGGGGTACGTCTCCGACTAGTATCCCTTTCTTCCTCTTCCCATTTGGTTCGTTCCTCGTACCGCTGCAAGATTTGCTGCATTCGGCGTTCTTGTTCCTCCTCCGCCCGAAGGTCTTGTAGGATGATGGAATGACGAGCCAACAATCTTGGCATGTAGTGGAGAAGGTGATCAACCTCGTTGTTTACTTCGAGGCGATCCCAAATAACTGCCTCAGGGACTTCTCGTCAGAGGGCTTGCCTCCATATGTGGTCTCGTAGGGATATGTTCCAGAGATTTGTCAAATCCCATGTCAAGTCGTCCTCTCTTTCTTCATTCGTTACTATGGTTTCGTCCGCTAGTCGGCCCATTACGCTGCCATTACACCGAGTGCTTCCTTGGTCCGCTTAGGCAACGGCGCCAAATGTTTACCTCGCGGAGTGTCTATATCAACGTACTACGTACACAGGAAGTAAACGGAACTATATGTAACATACAGAACAGAACAATACAATATGCTAGAATCATAAGATGTTTGTATTCATATCCAGTAAATATCACCATGTACAATCACAAGTATATCCGTGCTAACAATCATGGAATCATAATCATAATGACAACAGTAGTGTCCTCCCGACTACAAAACTGAGTACATATAACGTTCGGCGGTTGGTTGAGCAACCAACCGTCATGACGTTCCATAACAACCTGCTACAACTAATCGGGACTTAATTACCTGAAAGTACATGCCAACAATTATTCCCACTAAGACTATAGTTTTATTGCATTATAATAACTTGGCCGACTACGGCCGACTACGCTAAGGATATTTAGCCACTTACAGTGTACTTTCAAGATAAGCTTGGTATGGTGGAGAATCAAGCCCTAGCTGAGAAGGAGTCTCGATATCAATGATCCTCTTTAATGCATTTCTCTTTGAGAGAGATTTGAGGTGCAAGCCCTTGTTAATGCATTTATCTTTGAGATTTGAGGTGAAAGCCCTTGTTTCTACCCTCTGGGAGAGCCATGGTGAAACGTCACGATGAGGTGACAACATCATGTTGAGTGATGAGCACTTGTGCATATCATCCATGGGTGTAGCCATGATGGTTGATATCATGGTGAGGTGATATCTTTCTTTTCCATCCATGGGTATAGCCATGATGGTTGATATCACGATGAGGTGATATCTGATATCACAATGAGGTGATATCTTTCCTTTCCACATATGGGTGTAGCCATTGTGGTTGACATCACGATGAGGTGATATGTCTTGTGCAGCTGGAAGTTTTCTCCCTAGCTGAGAGGGAGTGTTGATGTTTATGCAGCGTTGGTCATCACTTCCAGCCAATCTCCTTTACTTCATGATGATAAATTAAATAATAGCAAAAAGCTATTTAATTTATAGAGCCATCGTTTTTTATGAAGAGGCATGATCAATATTAATTATATTTAATTATGAAGAAGCTCTGAGTTAATGAGGAGGCACCTCATTCATTTAATATTTAAGAATTAACATTTAATTATTATTAATTAAATGGGGCCGACCTAAAGAAATAATATTTATTATTTATTATTGGTAAATTCTTTATGAGGCCGACCTACTTCAAGGGTCACATCATTTTGTATTTATACAAGGTGGGATTTGCTAAATTGATCATCAAGTTCATTCACCATATTCGCACTCCTTGGAGAAGTTCGCACTTGAGCAGCAGATCATTGCACTGTAGCAGCAGATCATCATTTTGTAACAGCAGGTCGTCATTTTGTAGCAGCAGATCTATTTCAAGGAGAAACAGATTCACTTGTATCTGCATCTAAGAGAGGTGCTTATTATTCATTGTATCAATATTGGCATTGTGTTGTGCCTGAGTTGTAAGCAGATTTCTGCTCTTACTGCTGCAATATATAAGAGATATAATTGCTGGGTTTTTCTCCCTCAAGAGGAGGGTTTTCCCAGGGTATCTTGTTGTGTCTATTGTCTTATGTGCTGTATTTTCTGATTGCTTTCATTTCTGATCCTAAAACTAATAGTATTCCCACTCTTAGTGGAAGAGGCTGGCCTCGCCACCTTGTTTACTTTGTTTAAGCATTATCATTCCCACCATTGGTGGAAGAGACGGGCCTCGCCGTCTTGCATATTGTATTGGGGTCGGCTTGCCATCCTCCTTTACTTTCAGTTTTCACATTGTTGATCGACTGAGTCGTCTATTTACTTTTTGTACTTGCATTCATATTGTTGATTGGTTGTGCCGTCAAATCACTCCCGCTGAAATACACGATCGAGTTGCATAGACTTTACTTTCCAGCATTGTACTTCATTCAATTTGGAGACTAACGATCCCCGGCGCCATATGCTCACACCTTGCCCAACATTGGAATCCTGGTGTACATTCTTGGCGTAGGGTTACTTTCAGTAGATGATTTGATTTTGGCTAACGTTGACGGGTGCCATTGTTGAAGTGTTGTTGCAAAAATTTGAAAAAATTATAAGGGGGTCATTTCACTCAAACATGTCAAACATATGCCCAGATTTCTGCTCTATAAATCAGATCTAAGACTAAGATTGTACATACCACAAATATGCAAATTAGTCTTCAAGTATCAAACCCTAGATGGGCAAATCATTCCTTGGCAAACGCTTAGGGTTTGCTGCTCCAGAAATGCAAAATCGCCCTCCAAAAATGGGCGCTCAAGTCTTCTCCAAAGTGGCACTCCAAATTAGGGAAAAACACTAATGCAATATGCACACAAAATGCCACAACAATGCTGCTCCAAATTTGATCTGCAAATCTGATTATACAATGATGCTCCAAAGCCTCCAAAAGTCTCCAATGAAGTGCAATTAGAGCTCCATTATGAGTCCTCCACAAGATGAGCAAGGTTTTTGTCCAATTCACCGTATTCACAAGGGTTTTCGTCCTTGGAATAAAGCCCAACGAAAGTTGCAGCCAAAGAGAAGAATCTCCAAATGAAAAATATGATATGAATCGATCCCCAAATGACCTCAAATGTTCTTATATTTATAGCCACCTTTCCCCTCCAAATCTGGTCAACCTCCTCAAGGCAAAATATTTATTTTATTTGCTTTTCTTTTTCTCCTCCAATCTTGGCCGACCACAATAAAGTATTCTTATTTTATTTTTATTGTCTTCTCCAAGGGAGCGAACCTCTTTATGACCCTTGATATTACATTTTTAGGCCCTTGCGTAGGTCATCCACCTTCAAGGCCATTTTATTTAGTTTATTTTACTTTCCAAATGGCCCATAAAAATATAGGAAGTCACTTCATATCTTCAATTTGCCCAATAAAATTGATTAAATATAATATTTAATCGATTAGGTCATTCCCTTTAGCCCTTTGGCTTAGCCTACAGGAAAAGGATAGGCTAACGGACCCCATTAGGTGACCACTCAGAAAATGGGGACACTGCAAACATTTATGCCAGTTAGTGAGTCATATCTACCAGTTGGTGAGTCATTTCTACCAGTTGCAAGTTTATTTACTCTGGATGCAGGTTCATTTCTGTGAGTTGCAAGTTCATTTCTGCAAGTTCGCCAAACTTGCCAAACGTTGTGAAATTAGCCATACTTGCCAAACACCATGTGAAATTAGTATAACATACCAACATAAAAATGTCTTTTGAGGTGTTAAATGGTCAAATTTTCGGCTGCAAGTTTGTGGGAAGCTAGACTCAGGTGTCTAGCTTTTGCATATCAAAAATCTTCTCTTTTGGAGCCCATTTTAATTGAATTTAGCCAAAACATATTAAAGACTGTTTTATGGAATTTTGGGGACTCAAACAGATGGATCTTGACCTAAATTTTGGTTTCTAGATGGCTCAAGGTGAGTAAACCCCATTTATAATCTTAGGACCAATCCGATTTAATGAGGAAGCTATAGCTTCAGCACTGAGACTGCATTCTTATTGGGTGCATGTTGGTGATGTTCATCGTCAACCATCACTGTTCGAGTAAAAGAACCACCAGATCTCCTCATTTCCTTCCAAAAGAAACAGCATGGAGTGATCCCCTGACATGTAGAACACATTAGAATCAAGTTTCAAGCCCTTGTATTGCCATCTCAGTGTAGAACCACTAACAAACAGTCATTAGCCACTAGGTATGTACTAGTCAATCTCTTGCTGTTTAAGCATCATTTATCGCATCCCTTGCTCAGGCCTGAGCGGAATGATATTTCAATCTCATAGATGACCATGTTAAACCATTGAATTGATCATTTTTTTAACAAGAAGCAATAAATGGAAGCTAGCCAAGAAAGTTTCAAGCTACCATATAAGAATTGTAAACTGTTGCCTTAGGCCCTTATGTGTGGCAATGCAGGCATTCAACTCATTCAGTATGCTAATAAAACCTAGAGAGGCTTCGTTGATAAAAGCTGATCAACAAGTGGATTTTGTTATATCCTGGTGGGAGTAGCAGTGGCATAGATAAGCAAAAACAAAAAAAATGTTGCGATATGTTGCACAGCATCCAAAACACAAGGTTAGAAAAGTTGTGAAGTTTGGTGGAAGACATTAGTAAATGACAAAATGGTCCTTCAATTTTGATGTCTGACAACCAAAGTTGCACCTTTATGTGCAAGAATCCAGTACTTCGTTCAAAGAAAAAGCATATTGCCATGCACAATCAATTTGTTCATAATGAAGTTTGTCATGGAGAAACTGAATTGCATTCTATGCAGACTCAAAAAATAGTTGCACTTTATTGACAAAAAACATTGTACAATGAGAGATTTATATATGGCAGAAAACAGTTAAGACTAGCAGAACTTTCATCTCAGAAGGTGCTTAAAATAATGCAGATTACAAACACTCTAACTTCATACAGCTGTTATTTGGATTCATTTTAACTGATGGAATGATAAGAATTTCACATTAGGAATGCAGTGTTATTTTCTGTGTCATTTAGAGGGTAAGATTTATGGAATCAGAAATGATGTACTTTCCTTTCTGCAGAGGGTATATTTATAGTTTGATGTACATACAATTCTTTTGTGTATGACTTTTCTCTGTTCTGTGTCTAATTTCTTCTCTGGCATATTTATTCTTAGTGCCTCTTCAGTCTGCTCTATTTTTTCAATATCAGAGCAAAGATGAACAAGTTATAGGTGCAAGATGCAGGAAAGTTTGTATCCAGAACAAAATCTCATCAAAGGAATATCTAACTATAATAAACAGCTTGTAGATTACAATTTACAACCTTCCCATAGATAAAAACTAAGCTAAAGAGGACCCACATGGCATGACAACAAACAGCTGCCAATAAAAGTACGGGAGAGATTATGAATGCTAAAACATCAACTCAAGGACTTATCGCCGCTGCACCCTAGAATATTCTCTGAGCATTGACAAAAACTTTTTAAATTTATAATTCCCCCGAGGAAGAGATTGGAGACGGCGATTTCCTTTTTCCAGGGAATTCCACAGGTCAAACTCCCAAATTTACACACCCATCCACAATGTAGTACCAGAAGAGGAAGGATGCTAAAACATCAACCGGGGAGTTGTGGCGTAGCTAATAAATAAATATTAAAAATATAAATTGATTTTTTTAGCTTTGCATACATCTGTCTTTTATTTTAATTCCACCAATGAAAAGCTATAAGACCTCAGTTTCCTTTTTTTCATGAAGTTCCTTCAGCCAAACTCCTGAATCCAAACACATTCACGCTCACAAGGACCCTATGCCCACCAGTGTTTTTTCACATGACAACACTACATTTCTACTGCTAGACCACAGTCCCTCTACCACATGCCACCGGACTAAAAGAAGACACTACTGTACTGAAAATAACATTGAAGAGTTTGCTACTAACACCCTAATGGTGACTGCTCGGGATACTGAAATACTCTATCGTCAAGCTTAACTCAACTAACACTGTGCATCACAATCTTTCTCTGCAAGAACAATCAACACTCTGGGCATTAAAATGGGCAGTACCTCAGTGATAGAGTACCTTAGCATGCTAATAGGAGGTCCTAGATTTAAGATTTAGTTGTTCCACATCAATTTTACTCCATTTTTTTAAACCTAAGCAAAATCATGGTTTTATTTGCAGTCATGTAATAAATGTAAATTAGCATTTTAATCAATATTAGCCTTCCCCACCCCATCCCACAAACCTAAGCCTAAAAAAAGCTTGTTTTCGTATTCATGTACTAAATGGAATAGACTTTGGAATCTCTGATCTGGGAGAGAAACAAAAATGCATACCCGGTGTAAATTTTTGCCATTGTGCTGCAACTCCTCGTCATCACTTTGACATTTATTACAGAACCTTGAATAACGCAAATCCATGGAGTTCGAAGGTAAAAACCAGGCATATCTAGGATCATCAGGCAGGCATTTCATGGAAAGTTTATCGAATACAATACACATGGATAGACCCGAAAAGTGCCTGCTGAGTTTTTTAAATACAACTCCACAGTTCAACATGCCGCCATTAAGTTAAATATTATCCCAGCAAACAGTTGAAAACGGCTTCCCCTTGTGAAATTGTGGGAAGGCCCTGAGGATCGAACCCATGATCCATTGCTCCCTTACCATTTAAGAGCAAATCTGAAAACAAGTATCATTTATGATTTAATGTGTCTTCAAATTCTACAATCTAATCTAATTTAATAATTTTGTTTTTACTTTAATAATCTCTTCCTCGAGGAACAATGGGTTTTGTTTCGAGGCAAAGCTTTGGCAATTGGTAAGGAGAGCTTGAAAAGCCCAAAGCCCTCAACACTATTGTTTATCTTCTGTTTTTCCCTAAACTAAAAAAAATAGGTAACTTCGAAAATTATTACTCTCTATTTTTCATTGTTTTTAATTAGTTGTTCACTTAAATCTAGAATATAAATTAAAGTATAATAAAATATTAAAAATGTAATTTAGATTTTAAATTAAGAATTTAGACTAAGAAAATTTGGAAATAATGTTGGAAGTTTTGGAAAAGATCTATTATAATTCATGCTATCTTTTTGTTTGATTTTTGGAATAGCTTGGGATGTTTGCATTCATCAGCTTGCTTTCTTCTAGTTGTTTGGGACTTTAGTCCTTTTATTTTTTGGCAGATTTGGTTGGAGTGTAATTGGAGAATCTTTTGAGAGTGAGAGAGCATAATCTTGTAGGTTGGTTTAGAATCAAAAAATGATTAAAGAAATGATGGATGAGCCTCTCACTTTGTTTGACTTGCAATTAGTCAATCTCTTAGAGATATCCTATCGCTTCCCTCTCATAATAGATCCAGAAATAGGATTCAAGGTTCTAAGAGAGTGAATAGATCTAGAACATGGAGCCTGCCCCCTAGAGTTGTCCTTAAAATTAATATTGATGGCTTGTCTAGGGGCAATCTGAGTGTTGAAGGAATTGGTAGAATTAATTAGGATAGTGAAGGCTTGATTCATTTTATTTTCTCAACTTATATGGGTTCACACTCTAATAATCAAATAGAAGCTTGGGCAATTTTAAAGGCTCTAGAAAGAGCATATGCTATGGGATGGAAGTCTTATGTGAAACAGATTTTATGATTCTCATTTCCTTGTTAAATAATAGGAATTTTCAAGAGGCTTCCTAAAGCTTAGCAACTACTGCCAAGAAACTTCTACATCTTGCCATGAATTTTGAGTTATTTTTTGTGTGCATGTTTTGAGAGAATAGAGTAGGGTAGTAAATTGCTTAGCTAAACGGGCCTCTAAATGGAATTGTAGCTAGGATATTTTTGAGTGGGGTGATTTAGATCATGACAAATCAGGCAGCAACTATGTAAACTTATTCATGATGATCAAAGAAGGTAGCCTCGACTTGTTGTGGTCATGAAGTAAGTGGAATTTTGATCTTGTTTTGAGTGCTATGTGGTGGTTTTGTAGGATCCCTTGGTGGATGATTCTTATGTTGTATGTTATTCTAGCAAAAAATATCTAGAAATTATTTTGGCTTGTATGTATTTAAGAGTTCTTGAATAAAATTCTTATTTTTTTCCTAAAAAAATTAAGAATTTAGAAAACAAATACTAAAAAAATAAAGAAAATTAGAGAGAAGAGATATAATTATGTAGTTTGTTTGATATTTAATATAGTTATGTTATCTATTTTAGATCAAAAGAAGAATTTTAGAAATTGTATTATGTTTTATACTTCTTTATTTTTAGTATCTATGTTTAAAGGATGAAGCCACCTTCAATTTTGTATGTACGATCACACCCCTATTGTAATATGGCAACCCATCACTAAAGTAAAATTTCCTAAGTTTTCACTTTCAAGTAAATAAACTTTGTAACTTAACCATTGCTAGAAAAAAATTATTTTCTTTATTGAGAATAAATGAACATAGGTGTCATAAAAATATTCAACATTGATTCCATTCCAATATAATAATTCACATATTACAATATTCCAAAGAACGTGTACATAGTACATACATAGCTCAACTGAGCTTCAAAGCAATAGAAATAGATGGTCCAAGAATCTCCTTTCAAATATTGGTCTTTTGTTGCCTACTCAGGAGGAGAAGCATCACTCAAGCACTTTTTCGCCAACCACAGACTCACATGTGGTCCCCCACACATTTATCATATGATAGATGGCCCTACCCTTCAATCAAGAGATTGGTGGATTAACCTTGTAATGACAACCATTCTGAGCTTAGTGTTGTGTCCTACATGACTAGAAATTGTAAACCCTACAATCTGGAACTAGCATGCACAAATGGATCACGATGAATTGACAGTGGAGCCAAAGGCTAACACACTACTTTGGCTAAAGTGTTCTCATTCAATACTTTGAGTGATAGTCATCCTACTCACATACACTACTCAAGCTCGATTTGACTTTAGGCCACTATAATCTATACATAGGTATTTCCTCCAATGGGTAATCTTTAACCCTAGAAACATCCTATTCCCTTTGGACCCATAAACTCTATGGTATTTTTACTCACAAAGCATAGGTACAAATTACCCTCCATTCAATGGATAATCAAATCCCAAGAGTAATCACTAGCTATCTAATATAATCAAATAACTTTAGCTATGAATAACCCTTAATCTATCCTTGTTTAATCAATCCTAGTATCTTAATACTAATGACAAGCATCCCCTCCTATTATGGAGTAAATAAAAGCACTTTCATAGAAAAGCATAAACAACTTCTTTTTCCTTTCCAAGCAAATGCTATGTTTTCCTAATGCAAGTAACCTCAAACAATTCAAATAAAGCATTCAATTTTCAATCTTTTTATAAATAAAGACAAAATAAGAGAAGAGTAGATCCCCATGCCTATAATACGCTTAACCAATTGACTGACTTGATGCACATCCTTCCTACAACAACTTTAGATTTACTTTATCAACCCAAAGCAAGCCTCTTACTCAAAATAATGCAATACTCTCACAAGGTGACTCTCAGCTCTCATAGAATAATGCAACAGAGTAAATTTGTAGAAGAATAATGATGTGTCCAAATGAGAGAACTAGCCTCTCTATTTATACAGAAAATGGAGACTTTGCAGCCTATAAAAAAGGCATGCTAATTGATAGCTATGTCCATGCAAGTCGACTCGTAACACACAACTAAAAGGTGACAACAAACTAAGTGTAAACTCAACATAAAATGCTACCGATCGACCCTTCTATTTGACAATAGTAAAAGACTACTTTAAATGTGCACATGCCTAAATGATGACAATCGGATTGCAACTAAGATAGAATTCTATAGACTTGAGAGCTTTCATAACTTGGCATCATGTTGCAGTCAATATTCCTAGCTTGTTGGCATGGTTTCACTCTTTTCAATAGTCTATAGTTCACAAGCAACACTCAAACAATGTCGACTCAATCATGGTTTTACTGAGCAACAGATCATAGATGAGTCACCCTTCAAAATGGCATTTAAAAAGGTGATTTGACCATTTCATATCTTTTTGTATTATTTTCCTATTATCATGTGTTTTATACTTTATTTTTTAGCTTATAAATATACCATCGCTTTGCATAAAAGCATCCAAATTAGAGTAATTCATTGTTTAATAATTAAGAGATGCATTTCCAATAGTATCGACTATGGTTTTCCTCCATATCAACCTTTATTGTTGTGTAATACTTTGCATGAGGTTTTATCTTTATCCAATGTTAACATATGTATTATTTGGCCTTTAAATACTTTGTATATCTCATATACCAATCGGCTTATGTTCATATATATAAATCGCCCTCAAAGCATTACATATATATAAATATATATTTATATATGTACATATACATACATATATGTACATATACATACATATATATTTACATACATATATGTACATATATACATACATATATATGTATATATGTAAATATAAATATATATTTATATTTGTACATATACATATATATATGTATATATATACATCAATAGTTAGCATTAATGCTATATCACATATATATATATATGTATATGTATATGTATATATATACTAATATATATAAATATCCCATGTCAATCAAGTATGTATACATTCGATATACAAATGAGTACAAACAAGTTAACATTCACATAATAATAATAATAACCATATCGACCGTATATATATATACATGCATACATACATATATATATATTCCTCTATGTGCATGTATGTGTATGTATACTAATATATCTGTATGAACATTTTTTTTTGTCAAACATACGTATATATCGATATGTGTATACATATGGATATATGTATATATCTCATATATATATACACAGGTTTTGATTGCACAATCCAGCACATACACAATTACCATCGTGTCGATAGAGAATAGACGTGTGGTGTATTAATACATATACGCGTTCATGTCGTATTGTCCATTTGATAGCTCCATACTCATAAGCGTGCATAGGTACGTCTACCTATGTACTCTCATGTACGTGTTCCTTCATGCATATGGTCTATCATCGACATGCATATGTATACATATACATACATTCCATGTGTGTTCACCTCATCAATACAAGCATAGCAATATAAGGAATAACTCATAAGCTCAAAATGTATAAACATCATCCAAGCATGCATTCAATAGTAATCAAGACCCTTACTAATGCAAACACATCATACTAAGGATGACTTACCAACTCCCAACATAATAACTTGACTCTACCATCTACTATGAGTGTGTGTGTATGCTCAGTTAGGTTACGTTATTGGTTACCCGACCAAGTTCTTTTCCTGAGTGATACTTCCCCTCACACCTTGAGGATTTGAACATATGCCTGCATCAAACTAACACATTCCCACAATAGCCAGTTGTTCAACAAAAGATGCATTACACAATATACTCCATAGTTAGAATATCTAATTCAATAATCATCCATTTCACATATATGTATTTCTTCACATATCATTAAATGAAATAACATTTATTCATAATTCATTGATAACAAAATGTAAGCACATTTTATTCTCATACATAATTCAAATTACATTCATATTTACCCTCCATAGTAATAGTAAATAGTCTATACACAATTGGGGTGTAACACCTATCCTTTTATTGTGTTAGTAGCATGTGCACTCATTCCAATGTCCTTTATGGTCTTATAGATTGTACATGTTATGAAAATGGGTATTTAGACAAGGTGGTTTTATAGGCACCTTTGGAGGTTTATTTTGAGGGGCTCAATAATATAGCTTCCTCAATGATGATTATGCCTCACAAAAAATTAACAAGATTGAAAAAGGAAGTGCCTCAACAAATGTGAAAAAGTACAAATATTGAGTAGCTAGATAAAGAGTACATACTAATCATTTGATTTAATTTAATTTATGTGATTTTTAATCAATCAAGTGTAATGTAAGGGCCCAATCCCATTTTAATGAACTTCCAAAATTGAACAAAATATTTTGTGCTTCAAACCCATAAACAAGGGAGCAAACATAACAAACCACACCATGAATTCCACATAAGTGATGGGATGTAGCTAAATAAAAATAACTAACATAAATATTTAACTAAGTCAAAAATCTAGAGGACCCATCTTAATATGGTCTAGCCACACCTTATGGACAAATTAATTAGTGTTTCTTAAGATGGGCTTGTTAGAAATATGAAAACATATGAATAACTCAAGAATTTTTAATGAGATATATTATTATAAAATTGTAAATGCATAAATAAAAATAGAGCAAAGATTTTGAGGGATGTGAAAAAATCCAAGATGATAAATCTACATAAAGAGCTTACAAAGAGAATCTACCGAATCGATCAAAAATATAAGCTAGGTAGTCAACAGATTTAAACTCGAGTAGATGGTGAAGGTGGCAAGTCCAGCCAATAGGGAGTAACCACCAAGTAATCTAAGAATATAAAATGTAGCTCCCTTAGAAGATTATGACACCTCAACAACCCAATCACCTAATTAATACTCATTTATTAACATAAGAAATCTTATTCAAAGTATAAGAAAAATCTAAGAAAAAATTAAAAAACATACACTAACAACCCCCCTTGAGCATAGCTTAGGTGGGTGAAAGGATGGCTCCCAAAAAATCATAATGAGGTACCCATGTACAAAGAGATCCCCCCAAAGATAATAATCCCCCTCACAAAAGGAAAATAAGTGCTCCCTAAAAATATAAATAGATAAAAATTAGACTAATAAGCACTACCAAAGTGGTCACCTATCGCATCCCCAACAATTCTCACAAATGAAATAGCTTGTTTTTAGTGAAGGGTTTGGTAAATATTTCTGTGATATTCTCTAATGTCGAATAGTACTAAATATTAATGATATGATCATGAATCACTCCTAGATGTAGTACATATGTATCTCAATGTGTTTGATCCTTTGGTGATGGACTAAATTCCTTGAGATTTGTATTACACTCTAGTAATCATAAAAGATGACTAGGGGCTTTCAAAGTCAAATCCCAAACTTTGTGAGAATGTTTTGAATCCAAATGGCCTTTGTGGTAGCATTAACTACTCCATACTTAGTGTTTATACATGAAAGAGTAGTTTCAAGATACTTCTTGCTTGACCAAGAAGCCGGATTGGAACTAAGTGATACAATACCCTAAAGTAGTCATGCAGTCATAAGAATTGCCTACCCAATCTGAATTTGTGTCCCACCAAGTTAATATCCACAATACTAAATCCCATAACTATGAGTTCCCTACATAAAGTGGAGTAACCACTTGGTTTCTTTCCAATGTAACTCATGGGGCTCCTACATGAATTGAGAGACCAATTCCACATCATATGAAAAGTCAAGTCTCATGTAAGTCAAGTATATGAGACTCCTAACTAATTAGGGATACAAAGTAGTATCCACCAAATGGTGTAGAATAGTGAGCCTCAAGTTTGACCCCTCACAAAAATGGAGTCAATATAGGCTTATAGTCAACCATCTAAAATATGGAGAGCATATCAAGAGAAAAATTAGGTTATCAAATGAGGATGTATGAAGTGTTAATTTTTTAGATCAAATATGCACAATAAGAAAAAAATCACAATATAGAACAAAAGACATGACAATTTATCCTGGGAAAAACCATCTACTCAAGGGAAAAACCCAACAACAAATTAATCACTTATAGATCAGATACAATAGTGCAGAAGTAGCACTCCAAAATTAGGCCTAGAAGGGCCGAATATAATAAAATAGTCCAACATTGTAGATAGTGCAAAATTCTTAGCAACAAAGAATAATCGAATCTCCTTAAATATGAGTCTCCTTCTTAAACGCGAACTTGCTTCTACATATCAGGAGATTGAATTGTGTTGAATTGAATTATGAATGAGGAAACTCTCTCTCCAATATATACATGTCTAGACGTTTCTCTCCTCTTGAGTCGACCTAGGAAATTCAATATTTTGTTTATAATGATTAGGCCGACTAGCCTTATGAATTGATTCTTTTGGGAAATACCTCCCACAACTACTTAAAAACACTAACACTCCCTCTTAGCTAGGGAGGTATTCTCAAATATCTGGTCATGGATTCTCTCAACATGACATCCACAATGGCTACACCCAATTGTGGGAAGCACAACTCAGTCTCGGAGATGTGATTTTTATAAGGGTTGTCACCTCATATTTCTCAGTCTCAGAGAAATATACACTATAAGGGCTTTCACCTCATATTTCTCAGTGTCAGAGAAATATGAACTACAAGGGCTTTCACCTCATATTTCTCCATCTCAGAGAAATATACGCTACAAGGGCTTTCACCTCATATTTCTCCGTCTTAGAGAAATATACATTACAAGGGCTTTCACATCATATTTCTCCATCTCAGAGAAATATACACTACAAGGGCTTTCACCTCATATTTCTCCATCTCAAAGAAATGTACAATACAACAAATCTTAATGATGTTGCGAATCCCTCTCAGCAAGGGCGACATTCTCCACCACCCCAAGCTTGCCTCGGAATTGTGAAAACTTTACCTTGGAAAGAGGCTTGGTGAGGATATCAGTTGTCTGATCATCAGTGCAAATATACTTGAGTTACATTGCTTTCCTCAACACCATGTCTCTGATGTAATGACACTTGATCTCCACATGCTTTATCCTATCATGAAATATAGTATTGACAGAGAGCTTTACATAGCTTTGGTTATCACAGTGAATCAATGTCGGCTCTAACATCTAACCAAACAATCCTGCAAGGAGCTTTCAAAGCCATACTGCTTCATAGGTTGCTACACATGCTGCAATATATTCAGCCTTTGTTGTGCTTAGTTCCATAGAGGTCTGCTTTCTGCTACACCAAGAAATCATGGCAGACACAAACTGAAGCAACATCAAGAGGTGCTCTTCCTATCAGCTACACTCCTAGCCAAGTCATAATCATAATAGCCTTGTAATCTCAAATCCCCACTGGAAGTATACCTCAAGCCATATCCCACAATACCATGCAAGTATCTTAGTATATGCTTTGTTGCAACTAGATGTATTTGTTTTGGCTCACACATGAATTGACTAAGAGCACTCATTTCATAACAAATGTCAGGTCTAGTGTTGACTAGGTACATCAATGATCTGATCAATTGTCTATACATGGTGGGATCTACCAAATCTGAATTAAATGTTGAGCCACTCAACTTCTTCAAATTTGTCTCCATAGGTGTAGACATGGACTTATAGTTCATCATCCCAAATCTTCACAGTATATCTATAGTGTATTTCCCTTGACTTAGGAAGATCTCATTAGGTCTTTGCCAAACTTCTAGTCCTAAGAAGTAATGCATAAGTCCAAGGTCCTTCATCTCAAACTCGGAGGCTAACTCTTTCTTACATTTGACAATGAGCTTCTCTGCTCTAGTGAGAAATAGCTAATCAACATAAAGGACCAAGATCAAGGCCTCACCATCAACTATCTTGAAATAAAGGTTGGAATTTGCATCATTCTTGGAGAAACCCAAACTCATCAAGTATCTATCAATCCTTTCATACCATGCACGAGATGCTTGTTTAAGACTATACAAGGCCTTCTTCAATCTGCATACATGAGTCTCCTTCCCATGAATCACAAAATTATTTGGTTTCTTGATGTACACTTCTTCCTCAATCACACCATTAAGAAATGTAGTCTTTATGTCCATTTGATGTAACTTCCAGCACTTTGCGGAGGCAATAGCAATAATCATCATGATGGAAGTGTATCGAGCAATAGGAGAAAATGTCTCATCATAATCTATTCCCTCCTTCTAAGAGAATCCTCTTACCACAAATATCACCTTCTGTTTCTCAATGTTGCCATCAGCTGCATGCTTGATTTTGTAGAGCCATTTGGAAGTCACTATTGACTTCCCTTTAGGTCTAGGAACAACATCCCATACACCATTTTTAATGATGGACTAATACTTTTATGTCATTGCATCTCTCCATACCTATTGGCTAGATGCCTCCTCAAAACTGGAAGGCTCAGAATCAATGATGTGACTTGTCAATGCCACATAACCTAGGAACTTTTGAGGTCTCTTTCTCTCCCTAAAAGTGCCTTGAGGAGCTGCATATTTTTCTGCCTCTTGCATGGTTTATCGAGCCCGTAGAGGCCTCTTCCAACCTATGGCAATATCTCTAGGCCCATTAGTTGGTTCTATAGGATCAACCGGATCAATAGTCTCAGCTGGTTCATTGGACTCCCTCTGAATGTCAGGAGCATGATCAAGAGATAAATCCATGTCCTATGAAGTCTCCTGCTCCTCACTATCTATCTCCATGTAAGATCCTTTAGATCTTCTGAAGGCTACTTCCTCTCTAAAGGAGACATCCCTGCTAACCTCAATCTGTTTTTTCCTTGGAATATATATTATGTAAGCCTTTGAAGACTCGTTGTATCCCACAAATATACCCTTCCCACCTAAATGTTCTAGTTTTGATATTTTGTCCTTGGGCACATGAATGTACATAGGACAACCAAATATTCTCAAGTGACTAACCTTGGGCTTCACACCTGTGAAGGCCTCCTCTGGAGTCATGTTTCCCAATATCCGATGAGGGCTTCTATTTTGAGCATATACTACGGTTTTGGAATCTTCTTCCCATAGGAAACTGTAAACTCTGATCATGAATCATAACCTTAACTGCCTCTACTATGGATTTGTTCTCTCTTTTGGAAACTCCATTTTGCTGAGGGTTATATGGAACACAAAACTCCCTCTTGATCCTTGCCTCAATGCAAAAATTATGAAATCCTTTGAAAGTGTACTCCCCTCCATTATTTGATCTCAAAACCTTAATCCTTTTCCTAGGCATGTTCTCAACTTGTGCCTTGAATTCTCAAAATCTATCAAGGACTTCCTTAGAATCCTTGGATTTCAAGATGTAAATCCAAGTCTTTCAAGAATAATCATCAATGAAATTCACATAGTACCAAAATCCACTCAATGATGCCAAAAAAATTGGTCCACATAAATATGAATGAATAAGATCTAAGATCCCCTTAGATCTATTGTCACTACTATGGAAGAGACTCTTGATATTCTTACCAAGTGTGCATCCTCTGCAAATACCATCATGCTCTAAACTAAGCTTCAGAAGACCAGTAACCACCTTCTCCATAGAGGGAAGGGCTCTGAAATGTAAGTGAGCAAGTCTCTTATGCCATAGCTCACTCAAACTGATAGAGTCATGTAATAATGCCTTAATTGGTCGAGTTGATAATTTGTATAGGCTCTCTTGATGAATACCAATCACACGAGATGATTTTATGCTAGAGTTCTTGGGCCATGCAAGAAATTTTCCTTTAGAAAAAGAAACCTTGTACCCTTTATCCTCCAAGGTTGAAATGGAGACAAGGTTTCTTTTGATCCCTGGTACGAACAAGACATCACTCAAATGAAGAGGGATACCTGAATCTAGCTAGAAGGAAGTACCCCTAGCTCCCTTTACTACATAACTAGCATCATATCCAATTATCACTTTTAAGTTAGACTCTTTCTCTACTAAGTTTGTAAGATGTTCTTTGTAGCTTGTAATGTGACGTGAAGCACTGCTATCTATCAACCAAGTATCACTATCAGTTGGTACATTACTTGAAAGAGCGGAGATGAATATAAATCCCTCTGAATTGTCTTTTGAATGTATTGATTCCTTTTGAGGTGACTCTTCATCAATGTTTGCAGTAGAAACATGCTGCTTCAACTTTAATTTGCAATCTCAAGCATAGTGTCCATACTTGTCACACCTGTAGCACTGAATATGAGAGAGATCCTTCTTTTTCGATTCTGGAATAGAATCTGATCTTTTGTATCTATTCCTCTTGAAGGTGCCTCTTTTTCCTTCTCTTCCTTTGCCTCTTTCTCTAGTAGCATGTGCAACAAGAAATTTATTTTCTTCATTATGAAAGTTTCACCCATTTCCTCTTGCTGCCAGTTTGGTTTCTTCTTGAATACAGTCAGCTTGAAGATGATCAAACTTGGGCAACTTGGATCTCCCACTGATGCTCTGAATAAAAGGCTCCCAAGATTAGGGAAGACCATTTAGTGCCAACATAACGAGATCTTTATCTGCAACTATATCTCCAATAGTGCTTAACTGGTCTCTCAAATCAGATATCTTCATAAAGAATGAAATGACTGATTCTCCTTTAGCCATTTTTACATGATGGAGTTGTTGTCTCAGAGCAAGGGATTTGCTAGTACTATTGATCTCATACAGTCCTTTTAGAGCATTAGACATTTCTTTAGCTATCTTCATCTTGGAGATGATCGGTACTAGGTGATCCTTCACGAAGTCTATCATGATCTTTCTAGCCTTCATGCCATTTTTCTTCCATTGGATTTTCTCTATGTCATCTAATGGCTCAGGCATGTCATTTTCTATGAATTCTAGAAGATAATTCTCTTCTAAGGCAATGAGTACCCTAAATTTCCAAGAGTTGAAGTTAGAAGCTCCATCAAGCCTATCTTCTACCTTGACACCATTCACCATCTTCTTTTTCTAAGTAACTGCCCTAAACAAGGAATTGCCTTCCACACATTGCTTAGCCAAATCTGATTAGTTCTTCCTAAACCTAAGCTCTGGTACCATGTTAATTTTTTAGATTAGATATGCACAATAAGCAGAAAAACACAATACATAACAAAAGAAAACAATTTATCTTTGGAAAATCCTTCTACTCAAGGGAAAAACCGAGCAACAAATTAATCACTTATAGATCAAATACAATAGTGCAGAAGTAGCACTCCAGAATCAGGCCTAGAAGGGCTGAATATAATAAAATAGTCCAACACTATAGATAGTGCGAAATTCTTAGCAACACAGAATAATCGAATCTCCTTCTTAAATGTGAATCTCTTTCTTGAATGCGAACTTGCTTTTGCAGATCAAGAAATCAAATTGTGTTGAATTGAATTATGAATGAGGAAACTCTCTCTCCAATATATACATGTCTAGGCATTGCTCTCCTCTTGAGCTGAATTAGGAAATTCAATATTTTGTTTATAATAATTAGGCCGACTAGCCTTATGAATTGATTCTTTTGGGAAATACCTCTTGTAGGTACTTAAAAACACTAACATGAAGATAACTAAGTGACCTCAATCCCCAAGAAGTAATATAGAAGGTGAACCTATACATCAATAAACAACAATGAAAAATAGTTTTCACTACCCAAATTGTGGATGAGTGACTCCATGTGATCAACATAAAAAATAAACAATGTGAGAGTTTCATCCTGATATAGAATATAGATGTTCAGATAAAGTGACATTAAGTGAACCCAACTAAAAGGAGTATACTAGGGTTGAGGGACCTATTTGAGGTTGTAGAGATACTTTTGAAGCTGACAAACAAATAGAAAAATTGAATGAACCCCTATGATTACTCATGTAAATCTCCTCCTAAAGTTCACCATGAAGAAAAGCACTCCTCGCATCCATCTAATGAACTTCCTAGCATTGAGTTACAAATATAGAAAGGAAAAATTGGATGGAATTTATTTTGGCAACTAGAACAAAAGTCTTAGAGTAGTCAATCCCAAGAATGTGGGAGAGTCCTTTGGTGACCAAGTGAGCCTTATGATTTTCAACTAACCCATCTACAAAAAAAAATTGATATATCCACTTGCAACAAATAGGTTTCCTTCCCTTAGGAAGGGGAACTAAATCCCAACTATGGTTCCTCTCCAAGGAACTAAAATCTTGTTACATAATAGCATCCCACTTGGGAATATTCCCAGAAGGATTGTGGATTGGAAGTTGAGGCAATGAAGATATGTGAATCCTATTGAAATTATGACCATTTTCTTCTAATATGTGAAGCATCCACAACCCAATCATCTACTAATTGCAATGGCTAACAAGCCCAAAGAGGCTCAATGGCTAGAGATTATAGAGGATAATAGTCAACCTTTGATTGATGACTAGGAGAAGAGGAAGGTGAATCCTCATCATCAACATCATCAGCATCTAAATTGGATGAAGAACGCTCCTCACTATGAGTGGGAGTATTAAGATTCTTTGAAGAACTATCATCATGCAATAATATCTCTAATGTGATGGTAGATGGAGAATTAGTAGAAGAAATAAAAAAAAAAATCCTTGAAATGAATACTCCTCTTTATAAATAGGTCATGAGTGGTGGGATGAAGAGTCTTATAGCCTTTGACACCATATGAGTACCCAACAAAAATACAAGGCTTTCTTTGTGGATCCATGACCTTGCATTTCTTTGCAAGAATGCAGATTCATGCAAGAGAAATAAACACTTAAAATGCTTCATTATGGGTATTTTATCGATCCAAGTTTGAAAAGGAGATACCCCAAGCATCACAGCGCAATACGAACTTAGTTCTAAATATAACATGCATAATTAATGGCCTTCTCATAATATTGAGGTGCTAATGATGTAGTGTATTATAAAATTGGCCATCTCTTTTAAGGACACTTTCTTACATTTTGTGACATTATAATACTAAGGATTCTATGGAATCGTGCAATGCAAATCAATACCTTCTAAAACACAAAATTATTTAATTTGATGATTGACATATTCACCCCCATTATCTATACATGAAATCTCAATGGTATTTTATGATTATTTCTTTGCAAATGCTTTGAATCCCCAGAAAGACTTAAAGACTTTATACTTTTATTTGATAAAGTAAACCCATGTGTATATAGAAAGATCAAATAAATATCAAGATATATTGAGCCCTACTAAAGTATGGACATAAAAATGGTGTGATGAAGTCATTGTGTAATAACTCTAGAAGATGTGTGGCCCTCCATGCTTTTCCCTTATCATATTTCTCTTCAAGATACTTACCAAGAATGCATCCCTAAAAAAATCCTTAAAATCATGTCATGTTGACTAAGTTGTTATTAGTAGTGTGATAATTGAAGTTTCCAAACCACTAATGCCACAAGCGACTCACCTCATCTAAGTGAGTGAGTAATGTCATCGAAGGAGAGTCGAGAAAAAGATGAGAAAAGTGATAGAATCTAAATTGGTGATTTCATTTTTCCCATTGAAACTATGGACCCACTATGCATTTTATTGATTTCCACTAAATCCAGTACAAACACAACTCACTTGCCATAGCCATTATGGGTAATATGATAAATAAATAGAAAATTAGTTGAAAAAAATGATATGTAAATAACTTCTTGAAATGTTTCTTTTTCTCGTGTAAATAAATCCTCTCCTAGATGTGCTTCATAGGAGTGTCATCAACCATTAATATGGCTAGCATAGAATATGGATCTAAGGAGACAAAACCATCTTGTGACAAATCCATGTGGTACGAAGTACCCGAGTCAATAATCCATGCATTAGACTATGACACAACTATAACTAGGGTTGATTCCTTTCCTCTCCCCTTAATATGATTTATGTCCTTAGAAGACCCATCTAATGAACCTTGTTTGACTAAGTCAGTAACTTTGATATTACTTTCTAGAAGACAAGTTAGTTCATCTATCTAATTCTTTAAATATTTATGTTCATCATGTCGAGGCCTTTTATAAAAGGTGCACTTGAACTTCTCCTTCTTAGGCTTGTTGACTTTGGAAGATGAGGTCTCGTTAGCAACATTTGAGGCAACATGTTTTTTATATTTCTTCTTCTTTCATGGGTTCTTTTATTTCTTATCATGTTTTATCTAACCCTTTTTGTTCTTTTGTGCCTTGATTTTTAGTCAAGGGATGTGACTTTGAGGTATTGATTGTACCCATGCGAACCAATTTTTCTTGATCTTTAGTGATATCTACAACAAAATCATCTAGAAAATAAATTTGGTAGGATGTGGAAACTAGGGCACTTTTGTGGTATTAAAAGAAGAAATAAATAGAAAACAATTTAGAACAAACTTAGAGAGAATAATCAAGTTAAGTTGTGTGTCTTTATTGTAGATATCCCACACTATTTTAACTATAATATAATATATTTTAACTTTGTGAAGACATCTTGAATGGTGTTAAATTTCTTATAATTGACCTTATGAGTTTATTCTCCAATGATGACCCCTCAATTCATCCTACTTACCAAACAAGCTTTCTAATGTGGTCCAAACCTCATTTGGACTAGTGGAAAATTTAATGTGAGAGAGTCTATTAGGAAACATAAAAATACACAAAGTACCATGTACTTGATCATATTATTAAACCATTTTATTTTTTTACAACCAATGTAGGTTTTATCTCAAGTCCCATTGCAACTCAATGCAATCCCTAATTTTTAAGATAAATTAACATTTTAGCTTTCTACTTAAATTAGTTATATGGTGTGAGCACATAAATTTTTAATCGATCCATTGCTTTAGTAATATAGATTGTTGTTGTGTGGAAAAAGTGGTGAAAAAATAAGGCACACAAGATACCCCTCCACTCTTCATTAGTTTATGAAATAAACTAACCGAAAAATTATAAATTTTGGCACTTTATGTTTAGTGAATTTATAATAATTTTCACCATATTACAATCCTTTCTAAGACCCAAAAATTGCCACAATGTTGAAATCATATTTTTTTTGCAAGATAGGAACTTCTAAATGACACCAATATATAGTGCTAAAAAGATCAACTTTAAAAAAGTGACACTTGAAAAGGATCCCATTTGTGAAAGTTCTAAGCATTTAAAGCTCCAAAAGGCATGACAATATAGTAAGTTATATGATATATTATTTTTTTGGAAAAATAAAATGTCAAATCAATTTTATGATTACACTATTATGTAGAGAAAAAAATCGACCCCAAATTAAAAAAATGCATTAATAAAGGAGCTTATATGCTTAAGATATTAGCCTTCAAAGATCCATTGTGAAAACTAAAATGTAAATGGAGAAGGGGTCTACAAACATCATGTTGTAGTAGCTAAAAAAATATAAGGATACCAAAATATTCCTTAAACCATTGGAATATTCCCTAAATATGTTGAAGTGGTGGCCAAGAGCGGGCTTAGTGATGGTGTCTGGTGATGCACTACTAGAGGCAATGGTAGGGAGTAATGTTTCTCAAGTGGTCGAGGGAAATAATAGGCTAGTACACCACTTATGTGGATAAGGGAGATGGTGTTTGAGCTCTACACAAGTGACATTATCACTACATTGCCTACACACTATGCACATAGACTTTTTCTAAAAATTGTATAGTACGATGAACCCAAAAAAATCCTTAGAGGCTCTCAACTTTGATTTGTATAAATTTTATATGGGAAGAGGGGTTTTTAGGCCTTTTGGATACATTAATGAGGTTCATTTAGTTTGAAAATATCTCATTTGCGAGTAACTCATCTTATTTGAGCTTGAAACATTTTTTTATTGTCATACAAAATCAAAATCCAATAAAATGAAAGACTTTTCTTACTTTCTCAAGCCTCTTGAAGACATTGGAATAGCTAAAATACCACTAATATAATCAAAAGAGTTACAATCACTTAGATCTCACCAAAACACACGTTTAACACATAGATTAATGGATCTTCATAAATCCTTTTTTATTAATTAGATCATTTCCAAAAGCATAAAATAATAGCACATGAGGTTTAATAATATTTTATAAGAGAAAAATTTAATCTCTCAATGATAAATTCTAGAACTCAAAACTCTCAAAATATAAGCTTTGATACCACATTAGAAATCTAAAATAAGATGGATAATCCAAGTTTTTATGAAAGAAATAAGATAAAATTATAAATGCATAAATAAAAATAGACCAAAATATGATAAATTTGCATACAAAGGCCATAAATAAAAATGATTGAATTAGCAAAAAATATGAGCTAGGTAATGAGTACAAATAGACTCAAGGAAAGGGTGGAGGTGGAAATTCTAGCCAATAGGGAGTGATCACCAAGATGAAGACACCTCAACAACCCACACACCTAATTAATACTCACTCTATTAACTTAAGAAAGCTTAATAAAAGTGTAGGAAAAACCCATGAAGAGGAAATAAAGACCTACTATAATAGGAATCTCAAGTCATTCTATCCTAAATTTTTTCATTTTTGGAGGATTTTTTATTCTTTTGGATCACCATCCAATTAGCTATTTTTATTCTCAAGATCCTTAAGGAGCTAACCATAATTTGAAGAAAAATTCTCTCCCAGGAAGATGGTCAGTTAGCTATGAATTTAATGGAGAACCATCTCCCATTGTCGCAACATTGTTAATTAGGGAAGGTGCCCTAAGATTTTTGCCATATTTTTCTAGAGATGTTGTGAGAGTGGACTATATGATTATCTCCTTTGAGGGAAGATCCCTCAACTCCTTTAATTCACAAGCCTTAAACTATTGCAGATCCTCCAAAGGTGTATCAACCTTGAGATAAGGATAAACATCCTAAAATAGTGTGTAAGCTTCTTTATTATTCACATCATTAACTAGAAATTTTGGTGTTAGAAGGGATCAACCCCTTTCAACCTAATTTAAATAGTGTAGGGAGGACTCATCAAAGGTATATTTAGCTACTCTTGTGCAAGATGAAGCAAAATTCTCATATTGAAAACCTCTATGACACCTAAATAGTTTATTCATGAACATAACCAAAGTTTGAGACTACTAATAGTCATCTCTTTTATAAGAATAGATTCAAGAAAAACTTTTGATAATTCCATTTCAATACAAATTTATACAAATGGAGAGCTAACCTAACTCTTAATGTTGATGTAATATTTTAAAAAATTTACCTAAGAAGTTTCCTATAGCCTACTACTTGGACTTGTATAAAAAATGTAGTGGAAGTTATGGTAAGTGAATCAAAATGGGAGCCAAAGACAAGCAATCATAAAGAGGATTGAAAGAGGGGAAAAATTCCTTTAGACATAATAAATGTCCCTCCTAAATCCTATTGAACAGTTCGGATAACTGAGAGGGGGGGTGAATCAGTTATCCCAAAACACTTTTCTTTTCTTTAATTAATCTTGAGCAATCTTAAACCAATCATATATTAATTAAAACAGATATGAACATGCAAGTACTTAACAACACCATGCATAATGAACACCAAAATTTATGTGGAAACCCAAGATGGGAAAAACCACAGAGAATGCTAATTCTCGATTATAAAGCACTAGTTAAGGTGACACCGGTTAAGGTGATTTTTACAAGGGCTCACTACCAAAATGCTCACTGTAGGTAAGGCTCACTACTGGTGGGTTCACTGCCAAAAATGTTCACTGCAGGTAAGGCTCACTACCTGTGGGCTCACTGCTAGATTAATACAAAATTGTTGATTACAAAATGGACAAAACATGAACTGCTGAAGTTGCATCTACATATGCATGAATTCAGTTCTGGTTAGGAGCATAATATCTAACTACAACAAATCCGGTGAAGAATCTTCTGCACACCTTCCTTGCACAGCCTCTGCAATACAAATTGCTTCTTCCTGACACTTTTCTTCACTTCCTTCTTTGTTTCTTGTCGCACAATATTTCACACCCTTATCACTATTCACACATACCACACTTCTTATTTGAATACTCACTAAGATGTTCTACATATATATATATATTCACATATACCCGAAAAACAAAATGATTCGCCCTAGCAAAACATGTTAGCTTGAAGAACACCCTTGAAATATTCAATAAGGCTTGGCATGCTAGCACTAGACCCAAAAGATAGGTTGCACATAAATATCTTCTTACCACATTACATTGGGACCCATAAATAGGTCATACATAAGATATAACATTATTACCAAAATATAGCTAACTTTGAATTACATGAGATATATTTTGGAGCCGATGGAAATGCCACAAACAATACCGAATCTTTATCATCATCAATTTATAGGAACACCACAACCAAGACCAAATCTTGATCAACATCAATTTTAGTATCAATCAGAGGAATACAATTAGACATACCAAAAATTGTAACATGCTACATGAATGTACATATAGCAAGGACGCTCAAAATAAGCTTTAGGCAGAACAATCGGTAACAAAAAGATTTGTCTTCATTGTTCTATATTAATTGTCTTCCATCGATGTCCAAAAAAGTACTACCATATCCGGATCAAGGATAACATCCACACTACACAACATTATAACATACGATAGGATAGATCATTTATGTATACATTCGAAACATAATATTTCAGATCCCAGCTTTTGACATCAATGACAACAATACCACATCAACAACTTCTCAACAATCTCCCCCTTTGCCATTGATGGAAAAACAACAAAAACTAAAAACTACAAAATTTGCAAAAACTCCAAGTGCAGAAACTCCAAGCTCTCCCCCTTTGTCAAGCAATTCAATTCCTCTTTTTGTTTTTTTTTTTCTCTTCAATTTCTCCCCCTTTTTTCCATCAAAGGAAAAGGGCCAAATAAGATCATTTAGAAAATCAAGTAAAAATAACACTTTTCACATGAGAATTTTTCTTGTACTTTTCTCTCATAATTGGAAGAATCCTCTTCTAAGGTTTCACTGCATAAACCATTCTTGCACACATACTTTCTTGTAGAACCAACATCCCAAATGAAGATGACCAGTCTGAAGACAGACATTGTTCTTCACAATCCTCTGCATCAGAAAGTATCCCAGAGAGATGATCCAACCGAACCTCAACAATTTGTTTAACCAACCAGAAGGTTTTAACCAAATCTTCCCTTTGTCTTTGACTAGACAATAACTCAGCTTGCAACTCACCAACTCTTATTCTCTATTTTCCATCTTTATCTTTGAAGAATTCAAAGCACTTCCCAATATCATTCAATTTAGATTCAATAGCTTCAAATCTGCTTCTAAAATTATCAACGGTCGTAGGCCACCAGAGATAGTATTTGTAGATGTTAGACATTTCCTTAAGACAATCTCTTGTCTCACCAATGTGTTTGGATAACTTTCGTTTACTTGTGATACACCTTCTTTCAATCATAGCTTGGAATTTATGTCCTTCAAATTTTTATTGCGACAACTTCTACCCGATCATTTGGTAATGAGTCAGTAACAACATAAATAGTAATACCCCTTTTTAGCAGATAATTCACCAAGGCATCTTCGATTCTAGGCCTACTGATTGGAGAGTAGGCATTCCACATTTCACCAATCCTTTTCATATCACCCTTATCTAACATGGAACGAACTTCATTTGTATCACGTAGAGACTCTTCTTCCTTCTCCTTCTCTTCTAAGATAGTGATGGCATCCTTTGTGTTAATTTTATTCCTTTTAGGTTCCATGTGGGAACCACCAATGACAACCTCTAGCCGCCTCTTACGAGAGGAGGAAACATCCTCAAACTGAATGATAGGTGTAGCACTAGACACTATCACTCGGGAGCACATATTCATTTGCAAGGATGATAAATAAACTTTGCATGCATTTGCTTTATCTTCCATACATTCCAAATATCTATAAACTTTCTTTCCGACAGGGATGTTGGACTTCCACTTAACATTTTCTTTTGATGGTAATGAATTCAAAAAGTAGAATACTAAACACATGAGCAGAGACCCAAATCGGAAGGGATAAATCTCAACCAAATACATTATGACATTCTCAATTAGGTTTTCCATTACCAAGCTACACAAGTCAAATTGTTGATTCCCCTTCACCATCTTATGTGCAAGATATACAACAATAGTAGATGTAGAACCTTCACGATTTTGGAAATAGATTTTGTATGAGATACCATAAGCAACATACCTTACTGCAGGATCAACAATAGTATTTATCATTAGAGCTCGAGGGTCTTTGTCAATACCAATAAGTTCCTCCACATCTCTGTATTTCATCATTTTCTTTGTAGGGAGGTCACCAACTCTGCACAATCTAGTAATACCTTCAATTGATTCCTTAGTGATCATATAGGGTTTGTCCAAAATGATGCAGCCATCCTTGAAATGACTCAACAGGAACAAGATAGACTCTTTGTTGGAAAACCAGGGGAATTCTCCCCGTAACTCCATGCCTAGGGCACAAACATTCTACAATTCATCAGCCTTCAACCCTAGCTCCATTTCCTTCATTTTTTGATGATCAAATTCGTCCAACTCAACTCCCTTCAACTTAAGTGGAATACCACCACTAGATTCACTGCCAATCAACACATATTCCACTATCGTGCTTAGCCTCTTCAATCTTTCTATCACTCAACAAAAACCTCTTCTTCTTCTTTGCAAACTATGAGAAATGACTTGAAATTCCATATTTTTATCCTTAATTGCTCATGATGACTTCGTCGTCAAAATGTTCATCGATGATGCCAGCAATTGTACTTCACTTTTCAATCAGCTGGATTAAGCTTCATCACGCAACATCACCCGGATCCAGCTTAGTCATGCTGAAAACACATCAATCTTACTTTAGAGAGGGGGAACCATCAGGATATGTATTGCAAAACTCAGCCAATGCAGTAGGCTCATATTTCAAAAGAGCTTGTATCGAGATCCGGTACCACATAAGAGCTCTCCACACTCATTTCATTTTTATTCCAAACCATGACTGTCTTCTTCTTAGATTCATCTGATTCTGCAACCTCCTTTTTGTTTTCAATCTTTTTCAGAGCAACATATTTGCATGAGTTAGCATAATGTCCAGATTCATTGCACTTGTAACATCTTTGCCCTAACTCAACTGAGTGAACCCTGGATCTGCACTGATTAGCTTTGTGACCATAACCATGGCATAAGTAGCAATAACCATGAAAGAAATTATTCATTCCATTCCTTCTAGCTAAATTAGATAATTGACTTCTACAACGACTTGCTTTATGACCAAACTTGTGATAGTTAAAGCATTGAATACTCGGTTTCATCTTGCATCTACACTCTACAACCTTATGTCCAATTTTTTTGCATACAAAACAATGGCCATTAAATGATAAGTACCTCTAAGCATTTGGTTGCCTCACCGAAGGTATTTTTTTTTATGCTCTAGAGTTTCAGACCTTGCTTGTTACAACAAATCTTACTTTGGCTTCAACTACTTTGTCTTTACCCTTAGTATCTTGATTCGAGCTTTCCCCAGAGAAGCCAAGTCCTCCCTTATCCTTTTGATTTTTTTTGTAGGGACAACAGTTGATCCAGAATCATGCAACTTTCACATACTTTAGCTTTTGATTTTAGCCTCTTTAACTCTTGATCTAACTTCTCATTTTCTTCTACTTTCCATTTGATGGTATCTTTGAGATTTTCTTCAGTGTTCTTTGATTCTTCCATTTTTGTTTGATGGTGTCTTTGAGACTTTCTTCTATCTTATTGAATTCATCCAACTGAAGCTTTAGATTCACAACACTTTCCTTTGAATCCTTTAGTTCCTCACTGACCTCTTTGTGTCTTGCTTTGAATTTTTGGATTTGCTCCCTTAGCTTTGAGATGCAAGCATTTTCCTCCTTTATTTTTTCTTTCAATTCCTCATTTTCAGATTCTATACTTTCCATATCACTTAATATTGACTTTAGTTCTTCCTCAAAGTAATAATCTCCTGCCATCTGTTCAAACTGCCAAGATCTCCCTCAAGCGGTTAAGCTCTATTTACAAGGGACCAAGCTCTGATACCAATTGTTAAACAGTTCCGATAACTAAGAGGGGGGTGAATCAGCTATCCCAAAATACTTTTTTTTTTCTTTAATTAATCCAGAGCAATCTTAAACCAATCATATATTAATTAAAACCGATATGAACATGCAAGTACTTAACAATACCATGCATAATGAGCACCAAAATTTACGTGGAAACCCAAGATGGGAAAAACCACAAAGAATGAAAATTCTCAATTATAAAGCATCGACTAAGGTGACACTGGTTAAGGTGATTTTTAAAAGGGCTCACTACCAAAATGCTCACTACAGGTAAGGTTCACTACTAGTGGGCTCACTGCCAAAACTGCTCACTGCAGGTAAGGCTCACTACCAGTGGGCTCATTGCCCGATTAATACAAAAATCACTGATTACAACATGGACAAAACATGAATTGATGATGTTGCATCTACATATGCATGAATTCAGTTCCGGTTAGGAGCACAATATCTGATTGCAACAGATCTGGTGAAGAATCTTTTGCACGCCTTCCTTGCACAACCTCTGCAATACAGATTGCTTCTTTCTGACACTTTCCTTCACTTCCTTCTTTGTTTCTTGTCGCATAATCTTTCACACCTTATCACTATTCACACATACCGCACTTCTTGTTCGGATACTCACTAATATGTTCTACATATATATATACATATACCCGAAGACTAAAATGAGTTAGCCTAGCAAAACATGTTGACTTGAAGAACACCCTTGAAATATTCAATAAGGCTTGGCACGCTAGCACTAGACCCAAAAGATAGGTTGCACATAAATATATTCTTACCACGGTACATCAAGACCCATAAATAGGTCATACATAAGATATAACATTATTACCAAAAGATAACTAACTTTGAATTACATGAGATATTTCAGAGCCGATGGAAACGCCATAACCAAGACCAAATCTTGATCATCATCAATTTACAGGAATGCCACAACCAAGACCAAATATTGATCAACATCAATTTTGATATCAATCGAAGGAATGCAATTAGACATACCAAAACTTGTAACATGCTACATGAATGTCTGGATATCAAGGATACCCAGAATAAGCTTTAGGCACAACAACCAGTAACAAAAAGATTTGTCTTCATTATTATGTATTAACTATCATCCATAGATGTCCCAAAGGGAAGTATTGCCATATTCGGATCAAGGATAACATAAAATGAAGGTGAAATATTAGCTTAAAACTTGTAAACCTATGTGAATGTAGATTTAATGAAGTGTTCTTTATCATAATTCCTTGTGAATGATTAATCTGTTTAGATCAATTATTTGTGTATGATTATTTTATTTAGATAATTTTACCAATTGTAGAAAAAGACAAAAGATTGTAGAAGAATGAGACAAGAAGATAGAAGTGACAGCTGGCATATATGTGGAGAAACCCTTTCAGGAAAAAACTCCACCATAATCAATAGTTCTTGTATTATTTAACCTTAGAACAAGATTACAATAATACTGTATCAATCCTTGATTGATATGCTTCCTTGCCTTCAACAATCCTTCTTCACAACTTGCAAAAATCTCTCATACACTTTCTGCAGCACAATCTATCCAATCATTCCATGTGACCAAACATGAATCCACACATCTCATGCCATGCTTCAAACCTTCACATATGCACAAGCTCAACCTGCTAACCTACTACAAACTCTAATGCAAATGCTACAATAAATAAACAATTAATGAGCATGTAAACTTATAAGAGTTATCAAATACAAGAGCATAAAGCTCCTCACAAAAAACTACATCTAGATTGTGCAAGTAGAGTTCCACAATATAACATGAAGTCAAAACCAAAGTCACCTCAGTTTAGGCACCCCAAACTGAACACTTAACTGATCGTTGGTCAAGAAAATATCTTGCAAGCATCACCTCAAAGTTGGCACTCAAGAATGGGCCCACTTAACTAAGCCTTGTAAATATCTTCTCATGCAAAAGGTGTTAACTCAAAGATGCAAACTTGGGCGCCCAAGGTGGGTCCAAGTTAATCTTAGTTAACTAAAACTTATCTCTCCACCAATTCATGCAAACATCATGCGTGATTGATCATCCCCACTTAACTAAAAGTATCCACCTATTATCTATCATGCAACTAAAGTCATTAGTCATGCAACTCAAGTCAACTAACATGCAACTCAAGTCAACTAGCATGCAACTAGAGATAATTGAACCATAACTAAACTAAACTGAATTGATACTGAACTGATAGTGCCACTCCACTTATGTAAATATCAATCCCTATTTTTTAGGAACAAAACATGCATTACTAAAGTGTTACCAATCCTCCAAACAGTTAGCAAGGTGGATTCCACCTTCCATGTGGGCACCCCATGTGCTCTTATCTTGTAGGAGCTCTTCTTGGACATCCCCGCATGTTCCTATTTTTTAGGAATAATCACAAATGTCAATTTACATGTTCATTTCATTCAAAATTAATCTATTTCTAATCCTAGTGTTGAGGAACACTTTCCAAGGACTTAGGAGATACATGAAATATTTTTAGGATTGCAATTAAATGACATCCTATTCCCAACAACAGGAATGTTCAGATAGCAAGGATACCTGGAATAAGCTTTAGGTAGATCAACCGGTAACAAAAAGATTTGTCTTCATTGTTCTATATTAACTATCTTCCATAGATGTCCAAAAAAGAAGTACTGCCATATCCGGATCAAGGATAACATCCACACTACACAACATTATAGCATACAATAGGATAGATCATTTTTATATACATCTGGAGCACAATCTGTCGGATCCCAGGTTTTGACATCAATGACAACAATGCCACATCAACAACTTCTCAACAAATCCATGGTCATAGGGAAATAATTTCCTTGTGATCAAACTCATATGTACATATGCCTATGAATAATCCTTGAGTGCAAGGCCATACAACCATAGCCCCCTTAAATAAAGGATCCCAAACCTCAATAATCCAAGCCTTCAAACTAGCAATATTTGGCTAGAACCCATTAAATTTACTAATTAGATATTTTTATACACAATGAAGCCTCCCAACTATCCACCTTTTCATTAGCATCTAAGACCACTTCTAGAATAGATATTGCCTTTTAACACAAGTCCATGATTTCAATAATTTCTTTCCTTTTGTAGAATAAAAAATGATTGTATTTAGATCATCTAGAGGCATATTTTAATAATTTTTCTTCTCATCATTGAATGAAGGTATAGATTTAGATAATGGATTGTTGTGAACAGATTCATGCCTTTCTCATCATTCATTAAGTCTCTATTAGGGTACACAAAATGGAAGCAAGCATGGAGGAGTGTGGAGCAATAGGGGAAATAGAAAAATGGCTCAAGATAAATAATTATATGAAAATATTCAAGGTGTTTTATGTATTAATCTAATTTATTTTAATATCCACAAAAGAACAAAATTGGTCAATGTGACTAAAAGAGATGCAATGTCTAAAGGATAAGGGGAGTGCAATGGCATATCTCAAGAAAAATACAAAACAAAAAGTGAAATAATGTTCCAAATATGATCCTTAAAGGTCTTAAATATAATTACAAACATTCAAGGCCATAAAAAAGTGTGTGATGAGCTTGAAGCCATAGGGTGACTAGGTTTGTCACACCTCACAAATCTATAATGTGAGCTTGGAATTTAATCAAGGTTCATCTTCTTATTGAGTGAGAGCTCTAAAAGGATGTAATCAATCTAGTATGATCCCATCTAGTATATTTGTCTCTACAAATTCATCAAATAAAGGTCAAACATCTCCTACAAGAAGAGAGCATGATATCTTTTATTCTCATAAGTCATGAGAGCATGGGAAGAATAAGGGCATCTCTAAAGAGATAAAAAGGTCCTTTGATCTCATAAAAGGAATAAAATCTAAATAAAAATAGTCATCGATCTTAAGTTTTAAAGAGCATACCCAACAAATACAATGTTCCTGGGGAATATGGTGGTTTGTCTCAATATGAAGCTAGTGGGAGAAAACTCTAAGTTTTGCAAGAGAAATTCTCAGGCTATAAGGTAGCTAGATTTTAGTATACTCCAAGTGGGATATAGGTTTATCACTAAACTAGAGATACACATCTTATTAGTTATGAAGACAATGACTCTCTAGGTGTAATTCATGTGGGTTGGAGGTGTACTATGTAAATATCAATATGAATTCCCTTATGTATCTCCCCCCTTCATGAATAAAGAGAATTTTCTAGAAAACTATGTGCCAATGACCTAAAAATATTAATATTAATAAGGTACAATAAGAAGGGAGATATTATATACCAATGAAGATTGAGTTTATGATCTGTCGATGTCATATGGGATATAGGAGAAAGATAAGGATAATTGAGATGACCAGTTTGGGAGGTGGTCATTAGCCTCAAATTGTGTATCATATTCATCACATGTAATATTATTGAAGTAATGATGAGGTTTGTGTTGGATTTTATAAAAATGATGGCCTAAGGGACAATTGGTATATTGTTTTATTTCTTATATTTAGTTATTTACTTTGTTGCATAGTATGCATCTAGAATAAGTGTACTTAGGTATGTTAAATTTCTTAGTTAAGTTAATAATGATATATTTCAAACTTCATTTGACACATCAAGTGCCACTTCTACCTTATCAATCATTTCTTGATGATTATTAGGGCCCAAATCTATCTTAATTTTTGAGTTAAAATTCCTTCTAATTAGGAGTTAACTCATGATATTTTGAACACATGTCATCTTAACATATGCATCTAATTTTTTTTATATATTTATATATTTAATCCATTTATTTGATGGTTGAGTGAATCGAGTGGAATCTCTCTATATATTGCATATTGTAATAATATTTCATATTGTAATAATATTTCATATTTTATATTATAATATATTATCTTAATAATTTTTTATCATTACTTTATTGTCTCACCTAGATCTTAAGACAATGTACTCGTTGGTTTTCATTCATGGAAAATATTACATGATAGTAGAGCTATCTAGTGATCTAGAGCTTATCCCTTTCAATCAAGGATTAAAGGTTTTATTTTATGTTATTGGTGGGAAAGCCTAGTTTCCCATCTTAAATTTGACCCTACCATCATGCTTAGACAACCTTAAAACCCTATGATTGGCTATCAATTCATCAAAGTTCAACCACTTTGCTTGAAGCTTGAGAATAAATCTCCCATGTACCTATCATATAAGTCATATATTCTCTTTGCAATAATATACGAGGTTTGTAGCTAGCATCATCATGCATTCAAATTTAATTACATGTAAGAGGAATCTAAGTGATTTTATTTTCATAAATAGACAATGCAAGTCATAAGTTTGATATTTTATTAAATTATAATTCATTAAAAATGCTTGTATAGTACCCTCCTATAACTACACATGCACAAGAGTTATTGGTAGGTACTTGATTTTTATCATGGTTGAATTTGGTTAGGGTACTTAATAGCACATGCCCCCATATTTCTTCTATCATAGCTCACATATCCCCTAGTAGCTCTTTGGACACTAATTTGGTAACCTATTACCATCAATTATCTTTTTTACACCTCTATCAAGCATTATTCACTACCCAAGATCAACACTATTGACTAACAATAGTCTTAAACCACTTTGCACACCTTAAAATAACTCACATAATTTCCCAAGTGGTATATAACTAGCATCAATTTGTTTTGGAGCAAGCTGACGATAGTTTTGAGGCCAAAACATAATTTTAAATTATTCCAATATCTATTTTCCTAAAAGTAATTTTATAGTATCAATTAGTCAAGTTTGTAAGATTTTAGGTAGTTTCTCAATTCTTATGTAGTGTTACTACCAACATGATTACCTCCAAAATTATACCTCTCTAAAATTTAGTTTTAGATTTGACACTCTAACTATGTGAGCTCTAGACTCAACCATTTAGGCTCAAAATTTAGAGTATTAAATTTATTATCTAGGCTAATTTTCTTGGCTATATAGTCATGTAGTCTATTTCTAATTTTTGTGTCTAAATTTTCTAGAATTAATTTTTTTCATTGGTTTTGTTGAGTAGTTCTCATTTTTGGAACTTCCAAGGATCCATTAAGCTCATTCAAACTTGTTTTTAAGTACTATATTTTTTAAAGTGAGTTAATTTTTTCTACTTTAAGTTGGTATCTTCTATTTTTCCCATTCTACTTAAATTAACGATTTTAGCATATTGGCCCTTTGACATCTATAAAAAACTAAGATCAAGAAAAATTACTTGAATTTAGAAAGAAAAAATTAAACCCACACTATTTATAAAGTGTCACTTTCATTCTTATTATGGAAGCCTCTTGATTAAATATTATTGGGGATCCTTTGATTGACTCAATTATAATCACACTATTTATAACATTCCTGTCATTATGTTTATTGGGAGGTCTCCTGATTTGTCCTATGTTTGACTAATTTGAATGGTTCATGATGGGTTTTAGTTTTCTATTCCACCATACTCTTTTTCAATTTCATAAACATGGTTATAAGGATTGGGAAAAAGAGCTTTAGAAGCATCTTGATAATATTGACATTGATTTTCTTGATATGGATTTACCTCATGCTATCTAGATCAAAATTTGGGAAGAGTAAAAATATATGGATGATACTCCATTCCAAAATATGGCTCAATTAAAAGATTTTAAGGCCTAGGTAATTACTTCAAATAGGTTGGGAGCTTGCTCTCTTTTAGTGGATATGGTTACACTTTCATGGGATAAGTTTTAATAGGGGCTATTGAATTTTAGAGAACAACTTAAGATCAAAAAATCATAGAATACGAAAGACACAATAAGACACTTGAAGCCAAAATATTTTTGGGAAATAATCACAATTCCTTTCTTCAAAAAGGAACAATCATGAATTTGAACTTATCAGTAACCACACATTCTAGAGTATCCTTCACCAATAATTTAAGAATCTTTAAACCTCAACATAATTTTATGTAGCTACAAGGAATTGTAATCACATTAAACTTTGACTATAGAATAGCAAAACAATGGCTTAGGGATAAATTTAAATGACATTTTATGAATTTATAATTGCGCTCTTTGAATGTGAAGCCTCACACCCATCATGGTACTCTCATTTGAATAATTAATCTTGAAAAACAAATGGAATTACATCAATTTTGACATGCAAGTTAACATATTTAAATATTTTCTAATCATAGTCATAGATTTCCTTTTGATCCCTTAAATAAATGGTGTCACACATCTATAGAGGTTTGAATTTAATTGGTGACTTGATATTGTGCATGCATAGAGTTAAGCATGGGTTTCTCATTCATTCATATTGACACCTTAGTTTCCAACTAATCACTATCTGTACCATTTAGTCCCACTAGTCATTTCATATAGTTAGATGTCTATTTATCTCAAGATGATAGGCTTGTGAGTTATTACATCCATAAAATGGGTGACCCACTAGTATAAGAGCATAGTAAAGAAAATTGTGTGTAGTGAAAAGGATTTTTTATGTCAAAAATAAATAAAACTAACACCTTATTATATTGATGACTCATATTTTCAACTATCTAGATGACACATGTCAGACTCAAATTCCTTCTCTATAGCTTATCTGATTAGATGGGACCCACCAAATTCATATTTAGTAGTGGAGGAGTCAAATTCATGGGGGCATAAAGGTATCGACTAAAATAGGTAATCCTTTAGCGCATACAACTAAATTTGGTATGGGGCAATTACCAAAACATAACTCCAATAGGATAGATTGTAGCAAATCCATTTGTTTCATTAAATGAAATCAACATAATTTTTTATAACATAAAATGCATAGTTTCTTTCTTTAGACTATAAGAAAGTAGAAGAGTAATTAATTATTTAACATAATTTCATACTTCTTTACAAGATAATTTTATTGATAATATTTACAAACAAATAAATAGAAGATAAATAAGAGATCTATTTTCAATAAAGAATATCATGTTTAAATTTCAAGTATTTTAATTTTACAATCAAATACATTCAACACCTTAATATAGATGTGATATACAATGTATCAATAATATTACAATGTTAATGGAAACATTAGTGTTTTCTATGATAAACCAAGTCTTCAACATCTCAATTGTAAGAGGGAGACCATCACCTGAGTGCATTTCCTCCAACCATAGACTGATGGTCCCCCACACACCTTCCATCTAGAGGTGGCCCTACCCTTCAAAAGAGTAGTATACAGGGAGTTCCAGGATCACCATGTTATCTGAGAATTGGTGTTGTGTGCTAATACAAACAATCTATCATACAACTCTAGATACCATCTAGCTAAGTATGATATATTTGATTATTTTGTAGCTTTAGACATTATGAACCGATAATGCAAGCAATAATTTTGCATTACTTTGGCCAAAGATTTCAATAATAAATAAACATTTTTCAATAATGAATACGTGTGTCGTATGTTCACACACCTCTTTCTCAAACTAGTTATCAAAAATTCAAATTTCATTTCAAATTCCAAATAGAGAAAAACATCAATACCATTTCACCTTAAGAAAACAATCATACTTGAATGTTAACCAACTATTCTCATTTACAACTTTTTGTAGTCATAAATGATAAATTATTTCATACAAAAATTTAATATAAGCCAACTTATTCATTTGTCCATATTTAATGTATGCTCATAATTTGACTATATTCATGTTTATACACACACATATATTTGTAAATATAGAAGGCATATTTTATGTTCTTGAATTCTCATGATACATATATATTAAGTAAAATACTCACACTAGTATATGTGTATATGTATTGCATATACATATGTACTCATATGAGTACTATTATTAAATCCACAATTTCAACTTTTAATACAGATACAAGGTCAAGTCATGTTCCAAGATATTAGATAGATTACAAGTTCACCTTATATGAGACCAATAAAATGGTTGAGTGTTCATTAAAACCATTGAACAAGTCAATACAAATAATCTAAGATGACTGTCAAAATACCTTTTGACATGACCACACAAGGTTTGGTAGACTACACATCATGATACCATCGATCGAGCCATAAGGAAAAAAAAGTGTTTAAAGGTCAAAAACTAAACCCATTGTTCCTTAAGCGAAATAATAATGAAATTTTTTTAACCAATTCCAACAAAACAAGCATCTTCATTACAAAAGTATACAAAGATTATTAAATTAATATTCTTATATCAAAACATTAAATTCCTAAGCATGGTTACAAAATAAATTCACAATGTGTAACAACACAGAAAAATTCCAAACCTTTACTCCATCCTCCTCCTTCCATCTCCTTTCTTTATATCTTATTTTCCTCCTTTAATGCTCACCCATTCCCTATTCTTTCTCCCATATTCTTTTGCATGCTTTCTAGAAACCTACACTCCTATATTCAGTTAACTAAGTGCTTTTCTATGTTAACTGAAGTGATTTATTATTAGATCATTCTATCTCATCGCATGTGATGTGAGCTATTATTAGATCATTCTGCCTCATACCATTTATTTAAGGTTTCTCCTATATAGCACTCCTTGGAGAATTTATCTTCTCTTGAACTCTCAACCTTTGAGGACTTCTATTTTCCTTGAAGATTCTTGAGGTTCATTCTATAGCTTTTTCTTATTGAGGAATATTGCACATATTGTTTGTATATCTCTTGTGTGGAAGGTGTCTTTATTCATTGTTTGATCTTATGGCCCGTGCTTTTAACAATTCTAACATGGTACCAGAGCCTCAAATCAATGAACTCCTTGATTTATGATTTTTTTTCTTCAACAAGGGTTACAGGCTTCAAATTTGAATCCCCTTTTGCTTTTTTTGCAAATTTTGGAGGTGGGTGATTTTAGGTGCATTTTGACACAAAATGACCTTACCGTTGGATTTAGAGCTATCGAGAAAGTCAGATTTGGCTTTTGTTTGGCCTGATTTGGATTCTTGAGGTTAGATCTGCGAGGGTTTGAAGTGGTTACTTTTTTTAGATCTAGAGGGTAGTTGTGATTTTTCATGCACTTTGGTACAAAAGGACCTCACCATTGGATTCAAGAGGTCGATTCCATGAAATTTGACTATAAATTTGCCCTATTTTGATGTCGAGAGCTTTTGAGGCAAATTTTTTTGTATAGGGGCCTTTATGGCCACTATATGGATTCTTGCATGTGGATCAAAAAAATAAAATCAAAAAAAGGGTTTGCATTTTTTTTTGGTTTTTAAAATTTCCTATTTTTCAAATTTTTTATAAAAAATAGAAAAATATATATTTAAAAGCTTATTTAAAAAAAGTTGTGGGCAAGAATTGGGACAACAACAAGAGTGCCATTCATCTTGCAAAAATTGTAGCTCTGCATTCAAAAACTAAGCACATACAACTCAGATACCACTTCATTCGGTCAGTTTTGGAGGATGGATAGTTGAAGCTGGAGAAAATTCACACAAGTGAGAACCCTGTAGATATGTTAAAAAGGGAAATTACACAGGAGAACCTAATTTCCTCATCAGTTTTCATTGGCCTTCATGACTGATAATGGTGGATATAAGAAACCATCCAGACCTGTAATCTAGTGGGAGCTACAAGTGTAGCGGTGTTGTCTAGGATCAGTCTCCAAGTGGGAGATTGTTTGGTGTGGAGCCTAATCAGTCTCCTAGTGGGAGATTGTTGGTATGTGGTGACCGATCATGCAAATACTGTACACTCATAACATATCCTCGCCCAGGGCCCCGAGTGGGCATTCAGGCAACAACTCTTGATAGCAGGGGTTCGGGGGTGCAACCCCTAATTTTTTTTTCTTGTTCACAAGTCAAGGTTTTCCCGTTAACACATCAGGTTTTCCCATTAACAAGTCAAATAAAAAAATGACTTTGTAAAACCCTAATTCTAGAAGCTTCTAAAAAGGCTTGTTATAAGTGGCTAGGATGTGTCATTTGTGAGATTGTAATATATTTTACACTGGATAATAAAATCATTGGATGGCTAAATTTCTGTGGATGTAGCCCATACTGGGTGAACCACGTTAAAATTTTGTGTTGATCTCTTTTGTGTTATTATTCATTGTTATTTTTGGGTTATTTAATTTGCATATAATTGTTAATGTTTATTGCTATGATCTACCTGAACCCTAACAGTAACTATGGGGTCTCTACTAGTTTTGTGATGTTGCTGGTGTTTTTCTTATTTTTTCTTTAGTCTTAGTGCTAGTGAGACTCATACAATTTTCCTTCTTGGATATTATGTAATGGGTATGGGCCCTTTCCCGTGTTTACCTTAATCAAAACTATGGGTTCTTGCATAGTAAAGTTGTTTGGTTTGGGTTGGTTAGGGTTAGAGGAAAATTTGGTTATGTTTTAGGGAATATCATACAAGTGGTTATGAAAAGTGGATTTAACAAGAGTTCTCTTCCTAATTAGGCTACTTTGTTTGGATTGGTCAAATTTAGGGGAGAATGTGGTACCCTCCTCGTCGTTAGATAACAAACATGTTCTATCCAAACCTATAAGAAAATCTAGAGAGGTTTAATAAGGTCATCTTTCATAAATTTAACAAGCCTAAAAGAATATTCAGGTTGGTTTACCATGTCTTCTTTGTCAACTCTAAGGTGGACTTGTAAACCCTCACCTTGACTATACTAACTAGTTGCAAATGGATCTGAGCTATTTCATTCCATGTTTTCTTTTCTCGTGACCTAGTGATGATAAAAAAATAGGACATGGATGTTTATGAGGATGATATTGTGACTAAATTTTATGATAAAGGATGTATCTATGATATTCTAGCCTAGGAGGTATATAGCTATGGAGGTGTCAAACTAATTTGTACACATAAGGATAGTATATGATGAAAGTAAATGATAGTCTAAACCAAGGATAATGGGTGTGTATGAGGATGTGGACTTACGATGTTATGATGGTGTAAGTGGTTATCTAACCTAGGATACAAATGTCTTTGAAGATCTTATGTGACTATTGATGCAATGATGGGAGTCTTAAAACTAAGAGATAAATGTTTATGAAGGTCTCAACCTAAGTTGAACACAAAAGGATAATGGATGTGTATAAGTATGTGCAATTAGGATGTTATGGTGGTGGAAGTGATTATTTAACCTAGGATATGGATGATTACATGAAGATGTGATGAAGTTATGGTAGGGAAAAAGGATGATAAAATTATGAATGGTGATGAAACCTAGGAATGGATGTCTAGGATTATGGATAAACTATAAGGGAGGATGTGGTAAATGTGACTTAGAGTTATATTGAAATGGGATAAATGTATCGATGGTCCTAAAAAGGAGACTAGCTTGACTAGTGGATATGGATGTTAGGAGATGATTATGTAGGAAAGAAAAACTTATCTTGGAGATGAGGGAAACATAGACCTTAAGGAAAGGACAATCCTAATCAAAGAAAAAAAAGACAAAAGACTTTATTTTTGAAATATTTGAATGTTTTTTTGGATTTTCAATTTTTTGAAAACTTACACTAAAAAAAGAGAAAAATTTAAAACAATCCATGGCTCAAAGGATGAAGTCCCCATTTCGCTTCAAGTATGGAGGTTCTAATCTAACATGTCAAGAACAAGAAAAAATAAAAATCATAAAATTATTCAAGTGGCATTGACTCCTAATATGGTCCTATAATGGAAATTAATCCATTAATACTATCTACCCGTGAGGGATAGATATAGATAGTTGAGTACATGTGAAATCTATTACCAAGGAGCACCAAAGGCTTCACCAATGTCAGCTCTATCTCAACACATATAAGTGCATTGCGAGTAACTTCAAGGGGAAATCCACTTCCCTTGCAACACACTAATAGATAGCCAAAGGTTTTAGGATTCTATTAACAAACTCTCTAGGGGAAATCTATGAACTAAGGGCATCTCTATATGCATGAAGCTAGGATGATCTCTTCTCATTTCTCCACCTCACAAGTCTTGGTAGACTGAGGGTCTCAATAATCTGTTAAACATGATGATGACTCTTTTTTGAGGTACATCTTTCTCTCTCCCCCTTTTTATATCTTACTGAAAAACATGCTTGAGTTCATCCCTTGGAGTGATGAAATCTCCAACCAAGTCTTTTAAAAATAAAAAAGAAAGAATTGGGGATGAATGTGAAATTTTAGACCATATACACACACTCCTTCGAGATTAAAATATAGTGGTTCTTTAGTTAATAAAATTAAAATATATATGGTTCAATTTTATCCCTTAAACTAGTAGTTTGAAAAGACACAAAAAAAGACAAAGAAAACAAAAAATAAAAAAAATATCTATTAAATCATCTTCTGAACAATTATCTTGCAAAGCCAATAAGTTAGAAGTTTCATGCTTTTATTCTTTGAATTGTGAAAAGGATCATTTTTGGATATTTTTACTCTTTGATAGGAGGATGAATACATTAAATGATCAGTTAAAAACACATGAAAAAATTTTTAGTATGCAAAAGTTGTGCTAGTTTGAAAATTGAAGATAAAACACACTTTGAAATTTTTTACTTATTTTCTTGTGTATAATATGAGGAAACAACCTGGAGTGGGGGACCTAGCTCGATTGGCTAAAGCATGCTATTGTAGGCAAGGGAAAGAGGTCACAAGGTCTAGTCTCCCTCTATCCTCGTGGTATTGGAGGGCTTGTCGCGTCAGCGTCATCGATCATGTGAAAAAAGTTTACCAGGTGCACTATAGTTTATAGGGGGCTACCCAATTCTTATAGTCTAAAAAAAAATAAAAATAAAAATGAGGAAACAACCTACTCCACTCATTAGAATCAAAACTAACTTAAATTTGATTCTGAGAAAAAAATGAAAATCTGACTAGTGGTTTGAAAGTTATTAACATTTTCATGTAGATAGGTTTTTAAGAAATTACATAAAAGATAAGACTTAGGACTTAGCCCCATACAAACTGGCTTCTAATCATCAATGCAACTAGGGGTTGGGTCAAGGGTTAAAATGAAAATAAGGGATAAGAACTTAACCCATACAATTGAGGGCTACATTATGGTTTTCCCAAAAACCCTAGTCAGACATGCCACCAAAGGTTGAAAGTTTGAAAAAATAAAAAAATAAAAAAATAAAAAATAATAATATCAAATCTGCCTTTGCAGGCCATGTGAGAAGGTTGAGCTTAGGTGAGAAATAATGAATATGCCCACATGGAAGTTTGCAGACCCAAGGAAATTTTGGTAGATGTACTTGTGATTTTATCTTCACACAAGGCAATTTCTATAGTTTATATAAGTAGTTTTTGATCAATAAATAATATAGTTTTGATTGGTAAATATGTTTTTTGATATATTGTGCTATTTATTATTTAAGTGTTCAAGGTTTTCAATATTATATATTGCTGCTATAGTTCATTGATAATTGTTATAAAAGAAAATAAATATATCCATCATATTATCTTAGTGACCCATTATCATGTTTAAGTTATGTGATATTGAGTATTTATCTAAAATTTAATGAGATTAAAAGACATAATAATTTAGATAACCATCACCAAAAACCACAATGAAGCACTAGCCGAAAGAAAGAAAGAAACTAGGAGAAATGTGAGATAATTTTTTTGGCCAGTTTTTTGAAAGTCCTAATGCTAGATGGGAGTTGATAAAACCATTCCATGGATTGCCCTCCTAAGCTTCTTGGAAAGAGGTGCATGAGATTATAGACACTCAAAATATCTTGATTGATATTATGCACTTGATCTTGATTAACTAACATCGATTCTTCCTTAATCATTTCCACACTAACCAATTAATTGAATAATCTTTATTTAATTAATTAAATTTCCTCCTTAAATAAGATAATACACTTTATCAGATTATTTCATCATCTCCTAATGTTCTTCCTTTAATTAATTAAATTAATTTTATTTAATCAAAAGAAGATCATTAGGATTTTAATTAAATAAATCAATTTTATTTAATTAAAATCCTAATGATCTTCTTTTGATTAAATAAATCAATTTTATTTAATTAAAATTCTAATGTTCTTCCTTTAATTAAATAAATTTAATTAAAATCCTAATGTCCCAATATCCTCTCATTTGATTTAAATAAACTCAAACATTTAAATTAAATGTCATAAATCAATTAATCTCACCTAAATTAATTAACTCCTAACACTGATCCCCCCATTCCTCTAGCTTTTAACTCCACCCTAGGGTAAGTCAACCTTGGTCAACTAACCAAGTTGCACATGTAAATCAATTTATTTGATTTACTAATTACCCTATTTTCTTTCAAAATGGCATATTCTTAGAATATTCCACCCATTTGACTTTTCCCTCCCAAAGGACTTTTGTCCTCTTTCTTGAGCCACCTTGGAATTAAAGAGCTCTTACACACAAGCCACCTTGGCTTTAAATAGGTTTTACACATTCTCTTACACAAGCCACCTTGGCTTTAAATAGGTTTTACACCTCCTCTTACATAAGCCACCTTGGCATTTATTCTTCTTACACATCCCATCTCCCAAGATGTGCTCACACATGTGTGAGCACATCTCCTCCAAGATTCATTAGCATGTTGACAAGTGGCACCATGCTATTGGTCCATTTTTTTAATCCCACATTCTCCCCATTCTTCACTCTTCAATCCTTGGCTTCTATAAATAGAGGCATCATTCTCACAATGAGGATCCACGACTAAGAGCATTATTACTATAGGCATTTCATTCCATAGTTTTCATCATTTTCAAGCAATTCAGCTAGAGTATAGCCAATTTAATACTTTTTTCATCACAAATCCATCATCAAGCTTATCAAGGGTTTAGAAAAGGGCTTCTTTCCACATCAAAGGAGCACTAATCCCCCTATGGGATGCTTGTTTGAGCATTAGAATAGTATTTCATTGGTAGTTTATTTGATATTCTACTTTGTTTTCATGTTCTTATGCTTAGATGAATTTCATAGGGAATGCTTAGTTCCTACCTGTTTCTTGACTAATGATCACTTGTTTGTTCATGTTTGAGTAGGTCTAGGAAGAGCATTCACATTTTGGCGCTAGAAGGAGGGCCTAAATCTCGAAATTAACATGTCTTTTTCTTTATTTTCGTTGTTTTTCCCACTTTTTGTCTTTCCAGGACACAACGACACTGGACATACAAACATTGACACAATCATTTCAGTGTTGCTATATGGTGACACTGCCCCTGTGATCAAATCGTGCCGCTAGGTGGACTGTTCTGATGCTGGCTGACCAAATTCCAAAGAGCAATGCTGAGAGAAATAGTGACGAAAACGTGGTCTCCATTTTCTCCACAAAGTGACACTGTTTTAGCAGAGCGACGTTGGAAGCTTCAAATAGCGATGCCTTCATGGAAAGCGATGCTGGTTCTAGGTAAAAGGTGTACTTTCAGTTTTATTTTAACATGTACTTTTTAATATTGATCACCTTTGAATTTTGACTTGTTAGTGGCTCTGTTTTCTATAGGATGATCAAATTTTGTAGGTTGAGGTGACAAAGAAGAGGAGGAAACAAGAAGAGCTTCCTATGGAACTTTCTTTTTCATAATTGTAAAAAAGTTTTCTTTAACACTTTGGGGACACCTATAACCCCATCTTTGGAAATCTTGCTATCTCTCCATTTAGGACTCCAATACATTTTGTTTGGGTTTTAAAAAGAACATGAAAAATCTTTCTTTTTCTCAAAAGGGTTAAAAAGAACATTAGAAACTCACTAGATTTTATTTTTTGGTTAAAATTGAACAATCAACTTCACACTCAAATTTGGGGCTCTAAAAAGAACTCATTATTGTTTTGAGGACTAAAAAGAATTCATGTTTTGCAATCTTCTTTACAAAATCATGTCATTCAAATGCGTATGCACTTCTCTCACGCTTCACGACGATCTTCAGAATCAAAAGCATTTAGTGACATTAGGTTGTTTAAAAGATTGCCTCCACATTTCAAAATTTGGGTTTTAAAATTGGACAAATCATGCGAGTGTGAAGAAAAGGCATTGTGTGTGCTCCCTCCTAAAATGCGTTAGGTGGTCAAACTACAAATGCACTTCTTTTCTATTGTTTACCTTTAGAGAGTTTGCCTTGGTGGGAAAAAGTACTCACCCCAAGGGAACAACTCAAACCGGTAATGAGCTAAACGCTAAGCTACTCCCAATTGGTATATAAATTCGAATGTTGAGGAAATCTCAGCATTACAGGAGCTCCTACAGACAAGCAGGTGATACTCTTTATATGGGTTGATCTTTCCTCTCATATGGCCTTCTGAACGGGTGCCTTGATTACAAACCAATTTGTATAGAATCTAAAACCCCTAGCTATTTGTTGGTGTCAGGAGGTCGGACCTCCAAAGCCGTCCCAAGTACTTGTTGTTCTTAGTAGAGTTGAAGAGTTTGTCATGGGATATTCATGAGAACTTGAAGCTTGGCTGACTCGAGAAGTGAGTGTTGTGTAAGGGGGAGCTAGTGTGGTCAAGCTTCTAATCATCCACTCTGAATAAGCGTAGTTGGAGAAATCCAAGTGGGAATTTGACAAATATTGCCTTTTTCTATCTTGGGGTTGTGCTTTGATTAGAAATCAAAAGACTTTGTTTGAAATCTCAAAAAACATGGAAACAAATATTCAACAAGGTCATCAAAATTTCAAACTCTTTGGGAAGAACAAATACCTTTGAAAATTTCACATGTTACTGCTTGTCCCGAGGGGTTCTTATCCCTAGAAGGCTTCTAAACATTCGAACCTACATCTCAATTTGTTCCCCCCAAAGTCAACATAGGGAACTATTGTCTTAATTCTCTTGATTTCCACATAATGGACCTTGTGGGGTGAAAAGAAATTGAGACATAAACATTTAGTTTGAAAAGCTAAGCAAGAAAGTGTGGATGTGGTAAAAAGAATTGAATATAAGCAAAGTAAAAGACAATTGAACCTCACATGTGCTTGTTCTCATGATTTCCAAAAGGGTCAAGATCCCAAAACCAAAGTCTTTGTGCAAAAGCTTCAAGTTTATGTGTCACACTCAAAAGGTTATCAAGAAGTACATTAGGAAGTGCAACCTCAAGCAATACACCAAGATAAGAAATAAGTTCATGAGGTTTTATAGACTCATTCCTTTTAACAATCTAGATATGTATGCTTAATTTGAACCACTCATCTAAGTCAAAGTTTGGTCCTTTGAATTTGAGCACTTTAGAAGTATAGCATGTTCTTCAATATCGAGGTCTTGTAAACATAAGTCTCTCTAAGTCCAATCTAAGATCAAATTCAACGCTCTCATCCATCCCCTAAGCATTAATCAAAATCCCATTTCACAAAAAAACTCTTAGAATCTTGGAAAAATCATTCATGCTAGACTCTTGGTACTCCTTCAAATCAAAATAAAAAATCATCTTGTTTGACTAAGTGTGTGTGGACAAATCCTTCTTCATACACTTAGTTAAATTATCACCTTGTGGACAAGTTTTATTCCAAGATAACATCCAACATCTTGGGTTTTACGAGTTCATTATCCAAAATCCAAATCAAATCCAAATCCAAAAGTTCTAAAGCCTAGTATCCCTCCAAGGTTCTTAAGAGTTCAATCCTTCATACCATCCATCTATTTCATACCATCCATCTATTACATCCCCATCATTTGATCCTTAAAAAAACTTAGATTTTCTTCTTTGTACCTAAAGTTTAGACCAACCTAAGGAATTAGAGGCTTTCCTTCTATAATCTTGAAATTTGATCCTTATTTTATGATCCAAACTAGATCTCAACACAAGAGAAACATGGAGCAAAACAAATAGACATCCACTTCAAGTGACTTGAGTCAAACCACACTTGAATTTAACCCCATCGGATCTAACAATCCCCCACTCAATATTCCTCAACAACCACAAGATCCTCAAGAGGGAGGTTTCCAAGTGGAGGATATCACCAACAATCCCCTAGGAATGACTCAAGACAAAATCATGGAGATAGTCCAAAATCCTAAAAACCACAAGATTGTCAATACAATGATGAGACCCAATCCTTCACAATACATGCTAGCATTAGCAAAGGAAGGGGCTAAACTCCCTTCTGATTATGATGTAAGCACTATTGTGGAACCACCTCTTGGGACTATTCCATTGATATCATTCACACCACCTTCCAAAACATCATTCCACCCATCCCACAACCAATATCATCTCATGCTCCAAGTCAACCCATAACTTCCAAGGGGAGTTCATTGCTTCATGCTCTTCAAACACATCCCCTTGTAAATAATCAAAACTTGGACACAAATACTGTCCCTCAAGACCCAAAGCATTTGTACATTCCACTCATTTTCCATGATACCAACAATGCATCTACCTTCTCTATAACACCGACATACCCTCTTGGGACACAAGTCTCTCTCCCCATGGTATCACAAGGACAAGGGGGTTTATTTGGACAAGGGGGAATATTTGATGCTTCATTATCACTTTCTTAAGGAAACATACCATCTATACCCCCACCACTTCCCCCACTAACATCAACATCCACATCAATCCAAGGTTTAGGGCAACCCCCTTTACCCAACATACCAATCCAAAATCAATTAAGTCAAAACAATCCTCCAATCATGAATCAAATCAACATACCAAATCCTACAGGCATGCCACTGATATCGCAACACCAGGTGGAACCAATCCAGACATCCCAATCAACCATTACACCATCTACCACACCCCAGATTCTCCAAAACATGGTCTCTCAAGGACCTATCACGCTCCACCACACAACCCATGGTCATCACTCAAACACTTCAACAAACTCCTCAACAAAACCTCATCACACCATCTCACACCATTCTGAATCCTCCACCTCCACCACCAAATCCAAACATGGCAAACCAATACAACATCATGTTGCAAGTGACCCAACAAGCCTATCAAAAGACACTCCAACAATTCCAAGCCCAACAAGATGCATAAGCTATGAAACAAGCCACACAACAAGAACATTCACAAAAAGCCACACAAAAAGCCCAATAGGCTGCCCAAGCACAAGCACAAGCATTGTTACAACAATAACAAGCCCAACAAGCTGCACAAGTTGCACAAGCCGCACAAACTGCTCAAGTTGTATAGGCACAAGCACAAGCCCAAGTGCAGGACCAAGCTCAATATCAAGCACAAGCCCTATTATAGCAACAAGCTTACCAACAAGATTTGTAGTAATATGAAGCCCAACAACAAGCAACCCAACATCAAGCCCAACATAAAGCATTGTTGGCACAACAACAATAACAAGACCAACAGCAAGCATTGTTGGCACAACAACAACTACAAGCATATCAACAAGCATTTTTTGCATAGAAAAGCTTACAACAACCTCCCATGAATGCACCACCAAGTTCACAAGTCACCCCACCCATCATTCAAGCCACAACATTTTCTCAAAACACGTTCATTCCACCACTTGATCCGCAAAATGACTTGTCCACTAAAATAAAAAAGTTCTTGCAACAAGTGTTGGACATCCAATCAGGGAAAACCACAAAAACATAAGGGAATTTATGCCCTTATCCCTTCGATAGAAGCATTCTGATGAAGCCATTCCCACCAGGCTTTGAGATACCAAAATTTGAAAAGTACCGTGGAACTGGAAATCCTGAAGATCACATCAGGGAATTCCACGTACACTACATAGAAGTTGCTTACGATGAATCTTATCTAATGAGGCTCTTCCCCAGAAGTCTGGCTAGCCCAACCATGGAATGGTTCTCCCGTCTTCCTCTCAGAATCAAAAAGTTCCAATAAATTGTAGACGCATTCATATAAAATTACTCATTTAACATGGACATGGACATAAGCTTGGAAGAATTGTCCAACCTGAAGCAAAACAAGGGAGAGACATTCACATCCTTCTTACAATGATGGTGATCCAAGGCCAATAGGAGCAAGTGGGCTATTCCAAAAGAACAACAAGTTGGAACCATCATACCAAATCTTGAAGGGATCTTAGCCTTCCATCTCAAAATGTAGTGCATCACCACCTACGTTCAACTCATCCCCAAATCTCTTAACATTGAAAGAGCCCTCATTCACAAGGAGGGACACCCACTTATCAAGACAATCGTCCATCAATAAGCTACAACGACAAACCTCAAACATGGGTGAAAAACAAAAATGTTACCAACGATGGTGTTGTTGATGCCAATGTTGTAATCTCCAAGGCCAAATACACAATAGAAAACATACCAACAACCTTAAAACAACACCCAAAACACCCCACGACCCAACACATCCCAACAAAAAACTAACCCACAAACAGTCAACAATGTCAATGATCAAGGTGAACAGTCCACCAGAAATAGATATCCCTCAAAGTGAAAGTACACACCACTTGGGGAATCAACCGAATCTGTCATGCAACAACTCATTGAAGCCAACATCATCACACTCCCAATCTTTGAAAATTACCAAGAGCCTTAATTTAAACCACCATGGTATAATGAGAAGCACCTTTGCGATTTTCATAAGATAAAGGGGCACACAACAGCTAGTTGCATGAGGCTCAAAAACCTAATCCAAGATCTTATTGATGACAAGACTATCACTGTTGAGCAACCAACTAGAAATCAGGACCTCAAAATATACACGAATCCGATGCCAGATCACAATAAAGCAAACAACAATGGAAAAAGAAAAAATTAAGGCAATGCCAACCATGTTTATGACCATGTTGTTGCATCTTTAGATGAGTGGGTAGATGTTATCAATATCACAAGGCCCAAAGCTGAGTGTGGAGTCACCACACGAGGTGACAAAATCACCATCTACAGACCATCCACACAAGCTAAAGCACCCCCTACAAACTCAAAATCAGTAGCCAATGTTTACAATGTCTTAGAACAATTGAAGAAGATCCCCACCCAGATCTCCATCATGGAGTTGCTGAAAATCTTGCCTGCCCATAGGGAAATTCTAGAAAAGGCACTAGTTGTGTCTTTCATACCCATGGATCTTGATGCAAACCAGTTACAAGCTATGGTCGGACACATCATCACCCCACATCTGCTCACATTCTCTGAATAGGATCTCCTAACCCAACCATCTCATAATCGTGTGATTCATCTTGAAGTCTTCGTCCATAAAAATAAAGTCAAATGGGTCTTGGTGGATGGAGGTGTAGGGTTGAATATTTGTACTTTGAAGCTAATAAAGAATCTAGGATTCTTCGAAGATATGATTGAAAAATGAAAATTTATCACTATCTGAGCATATGATGATCAAGAGAGGGCATCTCAAGGCACAATCCAACTCCCTATCCAAGTAGGAATTGCAATTATGGAAACCACCTTCCAAGTTCTTGATCTAGAACTTCCTTACAACATTCTCCTAGGGCATCCATGGATTCATGGGATGCAAGTTGTAGCCTCCACCTTCCATCAACGTGTCAAGTTTCCTTACCAGAAACAAGAAGTCACCATCCATGATGACCTCGAGCCTTTTTACTACTACAAAAATTTGGAGGCTAAATATTACAAAATCCCACAAGTTCCCAAGAATGATGAAGGCCCTATGACTCCATATGTAAACCCATCCACTCTAGCCTCCACTTTTGGGACAAAGACATCCTCCATTCTTGACATTTTTGATATCAAAGTCATTATCTAAGATAACAGATGTGGAGACTACAAGATGAAGAAACGTGCCTTTTTAATAAGAGAGTTGCCTCAATCTCCTAGGTCCCATGGAAGACCACAACCAAGTGACACACCATCTCAAACCTTCAAAGAAAACCCCTCCAGGTTTAAAAGTTGGGGGGACCTAGGCCGAAAAGTGGTAGATGAAAAGGATATATCAATTCTCCTATACCAAGATAAAAGACCCATGCCTGCCCTTCCAGTGGATGATGATAACAAAGGACTACACTTAATTCTTGGTGTGGGCTACAATAAGAATGAAAGTCTTGGAAAAAAATAGCAACAGATGATTAAAACCCATCGTTGCTGAGAAGCGCATAAAGAATCTTGGCCTTGGATGAACTCCTCTGAAGATAACCATACACGACGGAGGTACCCCTATTAAAACATCCAAAGCTCCTCCTCGGTTACCAATATCCACAAGTCTGCCCTTAGACAACTATACCTTCGATATAACTGATGTATGTGATGAGGATCTCCTCACTGACCTACCCATATTATTTGAGGACTCTTCCCTATTCATGATTTCCACTGTGTCTTTTGAGTCAAAGAACCAAACCCATGAATTAAAGCTAGTTTATCCCCAACTAATAGACTATGACCAACGAGGACCACCGGTTTTGGACACATTCAAAAATGATGAGGCTCTCTCAGAATTCATGGGACTCAGGGATAATATACCATGTGGAGACCATAAAGAAGGATTTGACATTGAGCTAAACACACATGCATACTATGGGGAAATTATTGAATCCCTCAGTCGCAAAAGTGAAAATTTAAGAGTAATCTCTAGGTCTTTAAGTGAAACCCACACTATGGCACTTTCTGAACCAAAAATAGTTAAAACAAAGGACACATCTAATGGTGAAAACCTCTCTGAGGTGCGAAAGGATGAGGGATTCAATCTTACCCTTAGTTCTATTCATCAGGAGAAGTCAGTAGTGTTGGTAGAAAAGTGCAACCCTGTCAACTTGGGGACTGAAGAGATGTCACACATAACCTTCTATGCAGAATCTCTTTTGAATGAAGAATATGAACTTCTAGCTGCATTTCTGAGAGAAAGAAAGGTAAAATTTGCATGGACCTACACTGACATGCCAAGACTTGATCCAGAGGTTGTGGTTCATCATCTTCCAGTATATCTAGAGGTGAAGCCCGTGAAGCAAAAACTAAGGAAAATGCATCCACATATCGCATTGTTAGTCAAACTTGAGTTGCATAAACTCCTGGATGCTAGCTTCATAAGGCCCATTGATTATCCTAAATGGGTCTCAAACTTGGTACCAGTCACTAAGCCCACTGGGGGCATATGGATCTGCACTGAATTCAGGGACCTAAACAAAGCATGCCCTAAGGATGATTTTCCCCTTCCAAACATTGACATGATTGCCAATCAAACAGTCAGGCATGAAATGTTGTCATTAATGGATGGGTTTTCAGGGTACAATCAGATAATGATAGCAAAAGATGATAAGCATAAAATAGCCTTTACCTATCCATGGGGTACATACTACTGGAACATGATGCCATTTGGGTTGAAGAATGTTGGAGCCACCTATCAAAGGGCCATGCCTCTCATTTTTCATGACATGATTCACAACTCCATAGAGGACTATGTGGATGGCATACTAGCCAAGTCAAGAAAGTGACAAGATCACATAGCGATACTAAGCTCCATCTTTGATAGATTAGAGGAATACAAGGTAAGGCTCAACCCTAAGAAACGTGTCTTCGGTGTACAATCAGGAAAGCTTCTAGGATATATAATATAAATGAGAGGGATCGAGATAGACCCGACTAAAGTCAAAGCAATTATCAAAATGGAGGCACCAAGGACATTGAAACAGTTAAGGGGTTTACAAGGAAGACTCCAAGCCATCCAAGGCTGCCCCCTATTCTCATCTACTCCACAAGGGGGTAGCATATAAATGGGATGAGAAGTGCGATCAAGCATTTAACAAAATCAAAGAATACTTGCTGACCCCACTAGCATTCATGCCGTCGATTCGGGATAAGCCACTGATCTTGTACATATCAGCAACAACAAAAAAACTTGGGGATCTATTAGCATAACATGATGAGATAAGGAAGGAAAGAGCCATATACTATATTAGCCGAACCATGCTAGGGCATGAGTTAAATTATACATTCATTGAAAAGGATTGCCTAGCAGTAGTGTTTGCCTCACAAAAATTCAAGCACTACATGTTAGCCCATCAAATTAAACTCATTGCCAAAATAGACCCCCTCAAGTATTTACTTTCCAAGGCAACACTCACGGGCCAAATGGCTAAGTGGGTCATGATCCTCTCAATATACACCATTGAATATGTGGAAAGAAAAGCTATCAAGGGAAAAGTAATTGCAAATCAATTAGCAGAAGCACCCCTCTATTTAGAGAACCCACTTGTATTAGAATTCCCAGACGAGTCTGTATTCAACCTCAGCATTATAGATCATTGGAAGGTTTATTTTGATGGGTCATATACACAATATGGATCAGAAGTAGGTGTTTTCTTCATCACACTACAAGGAGATTGTATTCCTAAATCGTACAGGATATCTTTCCCTTGCACTAACAACATTGCCGAATATGAAGCCCTTGTGATTGGACTCAGAATAGTAGTACAGTGGTAGATCATGGCTCTCAAATTTTATGGAGACTCTCAACTAGTCATCAACCAACTCAACAACGAGTACCAAACAAAGGATGACAAACTAACCTCATATAAGAAACGGGTGGAAGACCTCAAGGAATTATTCATTGACATTACATTTGAGAAAATACCAAGGGAAAACAACAGAGCAGTGGACACCATGGCAATGATTGGATCACTGTTGGACATCCCACACAACATACCTAAGCATGAATTCCTGGTAGAGCAACTTCTCATACCAGCTTTCGAGGTACCAAAGTCTGAATTTGTGTGTGAAATTGTTGGTACCGGTAACCCGTGGTATCATGAAATATACACTTACCTAAGAATAGGAGTCCTCCCCACCAATATCACTCCGAACCTTAAAAGAACCTTTGTTAAGAAGTCATCCTGCTTTGTTATCTTAGGCGATACCCTGTACCATAGGAGTATTGAAGGAACCCTTTTACGATGCCTAAACGCTGAGGAAGCTTTGACTACTTTAACTGAGGTACACGATGGTATTTGTGGTTCTCATTCAAGTGGTATGACCTTGGATAAGAAGCTACTAATAATGGGGTACAACTGGCCGACAATGGAGAAGGAAGCTCACAAATATGTCAAGAAGTGCTTGCAATGTCAACAATATGGGGACCTCATACATGCACCAGTTCAAGAGCTCCACCCAATTGTAACACCTTGGCCCTTCTCGCAGTGGGGGCTCGATCTCATCGGTAAAATATCTCCCACCTCATCTAATGGACACAAGTTCATTATCACCACCACTAAGTACTTTACCAAATGGGTAGAGGCCATTCCTATGACCTATATTATTGGAAAGAAGATTGCTAAGTTCATCCTGAATTACCTCATTTTCCGTTACGGTGTTCCACAAGCCATTATCTCAGATAATGGGACACCTTTCAAAAATTAGGATGTTCGAGACCTATGCCAAAAGTTCAATATCCAACATCCCTTTTCTACTCCATAATACCCCCAGGGTAATGGCCAAGATGAGGCTACGAATAAAACTATCCCAAGAATCCTAAAAAAGATAGTCAATGAAGTTGGTCGTGACTGACACTTGTAGTTGAACCCCATCCTATGGGCCTACCGAACAAGTATCCACACACCAATAGGTGCAACCCCATTCTCCTTGGTCTATGGATCAAAAGCCATCCTCCCTATTGAGATTGATCTCCCATCCTTAAGGATATCACTGCAAAACCTCATTACAGATGAAGAATATCGGGTGTCATGATCGAACGAGTTGGAACTATTGGATGAGTGGTGCATGGATGCTTTAAACCACCTGCAAGTCTACCAGAACCGTCTAAAGATGAGCTACAATAAGAAGATTCAGAATTGGTCCTTTCAAGTGGGCGAGCTCGTGATGAAAGAAAATAAAAAAATGTGCCGAATCTAGATAGCAAGGGTAAGTTTGAACCCAACTGGTTGGGACCCTTTTTCATCACCGTAAGCTATAAATTAGGAGAATATCAGTTGTCAACGCCCGAGGGTGAGCCTCTATAGGATCCTATCAATAGCTCCCATCTCAAAAAGTTTTATGCCAAAGCGTGCAAGGTATAAATCCAAAAAATAAAAAAATAAAAAAATCCAAAAAAATCAGAAAAAAGATTGAAAACAGTAAAGATAAAAAAATCATGCTCTAGTGAAAACCACTTCGGTGGTGCTGTGGGCAAGTACCTTGGTGAAAACCTGGCAAACAGGTGCCTTGTGTAAATAAGCACTTTCCATCCACCATGATCTTTACGGCTTGTTCTGCATCACCCATCACATTCCATTGATCCTTCCACTCACCCATCCGCGTCCACATCATAACTTGATCTTGTGTCGGTATCATGTTCCACCCTAGAACTACTTGGCAAATTCCTAAGGTCAGTTCATCCTACCTATATTGGATTAGTTTATCACATCATGCTAGGGGCATGCTCTTTTACCCACATTTGGATCGGATTAGTGTATATTCTTGAGATCTTCCTAAAAAAAAAAAAGTCATAAAATCAGAAAATCCAGAAACATCCAAGTCATATCAAAAAATCCAAAAACATTCATAAAATCCTTGAAAAAAAAAATAGTCATAAAATAAAAAAATCCAGAAACATCCAAGTCATATAAAAAAATCCAAAAGCATTCATAAAATCCTTGAAAAAATCTAGAAACATTCATAAAATCATGTAAAAATCCAGAAACATCCAAGTCATATCAAAAAATCCAAATATTCATAAAATCCTTGAAAAAATCCAAAAACATTCATAAAATCATGTGAAAATCCAAAAACATCCAAATCATATCAAAAACCCAAAAACGGGTCAAAAAGTCAGAAAAGTCAAAATAGAGTTGTCTTGTAGAACTACGGGTCTCTGAGCGTGAACGTAGGAAAGGCCATCATCGATGTGCCCCCGAAACACATTAGGTCAGTCTTTTAGGGGTCCGTCACAATAAATTGGCAATTCATTTGTTCATATCTCATCAATAATCGAGTCTGTGTTAGTCAAACTATGTGGTCTCTGCATGTATAACATAGGCAAGGCTAATCTTTGATCAGCCCCTGAGACCCCTAGGATATGTCTTTAGTTTAGGTTCTTGGTCAAAATCTTGGAAAAAACCAAAACAATTAAAAAATTTAAATATAAAAATATTTGTAAAACATCTCAAAAATCCTAAAAATCTCTCAAAACATTTCAAAATACCTAAAACATTCAAAAAACCCCAAAAATCATCCATCTCATTTTACTTTCCCCCTCAATAAACTTCCACTCGCAATAAATCAATCGTCACCTTCAACCTTTGGAAAAAAAATTGGAAGCAAGCTTAGATGTTAAAAGTGTGCGCTCCAACATTAGGGTCAAAAGTCTAGGTCAATAGGTAAACAAGTTGGTCAACTCTTCACATCAATAGTCTATCATCCAGTCAATCTCACCATCATTTGATAACATCATGTCCTAGGATGCATCCTTCCTAAAATGGACATGAACATCAAGCATCATCGTAGTTTAGTCTTGGCTAGCGGTATGAACATTAGCTTGTTTGTTTACTTGATCTTTTCTTGTGATTTATCTTATTACACTTATTCCAATGACCTCTCGATGATGTCTAATCAAATGATTTAGAGAGAAAGGAATGGGGCATTGATCTTTATCTTTTCTCTACTGTGCTTGTTGGATATTCTGGTAATATAACCTTGGTGAATACTTGCTTTATTAGGTGTGTATGGAAGGTGTTTTGGACAGCTTGTTGACTATTACATTGTTAGGTTTTTCCTCTCTGTGTTTTGGTCTGAGATGTTCAAAGTGTCTAAAGTATATCCTAGTAAGGTTTCCATATGTCAGGTGTGAACAAGAATACTCCTATCTGATTGTCGAGTCAAAGTCCATCTCACTAGATACAACGCCATCCTGGTTGTCTATAACTTGATGCATCGTATCTATGTGTGTTATAAAACATAAGGAAATTAAGTTCTTTCATGACCCCAATCTCTGATAAGCGAAACATCATCATATCTCATCATTATCTCTAATAAAGTCTCGGTAGATAATAGACTTGTTGGATCCTCTTTTCATCATCTTATTTCTTCTTTCTTCTCTCTGTGCTAACATGGTATCATGACAGTTAACCAAAACATCACCAATGCATTCATCCTGCATCCACAAATCATCAGCATACATACATCTCATATTCAAAGCATAAAGCATCTATTCACATAGTCATTGCATATCACATCGTACATTATATTATTCAAGTTACGAAGAATAATATAGATTTATTATTCTGAGTATCTTAAATCGTTGCATATCATAAGTATTCACATCCAGGGATAACTTTAAGAAACCCCCCCTCGGCAAAGGTGTAAAATCCTGGCGAATCTTTCCTTTTATTTGAAAAAAAATATTAGTTTTCCTGGCGAATCTTATGCACAGTATTAAAAAATTTGTAAAATCCTGGTGAATCTCCATGAATAATTGGTAAAAATAATAATCACAGTGGTGAATCCTAGTGAATAATCACTAAAAATATTAATTACAATGGCGAATCTCTCCTTTAAAAATTTGCATAGTTGGTCGACGTTGCCCCATATATTTTTTTGTTTTTTTTAATATTGAAGTAGGGGCCCGGGGGCGGCAGCCACTGACAAGGTCAAGGGGAAGCACGACAGAGCCCCCTTGTGGGGGTTGAGGGGGAAACACATTGGAACATACGCAAATGAAGTGTTTTAAAAAAATCTCACTAGAAAAAGTAAGACTAAATGAAACTTGAAAATTTTACCATCGATTAGCTTTTAAATTGGACGACTGCAAGTTCATTCCGTGAGTGTATATCGGCATGAGTGAACATCATCGGTGGGACACTTAGGGATGTCCCGTCGATATAATGATGATGACGTATGTCATGAGCTATTGGAAACAGTGAACGGTGGAGATCAAACAAAGCTTTGATCATATGTCTTTCCGGGAGCTTGGAGTGAATATAGTAGATTCCCTGCTTGATTCTCCAGAATTACACAATATTACTGGCGAATATTATTAGTATTTTTAAATTTTACTGTATAAAATACTGGCGAATTAGTGCCAATGACGCATCATTTACATGGCGAATTAATCGAGACAAAATTATTTTTTTGTAAAAACCTGGCGATTCAGTCTCCATTTTAGCTTTACTATTCGCCATTTTTGGAGCTCTTGATTTCTATTATTCACCAATTGGAAAAGATTTGCCACTAAATATTTCCCTGTTCACATCCATATATCCATACATCATCATCATAAAATATGCATGAAAAAGATATAAAGATATTGCATCCACATCATTTACAAAAGGAAATGCATCCATAACATTCTCATATCATAACGTATTATGCCATAAAATTACATACATCTCATAAATCATAACATATCACATCATCCATTTTGCATTATCGTTTAGGACATAATATAGATTTTTTATTCTAAGCATCTTAGAAATCATTTGCATACCATAAACATTTGCATCCATAAATCCATACATCCATACTACATACATCATCATAAAAGTGCATAGAAAATATACAGAAAAAAAATGCATCCATAACATTTACATCCATAAACGTCTGCATATCATAATCATCCATCACATAATATCTCATAAAAATAAAGGCTATACATCGTATCCATATAGAATCACATGGCATATACGTAAAACATCAAATGCATCCATACATAAGGCATAAATAAAGTGAACACATCACATCATAAATCAATCAAACCCATATCATAAATATCATGGTACAAAATCCGACTCAAGTGTATGTACATCAATCATGATACAAAGCCTTCGGGGCTATAAAAAAAAGAGCCTGTGAGTGTATATCAAAAACTGCTAGCCCTGATGGCTGCTCCCCTCACTTGCCTACCTCTTTGGATGATCGTTTATCCATCGAGCCCCTATTTGCTGAGAATAATCTGGTTGTCGAAGAGCCGCGGGCACAACCTGACGATAGTGAAACCTGTAATACTCAGCCTCCCAGACAACCTCACGGTACATCCATGCTGATACGGTCCTCCCCTAGGACAAGGTGGACATGCTCTCTAACTACTGTCTATGACCTACCTTCTAAGCTAATTGTAGATTTGTGGCCTATCTTTGCTGGTGCTCGTGATCCCTCTCAGTATTAAGGGCCTGGACCTGTTGCCTGGCCTGATCTCTCTCACCTATAACTTCCTATAGCTATGCGTGTAATCACTACACCTGTACTTACAACTATTGTATCTAGGCATCCCGTGGGTCCCTGGGCTGCTGTGCCTGATGTGATTGTTGTGGCGGTTGATCTTGTTGTTGTGGAGGTTGCCCATCTCTGGGCGATGCTCTTGTATCCTGTCCACCTGGTCTTGCCTATGCTATTTGAGCACTCCTTCCCTGAGGTCTCCCCCGAGGAAGTGCCATTGTTGGATCTGTCAGCCACAATGGCGGTCTGAACCACTCATCATAAGCCTGTGTGGTCCCTGGAGCTGCTAGCCCCTGACTATAGGCCCATTGCCTAGCAACCAACTATCAGAAATAATCAATTGCATCAGACGCTAGGATCATTCACCCCCATGAAGTCTCTCAAGCTGATCTGGAAAAGATGGCAATATATCCACCATTGGGTCAATCCTGTACCTCCCCAAACTGGCGAGCCACCTTGTCTAGAAGATAACGCTCTATAATCATGTGCTCTCTCCCTTGCATCAGTCACGTCTATCGAGCATAAATAAACTGCTGTATGTCATTGTACCAAGTTGGTATCTGTAACCATGGCCGCCAGGTAAATAATATCAGATCATCTATGATGCAGCGCTAGTAGGGAAGACCAAGCTATCTAGTATGTCATAGGGTAGTCCCGCTACCATATCTCCAAACCATGGGGTCATCAGGCTCTGTATCAATCAAGGTAACAATCAGTCAGAGCATGACAATGTGCTCCTAGGCCCAAATATGCAGCAGTGTCACCCCAGTGCCAATCGCTCGACCATCATAGTATGCAAAATCATGGTACAATGAGACCAACATCACTAGTCCCCAAGAAAATAGGGTCCTCTGCCTCAACATCCTCTCCCATGCCAAACCCCATCCTAGATTAAAAAATTTGCCCTGTCGATCTGGAGCCACTAACCCTGATACAATGGCAATAATAAGCAACCTGAAAAGTGGCACCCGAACTTTATAAAACTCCAAATAGGTCTGACCCTCAATCATTATAAGGTCCTCCTATTGGCCCACAATTGTCGTTGCACCAAAAGATTGACCTGTTAATGTGTGATACAACTGCCAGAGTTAACGGATCCATGGGAGATAGTTAGTCCATGTCGTAAATCCCGAGGGGAGCATTGACCATCTGCCAAAAAACTCCCCCTCAGCGTTACCCGAGGGGATTCAAACCTGAAACCTTTGGCTCTGATACCAATTGTTGGCCCACAATTACCATTGCACCAAAAGATTGACCTATTAATGCCCGAGACAACTACGAGAGTTAACAGATCCACAGGAGGCGGTTAGTCCATGTCGCAAATAGAGGGGAGCACTGACTATCTGCCAACACGTCCATCCCCATGACATCATGACATGCATCAACACCAAAATCTATATCATAAATCACACGATTGTTGTGTATCGACAATCGCAGGATCCACCATACATCCTCTAATGTCACGATCGCCTCGCCAGTCGGAAGGTGAAAGGATGAGGTCTCGTTGTGCCATCCCTCGCACAACGTGGTCATTATCGCTAGGTGAGTCCAGACAATGGGTGCATAGGTTATGTACCAGAGATCGATCTCCCCCATATGCTTCCCTCTTGCACCCATGAAGCGCATGACATCAAAATTCATAAAAATATGTGACCCCGTTTGGAGTTTTCGACCACAGAACAACGAATGTGTTACTGTTTACAAAAGTGTCACCATTTGTAAAACTCCAAATAGTGATGTTGGACTCTTTGTAAATGCTAAATCGACCATAACGTCGCCATTTACATAAGCATTGCCCTTTGAACTTTTGACACTGACATTTACCCTAATCTCAAATTGGGTAAAGCGTCGCTATTTGAAAGTTTAAACCCTAAAATCAAATCGCGAATTGTGTTGCCATTAGCACTAGCGGGGTTGTTTGACCTTTCAGCGTTGTTGACTAGTCATTTGCGTGTCACTATATAGCGACGCTGGGGACTTTGACTCTTTGACACGTAATAAATGCACTGAAAAATCAAAATTCAAAGTTGGGTTTAGGTCACATACCGGTGGTCCTGCTCCTGGAGGTCTCTAGAACATGCGAACTCGCTCGAAAATGTGTCGGGGAAGCACTCGTTGCGCTATTTCATAGAAGGGTCAGAGCTCAAATGACTAGAATTTGTAAAGTGTGAATGCACAAGTGAATGGAAAGTGACCCCTCCAAGCCTATTTAAGCATGAAAATTAGGGTTTTTGGCCCCAATTTAGCCATCAAACTAGGGTTTTGTACCCTCGACACCATTTTTTCCCAACGAAGGTTCGTTTCACATCCTTTTTTTCATGTTTTGGCATATTTTTTAGCATCTTGGAGCCTTTCCAGACCCTTCGAGCAACTTGTCATCTTTTTTTTGAGAAATCTACCAAAAATCCAAATTTTCGTCTGATCTCTTGAGGGGGCAGTATACTAGCGTAATTCTTCTCGTTGGGGCAATAGTGGAGCATTCGAAAAATCAATTTTTTTTTACTTTTGATCTCGCCAATGTTATTCTTTGAACCAACACAACAAGTACATTGCTTCAAAGAGGGGCAAAATGTAGACACTCAAAATATCCTGATTGATATCATGCACTTGATCTTGATTAACTTACACCCATTCTTCCTTAATCATTTCCACACTAGCCAATTAATTGAATAATCTTTATTTAATTAATTAAATTTCCACCTTAAATCAGATATTACACTTTATCAAATTATTTCATCATCTCTTAATGTTCTTCCTTAATTAAATAAATCAATTTTATTTAATTAAAATCCTAATGATCTTCTTTTGATTAAATAAATCAATTTTATTTAATTAAAATTCTAATGTTCTTCCTTTAATTAAATAAATCAATTTTATTTAATTAAAATCCTAATGTCCCAATATCCTCTCATTTGATTTAAATAAACTCAAACATTTAAATTAAATGTCATAAATCAATTAATCTCACCTAAGTTAATTAATCCTAAATTAATTGACTCCTAACACTAATCCCTCATTCCTCTAGCTTTTAACTCCACACTAGGGTAAGTCAACCTTGGTCAACTAACCAATTGGACATGTAAATCAATTTATTTGATTTACTAATTACCCTATTTTCTTTCAAAATGACATATTCTTAGAATATTCCACCCATTTGACTTTTCCCTCTCAAAGGACTTTTGTCCTCTTTCTTGAGCCGCCTTGGCATTGAAGAACTCTTACACACAACCCACCTTGGCTTTAAATAAGTCTTACACATTCTCTTACACAAGCCACCTTGGCTTTAAATAGGTCTTACACCTCCTCTTACACAAGCCACCTTGGCATTTATTCTTCTTACACATCCCATCTCCCAAGATGTGCTCACACATGTGTGAGCATATCTCCTCCAAGATTCATTAGCATGTTGACAAGTGACACCATGCTATTGGTCCATTTTTTTTAAACCCACATTCTCCCCATTTTTCACTCTTCAATCCTTGGCTTCTATAAATAGAGGCATCATTCTCACAATGAGGATCCACAAGTAAGAGGATTATCACTATAGGCATTTCATTCTATAGTTTTCATCATTTTCAAGCAATTTAGTTAGATTATAGCCAATTTGATAATTTTTTCATCACAAATCCATCATCAAGCTTATCAAGGGGTTAGGAAAGGGCTTCTTTCCACATCAAAGGAGCACTAATCCCCCTATGGGATGCTGGTTTGAGCATTAGAATAGTATTTCATTAGTAGTTTTGATATTCTACTTTATTTTCACATTCTTATGCTTAGATGAATTTCATAGGAGACGCTTAGTTCGTACTTGTTTCTTGACTAATGATCACTTGTTTGTTCATGTTTGAGAAGGTCTAGGAAGAGCATTCACAAAGATAAGTATAATTATGAACAACCTCTAAGAAAGCTACATATAATTCTCCAATGTGTTCTCGAGGGTCTCCCCTTCCTTTTTACTTGCCAAATTTAGGCATCTCAAAATTATATGGAATGGGTGGCATGGGTATAGTGCTAAGAAAGTATAGGTGCATATGTCCTCTAACACGTAGCTCTTCTTCATCGGCCCCATATGAATTTTCAAATTTTGTTGTTGTAGATCTTAACTTTGTAGAGCTAAATCATTCTAATGTGTGGGAGTGGGTGCGTTGATGGTGTTATAACTGGATATGAGATGTGTTGATGATTGAACCTAAGAGAAATTTGGTGATGATTTTTTTCGTCAATGTGTTAATATTTTTGTGGAATGTAGGTATGAGTGGATGTGTTGGAGCTAGAAAAGTGGTTTGATGTGGCACATTATTGTTGAGGGTTTATGATGTTTTGAGTTGGGTATTGTTTATCAATGGATATTTTGGTTGGATGAGTTTAGGTTGTAGTTTTGATGTAGATAGTTTAGTTAGATGATGTGTTGTTGAGGAGTCATGATGCTTTGGTTAATTAGATTTATGTTTTGGTTTGGAGTGACAATGTTGGGATTGGAAGTGACAGCATGTTGGGGTTGTGATAGGGGGTTGTAATTTTGGTGGATGAAGTTATTATTATTAGGGATGTAAGTATGGATGTTAGATTTAAGTGGTTGAGAATTATGTGGTGCATATGGAGGTGCTTACATATTGTTCATTAGAGTGGAGATTATAGAGTTGTTGAATTTTTTTTTTTTGATATACCATATTTTTTATATTGTTTTGATGTTGAATTGTGTTTACATTTTCATGTAATTTGGGTGAAGGTTTTTGTGTGATATGAGATGGTCGTGATATTCTTGTAGATTAATTATTGAAGTGGGAGTGATAGTACTACTAAAGATTGTGTTAAATATAATGAATTAGTTATTTGCATGGTGTATATGAGAGTTTGAGTGTGCATGGGAGGTAATGATATCTATGTCCAATGATTAATTATGGGATAACAATTGCAATTTGTTGAGGTGTGATGCTATGTAAGTGTGGGGAATGCATGAAAGTTTTGTTAGTAGTTTTAATGGTAGGGTCACTATTAGCTTGTATGAAGGAGTTTTTTTGTGCATTTCTATGAAAGTATTTGTTGGGATCCAAAGCATTGAGGGCATCAAATGCTCTAGCTTTGGAGGGATCTTTATGAATTTCCAAAAGTTTCTCTTCAGTTGATTCCTTAGATTCCATAGATCCATTTGTACTGTCTTCTATGATTATTTGTGGATATTGAGGTTGTGGTTGTGGTTGTGGTATTTGTGGATATAGATCGTAGTTTATCAAAGGCATCACTCTATAGATTGGAAGCGTCACTCTATTTTCAAAGGCGTCATTCTACATATTAGAAGTATTGCTGTATTTTCAAAGGTGTCGAAGGATAATCAAGGGCATTAAATGATAATCAAATGCATCACTATAGCAACAAATGTGTCACAGTGACAAGAAAATGTGCTATCTTGAGTCTTTAACTAAAATTTTGCTAGGGTTTTGACTTGTTTTTTACTAATTTGTAAGACTTGATTTTTTGACTTATTTGGCAAGAAATAACAAACAATAGCTAATGGAAACAACTAACTCAAAAGGTATGGTATAATTGGCATTAACTAGTCTTCATGATAAATATACTCCAAGAAGTACATCCTAAATAGTATTAAACGATTATCTTTCCAACAAAGGCCCATTAATAAAATATTGTAGAATACCATAGATACATGGCTCCACTCTCAAAGGGGGATATATAGGTCTCTAGTGGAACAAGTTCTCACCTTCTTTCTTCCCTCGAAGGATTTTACACCCTCAAAAGCATTCGATCTCACCCTAGGATGGTACATGTTGGGTAACTTTGTGCATGATGCTATACAATGCACCCCACTAGCAATAATGGCCATTGTTCTTAAGACTTCTAAAATAATGGTTCATAGTGGATTGATGAACAATGAGACCATTTGTAGTGCTTGATATTGGAGTTTGGGTCTCCTTTGCTCTCTTCACCTAATGCATCTCGATGGACCACGTGCCACACGACTTGGCTCGAATGATGATGGCCACACCTTAGGGTACAAATTTCATTCTCTCTCCTTTCTATACCCCACTTGAAAATATGGTTGAGGTCACCTTTGGGGTGATAAAGTCCCCAAGCAGGCCTCCTACTAAATTAAAAAGAAGGAAAATGATACTATTTTTGATCTCCAAGTTTACATTAGGCACAAGGAGAAAACATATGCAAACATCACTTCCTTGGATAGACGAACAAAGATGTGGGTTCTAAGGTATTTTTGATCCCAAGATTGCATTGGATTTATTCTAAAAATCAAAACATAAAATCCTACATTAGATATGTGAGTAGCTTATAGGTTTTTATCTTCTACCAATGAAAGCTGCAACTGTATAGATGTGTTAGTTCCAAAATTGAGTGAACATTAGAGTAGAAAAACCAAAATCCAAAGAGTAGAAACAAATCCGTCATTGTAAAAAATCAAATGTGTTGCTTTACCTCAAATGAGTTGCTATGGAAATCAAATGCTTCGATCCACAATAAAAAAACATCATTGTAACTTCAATTGCATCACTGTAATATTAGGTGTGTTAATTTGTAATCAAATGCATCAATGTAACTTTAATTATGTCAAACTAGACATCAAAATCATTGTTGTAAATTCAATTGGTCAAAAGCATTGTTGTAAACTACAAAACCATTGCACTGCATAAAAAAATTCATTGTGGGTTGCAAATGTGTTACAATACTATTGGAAGTGTTGATCTACCCATCGATTACACCAATCTATAATTAAAAGTGTCATTTTGGAGTCAACTACATCACCGTAACCTACAACCTATAAATATTCACAATAAACTCAATTGTATGTTACAAATAGGGATGTGAGTCCCACCAAGCATGCCAGAATGTATGACCTAGAGATGGAGATTAGGTTATGAAATCAAAACAATGAAAGAAAAATGAAAGAACTTCACAATCCAATTCACTTAGAAATCACATCAATGAAGCATCAAGAAAGTTGAATAATAAATAATAATATCAAAACTTGCATACAAAAACAATCTTAGATTAGCTCCATTGTCCTCCTATGTTGCACCTTGGAGAGAAGGTGTGGTGATGGTTGATCTTAGATTTGGTAGCACAAAGCACTTAAGATATATAGTTTTCCTGCAATGAATGAAATAGAGAGATAATTGATGAATGATAGGTTCAATTTATAGATTTCTTGATATCAATCAATGGTTGAGATCTGATGAGAGACGAAGTAGATCAATGGATGAGGATCTATGAGAGAGACTAATGGATAGTTACCTAACTACATGATTTCAATGAACTAAGTGTATGGATTAGTTAAGAGAATTTGATTGATGAAAGAAGTGTGAGTGACTATGAGTCTAACATGATCTAGATTGGAAACAATACTGATTTGATTAAAGAGTGGACTAAAAGTAAGTTTGAGTCAATTGGTGAGGTGGAAATGTATGAGTAATTAATAAATAAATTATTAATTTCATGTACAAAGGGAGGAATAAATGAAATAATCAATTTTATTTATTTTAGAAGAGGATAGTGTTGAGAGGAATAACTAGATAAATTAAATATATTTTTTTGATTTGAGAAGTGGGAAATAAATAAATAAAATAATAATGAATGTTATTGATGTCTTTGAAGATGTTATGTGACTATGGATACTATGATGAGAGTCTTAAACTTAGGAGATAAATGTTTATGGAGGTTCCAACCTAAGTTGAACACAAAATTATAATGGATGTGTATAAGGATGTGGACTTAGGATGTTATTATGGTGGAATTGATTATCTAACCTAGGATATGGATGTTTATGAAGATGTGATGAATTTATGGTAAGAAAAAAAAGGATGAAAACAAGTTATGGATGGTGATGAAACCTAGGATATGGATGTTTTCAAAGATGTGGAGTTATAGTAAGAAAAAATGATATTATTACTATGGATGACAATGGATTTCTAAGTTTATGAATAAACCATAAGGGAGGATGTGATAAATGTGACCTAGGGTTATGCCAAAATGGGATAAATGTCTAGATGATCCTAAAAAGGAGAATAATTTGACTAGTGGATATGGATGTTAGGATATGATTATGTAGGAAAGAATTATCTTGGAGATGAGGGAAACATAGACCTTAGGGAGAGGACAATCCTAATCTAAGAAAACAAAGACAAAAGACTTTTTATTTTTTGAAATATTTGAATGTTTTTTGGATTTTCATTTTTTGAAAACTTGCACTAAGAAAAGGGGAAAAAATGATCTATGGCTCAAAGGATGAAGTCCTCATTTGAATTCAAGTATAGAGGTTCTAATCTAACTGTGAAGCACATAAGACATATAACAAAAATCCTAAAATTACAAGTGGGATTGAATCCTAGTGTGGGACTACAACGAAAATTAATCCACTAATTTACTATACACATGTGAGGGATAGATAGGGATAGTCATGTACAAGTGAAATCCATTACTAAGGAGCACCAAAGGCTTCACCAAGGTCAACTCTATCTAACACATAGAAGTAAATTATGAGTAATTTCAAGGGGAAATCCACTTCCCTTGCACCACACTAAAAGATAGCCAAAGGTCTTAGGATTCTATTTAAAAAATCTCTAGGGGAAATCTATGAACTAAAATCCTATCTAGACATGCACGAAATTATGAGGGTCTCTTATCATTTCTTCACCTCACAAGTCTTGGTAGACCAAGGTTCTCGATGCTCTTCTAAACATGATGATGGATCCTTTTTTAGGTGCATTTTTCTCTCTCCCCCTTTAGATATATCTTTTCAAAAAACATGTTTGAGTTCATCCCTTGGAGTGATGAATCTCCAACTAGGTCTCTTAAAAATAAAAAGGAAGAAGTGGTGAAAAATGTGTGAGAGAAGAGCATATACACACACTACTTCAAGACTAAAATAGAGTGGTTCTTTAATTAATCAAATAGAAATGTGTATGGTTCATTTTTATCCCTTAAAGTAGTAGTTTGAAAAGACACACAAACATACAAAGAAAACAAAAAATAAAAAAATATCTATTAAATAATCTTCTAAATAATTGTCTTGCGAAACCAGTAAGCTAGAAGTTTTGTGTTTTTATTATTTGACTTGTGAAAATGATTATTTTGGAATTCTTTACACTTTGACGATAAGAGGAAGCTACATTGGTTGATCAGTTAAAATAACATAAAAATATATTTAGTATGCAAAAGATATGCTAGTTTGAAATTTGAAGATAAAACACACTTTGAAAAAAAAAACTTTTCTTGTGTATAATATGATGAAATAGCCTACTCCACTTATCTAACTCAAAAATAATTTTTTGACACCTACAAAAAATTTAAAATTTGATTAGTGGTTTGAAAGTTATTAAAATTTTCATGGATATAGGTTTTTAAGAAATTACATTTAAAAGATAAGGCTTAGGACTTAGCCCCCTAAAACTTGGCTACTAGTCATCAATGTGACTAGGGGCTAGGTAGAGTGTTAAAAATAAATAATTTTTAAGCACTAAACCCTACAATTGAGGGCTACATTATGGTTTTCTCAAAAACCCTGGTCACTCATGTCACCAAGGGTTGAAAGTTTGGAAAAATTAAAAAAACAAAAGAAAATAATATCAGATATGCCTTTGCAGGCCATGTGAGAAGTTGAGCTTAGGTGAGAAATAATGAATAAACCCACATGGGATTTTATAGACACAAGGAGATTTTAGCAGATGCACTTACGATTTTATATTCACATAGGAGGATTTCTATAGTTTATAAGCAATTTTTTTTTTATCGATATACAACAATTTTAATTGGTAAATATATTTTTTGATATATTGTGCCCTCTATTGTTTAAGTGTTTAGAGTTTTCAATCTTATATATTATTGCTATAGTTCATTGGTAATTGCTATAAAAGAAAATAAGTATAGCCATCATGTTATCTTAGTTACCCATTATCATGTTTAAGTTATGTAATATTGAGTATTTCTCTAAAATTTAATGAGATTAAAAGTCATAATAATTTAGATAACCATCACCAAAAACCATAGAGAAATATTGGTAGAAAGAACTTGAAAGAAACTAGGAGAAATGTGAGATATTTTTTTTGGCTAGTTTGTTGAAAGTCCTAATGCCAAATGGGAGTTGAGAAAAGCATTTCATGGAAAACCCTCCTAATCTTCTTGGAAAGAGGTGCATGAGATAAGTATAATTATGAACAACATCTAAGTGAGATACACAAAATTCTCTGATGTGTTCTTGAGAGTCTCCCTTTCCTTTGTACTTGCCAAATTTTAGGCATTTGAAAAATTATTTGGAAAGGGTGGTATGGGTATAGTTCTATCAAAATTATAGGTGCATATGTCCTCTATCGTGTAGCTCTTCTTCATTAGTCCCATATGGATTTTTATTTATTTATATTGTAGATCTTGATGTAGAGCTAACTTATTCTAATATGTGGGAGTGGGTGTGTTGATGGTGTTATAGTTGGATATGGGATGTGTTGATGATTGACCTTGGGAGAAATTTGGTGATGATTTGTTTTGGTGAAGGTGTTAATATTTTTGTTGAATTTAGGTATGAGTGGATATGTTGGAGTTAGAAAAGTGGTTTGATGTGGTGAATTGGTGTTGAGAGTTTATGATGTTTTGAGTTGGGTATTATTGATGGATATTTTGGTTGTATGGGTTTATGTTATAGTTTTGATGTAAATAGTTTGGTTAGATGATGTGTTGTTGAGGATTCATGATGTTCTGGTTTGAAATGACAATTTTATGTTTGGAAGTGACAACTTGTTGGGGTTGTGATAGGGGGTTTTAATTTTGGTGGATGATGATATGCTTGTTGGGTATGCAAGTATGGATGCTAGATGTAAGTGGTTGAGAATTATGGGGTGCATATGGAGGTGCTAACACATTGTTCATTGGAGTGGAGATGCTAGAGTTGTTGAATAAATGTTTTGTTGATATACCAGATTGTTTTTAGTGTTTTGATGTTGAATGGTGTTTATGTTTGCATGTAATTTGGGTGAATATGTTTGTGTGATATGAGATGGTTGTGATATTTTTTTGGATTAATTATTGAAGTCAGAGTGATATTACTACTAGAGGTTGTGTTATATAATGGATTGGTTATTTGCATGGTGTATATGGGAGCTTGAGTGTGCATGGGAGGTAATGATATCTAGGTGGAATTAGTGGGTATGATTAATTGTGGGATAACGGTTGTAATTTGTTGAGGTGTGATATTATGTAAGTGTGGGGAATGTATGGATGTTTTATTAGTAGTTTGAATGGTAGGGTCAATATTAGGCTGTATGAATCAGTTATTTTGTGCATGTCTAAGAAATTATGTGTTGGGATTTGAAGTATTGGGGGAATCAAGTGCTCTAGCTTTGGAGGGATCTTGTTGCATTTCCAAAAGTTTCTTTTCAGTTGATTCATCATATTCCACAAATCTATTTATATTGTCTTCTATGATGATTTGTGGATATTGAGGTTGGCTATAGAATTGGGTATTCATGAGGATCAAATAAATGACTAAGCATTCCAAACTTTGATTTAGTAAAAACTATGATTGTTGTGACGTTTGAACTACAAGATTAGAGTCCTTGATTTCATTGTGTTGTGACCTTGTAATAGGCATAAAATTTTAATGATCAATCTTATGGAATATAGATGTAAGTGAAGGTTGGTTTGCTATGTAAATGATGAATTCTGGTTGCAGGTCTATTGTACTACAAGTCTTAGATCTTAGGTTTGTTTTCTTAGGAATTCTAAAAATTGGAAAATTTGAGGATTCTAGAAAATTTGTTGGATGATCAAATGCGTCAATCTAGGTTTCAAAATTATCATTGTATTTTTCAAATGTGTCACTCTAAAATCATATACATCATGGAAGAAATCAAAGGCAGATCATTGTGAAATCAAAGGTGTCACTATGCTATAGAAAAGGTTTCAATCTAAAGTCAAATGTGGCACTGTGTGGAAACCTAAGTATCAAACTGACAAAACCAATTTGCTCAAATGTATCACAGTTTATCAAAGGCGTCACTCTATAGATCAAAAGCGTCACTATATTTTTAAAGGACCCATTCTACATATTACAAGCATTTTTATATTTTCAAAGGTGTCAAAGGACAATCAAGGGACCTGGATGATAATCAAATGCATCACTATAATAATAGATATGTCACAGTGACAGGAAAATGCACTATCCTGAGTTTGTAACTAAAATTTTGCTAGGGTTTTAATTTTTTTAATTGATTTACAAGATTTTATTTTTGAATTATTTGGCAAGAAACAACAAACAATAGATAATAGTAGAAAAATGACTCAAAATGTATGGTATAATTGGCATTCACTAGTCTTCATGATAAATACACTCCAAGAAGTACATCCTAATTAGTATTAAAGGCGTGTCTTGCTAGAAAAATCCAATCAATAAAATATTATAGAATACCATAGATACATGGCTCCACTCTCAAAGGGGCATAGCTAGGTCTTGAGTGGCACAATGGATCACCTTCCTCCTTCCCTTGAAGGATTTTACACCCTCAAAAGAACTGTATCTCACCTTGGGATGGTACATGTTGGGTAAATTTTTGCATGATACTATACACTGCACCCCACTAGAAATAACAATTGTTGGTCTTAAGAATCCTAAAAAAATGGTTCATAGTGGATTGATGAATAATGAGCCTATTTGTAGTGCCTGATATTAGATGGGTCTCCTCTGCTCTCTTCACTTAATGCATCTTGACAAATGAGTGTCACATGACTTGGATCAAATGATGATGGCCACAAATTGGGGTACAAATTTCATTCTCCCCACTTTTAATACTCCACTTGAAAACATGGTTGAGGTCACCCTTGGGGTGATGAAGTCCCCAAGCAAGCCTCCTACTAAGTTAAAAAGAAGGAAAATTATATTGTTTATGATCTCCAAGGTCACACTAGGTGCGAGGAGAGAGCATATGTAGATCTCACTTCCTTGGATAGACAAACAAAGATGTGAGTTCTAAGGTATTTTTGATCCCACGATTGCACTGGGTGTGAATGGACAACATACGTACTCTAGTCTCCACCAGAAACCAAAAAATATTTATCTTAATAAAATTAAAGTGTGATTTATTTTAAAAATCAAAGAACAAAATCTTGCATTAGATATGTTAGTAGTTTATAGTTTTTTGTCTCCTACCAATGAAATCCATAGGTAGATAGATGTGTCAGTTCCAAAACTGAGCAAATGTTAGAGCAAAAAAACTAAAATCCAAAAAGTAGAATCAAATGTGTCATTGTAAAAAATAAAATGTGTCACTTTACCTCAAAAACGTCATTATCAAAATCAGATATATCGATCCATAATAAAAAAGCATCGTTGTAACTTCAATTGCATCATTAAAATCTTAGGTGCATCAATCTATAATCAAAGGCATCAATGCAACTTCAATTTTGTCAAACTACATCAAAAGCATTGTTTTAAACTCAATTACATCGAGTTGTGTCAAAAGCATCATGTTGTAAATTACAAAAGTGGCACACTGTGTAAAAAATTCCATTGTGGGTTGAAAATATGTCACCATATTCTTAGATGTGTCAATCTGCCCATCAATTATACTGTTTTATAATCAAAAGTGTCATTTTGGAGTCTACTATGCCACTATAACCTACAACCTACAAATCTTCACAACAAAATCAACTATATGTTACAATTAAGGAAATGGGTCCCATCAAGCATGCCAAAATGTATGACCTAGAAATGGAGATCAGTTTATGAAATTAAAACAATGAAAGAAATTCACAATCCAATTCACTAAATCACATCAATGAAGCATTAAGAAAGTTGTATAACGATTAATAATAACAAAACATACATGTACATAAAAAATCTTCGCTTAGCTCCATTGTCCTATGTTGCACCTTGGAGAGAAGGTGTGGTGATGGTTGGTCTCAGATTTTGTAGCACAAAGAACTTAAGATATATATAGTTTTCCTGCAATGAATGAGAGAGAGATATAATTGATTTTTAGAGATAAATAATTGACAAATGATAGCTTCAATTCATAGATTTCTTGATATCGATTAATGGTTGAGATCTGATGAGAGACTGAGTAGGTCAATGGATGAGAATCCATGAGAGGGATTGGTGGATAGTTAATTGATTGCATGATTTCAGTGAATTGAGTGTATGAATTAGTTATGAGGATTTGATTGATCAAAGAAGTGTGAGTGACTATGATTCAGACAAGATAGATTGGAAAAAAGATTGATTTGATTGAAGAGTGGATTGAAAGTGAGTCTGAGTAAACTAGTGAGGTGGAAATGTATGAGTAATTAATAAATAAATTATTAATTTCACGTGCAAATGGAAAAATAAATAAACTAATCAATTATTTATTTTAGAAGAGGACGATGTTGAGAGGAATAACTGGATAAATGAAATAATTAAAAACAATTATTTAATTTGAGAAGTGGGGAATAGGAAATAAATTATTTAAATAATAATGAATGTTATGGATATCCTTGTTTAGATATTATGTGACTATGGATACTATGATGGGAGTCTTAAACCTAGGAGATAGATGTTTATGGAGGTGTCAACCTAAGTTGAACACAAAAGAATAATGGATGTGTATAAGGATGTGGACTTAAGATTTTATGATGGTTGAATTAATTATCTAACCTAGGATACAAATGTTTATAAAGATGTGATGAACTTATGGTAGGAAAAAAAGGATGACAACACTATAGATAATGATTAAACCTAGGATATAGATGGTTGTAAAGATGTGATGGAGTTATAGTATGAAAAAGGATATTATTACTATGTATGATGATGGATTTCTAGGTTGATGGATAAACCACAAGGGAGGATGTGTTAAATGTTGCAAATACGGTTGTCATTGCACCAAAAGATCGACCTATTAATGCCTAATACAATCACCAGAGTTAATGAATCCATGGAGGCGGTTAAGCCATGTCATGAACCTGAGTGTTGAACTGCACAACACTAGGAGACCAAAGATGTATACCTTGCAACAATCCTCCCCTAGTGTAAGTGAGGGGTTTGAACCTATGAATTAGGCTCTAATACCAATTGTTGAAAAGATGGTTACCATTGGACCAAAAGATTGACTTGTTAATACTTGATACAACCACTAGAGTTAATGAATCCATGAGAAGTAGTTAAGCCATGTCATGAAATCGAGCACTGTGCTGCACAACACAATTAGGAGACCAAGGGTGCACACCTCGCAATAGTAAATATGACCTAAATGTCTAGATGATCCTAAAAAGGATACTAGTTTGACTAGTGGATATGCATGTTAGGAGATGATTATGTAGGAAAAAATTATCTTGGAGATGAGGAAAACCTAGACCTTAGCGAGAGGACAATCCCAATCTAAGAAAACAAAGACAAAAGACTTTTTATTTTTGAAATATCTAAATGTTTTTTGGATTTTTATTTTTTTGAAACTTACACTAAAAAAAGAAACAAAAAATGATATATGGCTCAAAGGATGAAGTCCCCATTTGGCTTTAGGTATGGAGGTTCTAATCTAACATATCAAGCACATAAGACATAACAACAATCCTAAAATTATAAGTGGGATTGACTCTTAGTGTGGGCTTACAATGTAAATTAATCTACTAATACTATCTACCTATGAGGGATAGATAGGGATAGCTGTGTACACATGAAATTCATTACCAAGGAGCACCAAAGGCTTCATTAAGGTCAACTCTATCTAACACATAAAAGTACATTATGAGTAACTTCAAGGGGCAATCCACTTCCATTGCACCAAACTAAAAGATAACCAAAGGTCTTAGGCTTCTATTTATAAACTGTCTAGGGATATCTATAAACTAAATTCCTATCTACATGTATTAAACTATGAGGTTCTCTTCTCATTTCATCACCTCACAAGTCTTGGAAAACTAAGGGTATCAAGGCCCTATTAAACATGATGATGGCTCCTTTTTGAGGTACATCTTTCTCCCCCCCTTTTCTATGTCTTGCTAAAAAACATGTTTGATTTCATCCCTTGGGGGTGATGAAATCTCCAACTAGGTCTCTTATAAATAGAAAAGGAAGAAGTGGTGACAAATGTGTGAGAGAAGAGCAAGTTTTGATCGATATACAACATAATTTTGATTGGTAAATATGTTGTTTTGATCCAATATCTTGTGCTCTTTATTGTTTAAGTGTTCAGAGTTTGCAATATTATATATTGAGAAGGAACTTGGAGATTGATATTGAATTGTATCACTATGCACATGAGGTATTATTGACCATGTGGAAGTATGAAGAAGTGTTCCCTAGGTTTGGTCTATATGTTATAATAGACCATTATTGTAAGTTTTTTAATAAAATGATGTTTTATGGGATTTTTTACCTGAAAAGGTTTTCTCCATGTATATCTTGTGTAATATATAAAATCTATACTTGTATGGTTCTCATTTTATTTATTTTATATCTTTTTTATAATGATTAGTATCCTAAGATCCTATTTTTAACATGATATCAAAGTGGGTTACGCAAATACTAATCATTTTTAAAGGTTATACTAGAAAATATGTATAAATTAATGGGAAACCTCTTTATGCTCAATCAAAATAAAATAAAACTATATATTGTTGCTATGAACTAGCATTGATAATTGATATGTCCTACTTGGCATTCAAGTTAATGTGTGAAAGATTCCCCATTATTTAATGGGGTGTAAAGGATTATTATTATGAGGACAAAAACTATCAAAGCACTCATTTGAATTACATTCCCATAAAAATTTTGATTGTAGTTTCTCATTGACTATTAATGGTTAGTATCTCTTATACAATTTGTATAAGATGAAGTAGTTTGTTTTTCAAAAATAAAAATAAAAATGATGTTGTCCAAACTCAAAACAACAAATTTGCACCTTACTATGAAATAAATTTTGTTTTCTATTTCTCCCTTTGTTCCTTGGCTCATTTGATCTCAAAACTACCTAAGTTCTTAATTATTGCCTTTAGAACAAATTTATTAGCACTTGCACTTAAAAGAGGTTCAAGGATTTCGCCAATAGAAAACTATATGTATGTTAATATGGTAGAGAGTATGTTTTTGTGCATGCAAATTTTAGTTGCATGTGGGTGGATTAAACAATTTATAATAAATGATAAAAATGAAATGAAATAAACTTAGATAAATCTAAATTTTTTCCTTAAAGAAATTAAGTATTATCTGATTATGAAATATTTGCATATATATTTAAAACATAAAGCAATGCAAATGACAAAAGAAAGTTGCCATTCAATTGTCAAATCAATGTTTATCAATTTTTTATTTATTTTGGAAGCTTTTACTATCAATGAAACTTATTTTTGATAAATCAAGAATAATTTGTAAATGTGAAACTTATTTCAGACTCAAATCTCACACTATATGTAGCCCATCAACTAATAAACCGTGGACATCTATGACATTCAAAAATGGCAAACAAGTTCAGAAACAACCCATACAAATAATGAAATGAATGCACATTCCATACCGTGGTTTATAATATGACTTTGCACGAGTCATATAAAAATCGTAGAATGAATCTAGATCTGTATATTTAATACCTAGCTAAGGATATTGATACAGGTTAGGGTTATAGGCCTTGCCAAGACTTTCATTAACAGACATGTCGGTGAGCAGCTAGTAGACTATGTAAATGGAAAAATTTGCTGCAACAATTGGCATCAACGATATAGCTTTTTTCGCTTTGCAGGCAGTCTATCTGCAATTTTTATTAGAGATTCAGAGGTATTGGTTATTATGCAGATGCAACAAAATCTTAATAAAATGTGAGAGTTTTGGGAATTTTTTTGAAGTTGTCGATACTTTTCACGGATCTGCCAATAAATTTTAACATAAACGTGAAACCATTGATAACCAGAAAAAGCTTCTGATAAAACAATGTATAAAAGAAAGTAAATATATATATATATATCATGTTATCTTGTTATCTGACAATAACGGCGGATTTATCCATTGATGAAACTTTCAGAACAAAGTTATCTACTGTATCAGCCATATAAGAAAGAAACGCTGATGATTTTTAAAAACCTATAGACAAAAAAATTCTACTGTATCAGCCGTTCATAAGTTATTTAATGGAAAGCTTAACAGATTTACGCTTTCAGAAGTTAAATAGCTCTCCAATCCAGCTGAAAACCGAAAAAGAAACCTAGGAAGCTTTACATCTGGAAACCTTAAGCACAGTAAAAGCTCCTGTCCCAGAATCGTTACAAATCCTGACTTCAATGCAAGCTTTGAGGTCGTCAAGAGTGAGATACTGTTGCTTGGCAGTGGTCAAGTTGGCCTTAGAACTATGAATCCACACATAAGGTTCACCCTTTCCATTGAAAAGAAGTGCGCTCTCCCCTCGCGGGGAATAGTTGTGGCAAATCTTGCTGCGCTTCAGCGTCTTAGCGCACCCAGGCCCCACTCTGTACGCCTTTCTCAGCATGGAACACGCTCGAATTTGTACTTCCACAGGCCTTTCTGTCAGGTTTCGAACCTTGGTCTCTGCACCGCTGCTCCTCGAACCTAAGCATGATAATAACAGACACATCGTTAACGCTAGGTATAGCCTTATATTGAATAACTAGGTTGATGCCGTTGCAGACAACGGTATACAGGGCCTTAGAGCTTCTATAACAAATCAGGAAACTGTTCTGTAATGGAACGGCTTTAGGGTTTTTTATAGAAAAATTGGCGTCAGAGCAAAGAGGATAAGAGTGTATAGCCATTGGCCAATTAATGGCGGTGAGCGGGCTTTTCATAGAAAAATTGGCTTGAAAGGGAAGAGAAGAAGGGTGCATGTGCATTGGCCAATTAATGGCGGTGGGCGGGCTTTGCAATTGGTCCCGACCAGGTTGTGGGAGCGGCGCTCTGTTGTTATCGAGGCAACAATATGGTTGCTTTTAATAGAAGACTACTGTAGTAACGGTTTCTTCTTTAATTGCTTTGTAGTGTTGGAAATATACATTTTTATTATCCCAGAAAATCTCAGTTGTTTATGCTTGTGCTATTATTAGTAGGTCACATATATTAAATATTAATATATATAAAATAGGTTGACAGTTATCATTTTCTAATTTTTGTTTTTTTTGAGTGATTTATGTTTGAGATCAAATCTTTGATTTCTCTTTGCCATCAAAAATATTATTTATTTATTTATTTGAAATCTTAATTAGAATTATTTTGAAAATATTATGTTTATTATTAAATACTATTGTTTTGATTTATGAATGGTTGTCAAATATAAGTTAAAAGATAAGGAGTTTTTATTATAATCATTCCATTACATTTAATTCTTTTTTAATTATAAAATATTATAATTTAATAGTATTAATTAAGTTCATATTGATTTTTTTTTTGCTAAAAAAGGTGATGTTTAAGTAAATTATTTAGAAATATTTTGTGAAATTTTAAATTAAGCCACTTAAAATTACTAAATATTATTTTAGAAATTTATTATTGATGGATATTTTGGTTGGATGGGTTTATGTTATAGTTTTGATGTAAATAGTTTGGTTAGATGATGTGTTGTTGAGGATTCATGATGTTTTGGTTTGGAGTGACAATTTTATTTTTGGAAGTGACAACTTGTTGGGGTTGTGATAGGGGTTTTAAATTTTGGTGGATGATGATATGCTTGTTGGGGATGTAAGTATGGATGCTAGATGTAAGTGGTTGAGAATTATGGGGTGCATATGGAGGTGCTAACATATTGTTCATTGGAGTGGAGATGTTAGAGTTGTTGAATACATGTTTTGTTGATATACCAGATTTTTTTTAGTGTTTTGATGTTGAATGGTGTTTATGTTTGCATGTAATTTGGGTGAATATGTTTGTGTGATATGAGATGGTTGTGATATTTTTTTGGATTAATTATTGAAGTGGGAGTGATATTACTACTAGAGGTTGTGTTATATAATGGATTGGTTATTTGCATGGTGTATATGGGAGCTTGAGTGTGCATGGGAGGTAATGATATCTAAGTGGAATTAGTGGGTATGATCAATTGTGGGATAATGGTTGCAATTTGTTGAGGTGTGGTATTATGTAAGTGTGCGGAATGCATGGATTTTTATTAGTAGTTTGAATGGTAGGGTCATTATTAGGTTGTATGAAGGAGTTATTTTGTGCATGTCTAAGCAAGTATGTGTTGGGATCTGAAGTATTGGGGGAATCAAGTGCTCTAGCTTTGGAGGGATCTTGTTGCATTTCCAAAAGTTTCTTTTCAGTTGATTCATCGGATTCCACAAATCTATTTATATTGTCTTCTATGATGATTTGTGGATATTGAGGTTGGCTATGAAGTTTGGTATTCATGAGGATCAAATAAATGACTAAGCATTCCAAACTTTGATTTAGTAAAAAATATAATTGTTTTGACATTTGAACTACAAGATTAGAGCCCTTGATTTCATTGTGTTGTGACCTTGTAATAGGCATAAAATTTTGATGATCTTATGGAATATAGATGTAAGTGAAGGTTGGTTTGCTATGTAAATGATAAATGCTAGTTGCAGGTCTATTGTACTACAAGTCTCAAATCTTAGGTTTGTTTTCTTAGGAATTCTAGAAATTAGAAAATTTGAGGATTCTAGAAAATTTTGTTGGATAATCAAATGCGTCAATCTAGGTTTCAAAATAATCATTGTATTTTTCAAATGTGTCACTCTAGAATCATATACATCATGGAAGATATCAAAGGCTGATCATTGTGAAATCAAAGGTGTCAAGCTATGCTAGCAAAGGTTTCAATCTAAAGTCAGATGTGGCACTGTGTGGAAACCTAAGTATCAAATTGACAAAACCGATTTACTCAAATGTATCACAGTTTATCAAAGGCGTCACTATCTCACCTTGGGATGGTACATGTTGGGTAAATTTTTGCATGATGCTATACATTGCACCCCACTAGAAATAACAATTGTTGGTCTTAAGAATGCTAAAAAAATGGTTCATAGTGGATTGATGAATAATCAGCCTATTTGTAGTGCCCGATATTAGATGGGTCTCCTTTGGTCTCTTCACTTAATACATCTTGACAAATGAGAGTCACATGACTTGGATCAAATGATGACCTTTGGTCTCTTCACTTAATACATCTTGACAAATGAGTGTCACATGACTTGGATCAAATGATGATGGCCACATCTTGGGGTACAAATTTCATTCTCCCCACTTTTAATACTCCACTTGAAAACATGGTTGAGGTCACCCTCAAACCTTGGGGTGATGAAGTCCCTAAGTAGGCCTCCTACTAAGTTAAAAAGAAGGAAAATGATATTGTTTCTAATCTCCAAGGTCACACTAGGTGCGAGGAGAGAGCATATGTAGATCTCACTTCCTTGGATAGACAAACAAAGATGTGAGTTCTAAGGCATTTTTGATCCCAAAATTACACTGGATGTGAATGGACAATATACGTACTCTAGTCTCCACCAGAAACAAAAAAAATATTTCTTAATAAAATTAAAGTGTGATTTATTCTAAAAATAAAAGAAAAAAATCTTGCATTAGATATGTTAGTATTTTATAGGTTTTTGTCTCCTACCAATGAAATCCATATTTACATAGATGTGTCAGTTCCAAAACTGAGCAAATGTTAGAGAAAAAAAACTAAAATCCAAAAAGTAGAATCAAATGCGTCATTGTAAAAAATAAAATGTGTCGCTTTACCTACAAATGTGTCACTTTACCTCAAATACATCATTATCAAAATCATATGTGTCAATCCATAATAAAAATCATTGTTGTAACTTCAATTGCATCACTAAAATCTTAGGTGAATCAATCTATAATCAAAGGCATCAATGCAACTTCAATTTTGTCGAACTACATCAAAAGCATTGTTGTAAATTCAATTGCTTCGAGTGGTGTCAAAAGAATCATGTTGTAAATTGCAAAAGTGGCACACTGTGTAAAAAATTCCATTGTGGGTTGAAAATATGTCACCATATTCTCAAATGCATCGATCTACCTTTCAATTATTTTATAATCAAAAGTGTCATTTTGGAGTCTACTATGTCACTATAACCTACAACCTATAAATCTTCACAACAAAATCAACTATATGTTACAACTAAGGAAATGGGTCCCATCAAGCATGCCAAAATGTATGACCTAGAAATGGAGACCAGTTTATGAAATTAAAACAATGAAAGAAAAATGAAAGAAATTCACAATCCAATTCACTAAATCACGTCAATGAAGCATTAAGAAAGTTGTATAATGAATAATAATAAAAAAACATACATGTACATAAACAATCTTAGCTTAGCTCCATTGTCCTATGTTGCACCTTGGGGAGAAGGTGTGGTGATGGTTGTTCTCAGATTTTGTAGCACAAAGAACTTAAGATATATATAGTTTTCCTGCAATGAATGAGAGAGGGAGATAATTGATTTTTAGAGATAGATAATTGGCGAATGATAGTTTCAAATCATAGATTTCTTGATATCGATTAATGGTTGAGATCTGATGAGAGAATGAGTAGGTCAATGGATGAGAATCCATGAGAGGGATTGGTGGATAGTTAATTGACTAGATGATTTCAATGAACTGAGTGTATGAATTAGTTAAGAGGATTTGATTGATCAGAGAAGTGTGAATGACTATGAGTCAAACAAGATAGATTGGAAAAAAGATTGATTTGATTGAAGAGTGGACTGAAAGTGAGTCCGAGTAAACTAGTGAGGTGGAAATGTATGAGTAATTAATAAATAAATTATTAATTTCATTTGCAAAGGGAAAAAAATTAAAATAATCAATTTTATTTATTTTAGAAGAGGATTCTATTGAGAGGAATAACTAGATAAATGAAATAATTAAAAACAATTATTTAATTTGAGAAGTGGGGAATAGGAAATAAATTATTTAAATAATAATGAAAGTTATGGATATCCTTGTTCAGATATTATGTGACTATGGATACTATGATGGGAGTCTAAAACCTAGGAGTTACATGTTTATGGAGGTGTCAACCTAAGTTGAACACAAAATAATAATGGATGTGTATAAGGATGTGGACTTAAGATGTTATGATGGTTGAATTAATTATCTAACCTAGGATACAAATGTTTATAAAGATGTGATGAAGTTGTAGACATGTAAAACTAACATCATGCATCTTGCTCTAATTAACATTCATTTCTTCTATTAATCAATTAAAATATTTTATTGATTAAATCCCTAAGGTTCATCAGACTTAATTAAATAAATCAAATTATTTCATTAAGCCCTAAGTTCTTCTTATTTGATTTGATAAATCAAACTTATTTAAATCAAATATCAAATCCCTAAAATCCCCTAAGTTAATTAATCTAAATTAATTAACTTCTAATCATAATTACCATTCTCTAGCTTTTGACTCAACTAGAGTCAAATCTAAACTTTCAACTAACCCACCCACTTGCACCAATAAATCAATTATTTGATTTATCAATTCTTCTAATTACTTTCAAAAGGGCATCAAGATGGAATATTCTTCCAATTTGAATCTTCCCTCCACATGACTTGTCCCTTCCAACAAAGCATTAAATGCTCTTACACATCTCTTGCACAAGTCAACTTGGCATTTATTTCACCTTTCATCCCCCCAAAACATGTCATTTCAACAATATTTAAATTTGAAATTGGCACATTGGCCAAGACTTGCACATTCCTCACCCTCTCACACCTTGACAAGTGGCATCTTGTCATTGGTCCATGAATGATCCCACATTCATTAAATTTGACCTCTCCTCTTTTCAAGTTCAACTATAAGTTGAAGGCTTCTCTCCTTCAAACAATAACACACTTCATGCAAGGTTACTCTCTTCATTTGAGAATCAATCTTGCTCTTCATCATCCACATTTGAAAGCATCTACACTATAGACAACTTGAGCTCATAGCATCTCATTGTCTATCTCACTAAGCTTATCAAGGATTGGGAAAGGGCTCTTTCACATATTCAAAGAGCACCAATCCACTATGGGATAGGAATGATTCATGTTTTTTGCATTGTTTTCATTAGCTGCATTGTTTAACATGAATCTATATTTCATAGAGATGTTTGAGTTTGCTGATTTAAATTAACTTGTGCTAACAACATGAACTAATTTAAATAACATTTGCAGATTTAGCATCAACACACCCCAAAAGCCACTTTTCAATCATGATCAAAACTCACCAACGATGTCCAACAATGATCTATTCAAAGGAGGGTTAACATTATTTGATCCTATAATTTGTGACCCTTCAACTAGTGATCATGTTGAAAGTGTCTCTACATCACCTAATGAGTTAGAAGACATATCTCAAGATTTTTCCTCGAAGCATGATCAATATCTTTCACTTAAGTCTAGCAATGGTCCTTTCCAACACATATTGACATCTTTTGACCTCATGGTAGCAGATATTGAAGAAATCCTTAACTCACCATTTGATCCAAATCCATTCAAAGAGAAAGTGGATATTAATCCACTTCCCATGCCTAAGAACGATGTCCAAGAACCCCTTGTAGACAGTCCATCCTTTGAAATCGACCCATGTCAAGAACTTGATCCAAAGCATGTTGAAAATAGTTCTAAAATCACTCAAGATCGAGAATTCGTATCCCCAAGATAATACAATGATCTAATGGGCACTCTTTTATCTATACAAGATGCCGCAAATGATGATCATATCCATATAGCACATATTCCTCCATCTACCCACAAGATGCTTTCTTTGGACAGACATGTAGATGATCTTCATTCAAAACAAGAGTCTCAAACTCTTGACATCATTACCAAGGTACAAGAGTCTCCTACTCCTAACATTTGTACATAAGACCAAGATGTGGAAAAATTTGGAGACATAGCAGAAACAAATCATGAAGAAGGCTTCTATAGAAGTTGTGAATCAGAAACATCCTATGGACACCTATCTGAAAAAGAACATGAAGAAGGCTTCTACAGAAGTCATGAATCAAAAACATCCTGTAAAGTGATTCATAAGGAAGACTTTGGTGTGGCTAGTGAAGCATCAACACTTCTTGAAGAAGCACTACAATCCGACATCTCACAAGATCAAGACAAAGATATAAACAAGGCATTCATCCCACATATGGAGGATCCCATCAGTTATAAACTTGGATCACTCACCTTTCTCAGGGCAAGCTATCTTATCAATGAAGAAGTTAGAACCTTTGAAGATCTATGACAAAGAAGAGAAGGATTAACACCTTGTTTCCCAAGTAAATCATATCCTATTGCAAATAAGTTTTTTCAACAGATGAATTATCAAGGTGAAGGATTAGGCCTGCATGAACAAGGTATCTTAGAACTAGTGCAGATCATTGAAAATCCTAAGCATCAAGGCCTTGGTTATTCGACAATCAAGGGATCTCAACATATTAGTAATAATTCCACAAAACTGGGGGCAACTTCGTCTCGAGCAAACACCAACATAGGGAGCACAAAGAATCCTTATGATGAAACCAATGCCAATACTACGACCTGCCACATCATGAATCTTCATCCACCCATCACCCCATCCACGAATTGGGACCAACAACAAAATAAATATTTGAATCAAAGCATGAAGAATGCTATCAAATAAAAAGAAGTAGCGAAGCTTGAAGAAAAAATTAAATACATATGGATACCAAAAAATACAAAGAAAGATTATCCCTATCAAACTCCATTAGTCAAAGAAACTATGGGGAAAAATAAAAAGGGGAAAAGTATCCATCAAATTTTTCCACAAAAGAAAAAGCAGGCTTCTCAAGCAACGTACAAAGTTTATTGAGCAGTTGGTCCTAATTCCACACACGCTTTCGTATCCATCCATAATTGCTCATCTTCCCAAGTTTGGAGAGTCAAAGGTTCCAAACTACCAACCAATCCATGTTTTATTCCTAAACACACTCCATCCACGCCTCCATGCATGATATCTAGTTTATACATTGACCATGTGTTGGTAGTGACCCTTCATCATAAGGATTCATAAGGTATTCTATCGTGATGTGCGCACAAAGACAAAGTTAACTCCAGTATCAACAAAGCAGAACAGATTTCTCAAAAGTTACATTCAAGTGCACATATCTTGGCAAGACAACTTCTACAAGAAGGATATCAATGGCACATTATGATAGAAGTATCAACATCATCAGTACTAGGTGATTCAACATCAGCTTAAAATCTCTCAGAAAATACAAAAAAATTAGAAAAAAGGTCTTGAAAAAATGGTCACCTTGATGAAAACCTGGCAAATAGGCATTTTGGTGACAACAAAAAGATCAAAAAACATAAAAATCCAAAAAAATCAGAAAAAGGATTGAAAATAGTAAAGAAAAAAATTGTCCTATAGTGAAAACCATTTCGGTGGTGCTTTGGATGGGTACCATGATGAAAACCTGGCAAACAGGCGTCATGTGTAGAATTGAGCATCTGTGTGCATCAATTCAAGAGAAAGCATCTTATCACATCCATAATAAAGCCAACATTCCATCCATATCATCCATTCATCCATCAATCGTTTATCCAATCCCTTACCATCTATCTACCTTATCTTGATCTTGATGAAGGTTTAGTAAACGCTTTACACTTGTTTATGGTAAACATCTTGACATGGGTCACTTTCATTGATCCTATCCAATTCAAATGCTATTTGAGCCTTCAAGTATTATCCCAATGAGAATCCTCTATTTTAACACCTTATCTTGTCACAAGATAATCCTTGGCATCCTTTGCATGCTTATCGTATCTATCTATTCGTCTATCCAAGAATCCACCCATGGTCATTCAAACATTGCTAGACACTGGGGGCAGATATTTACATCTTGCTTTGTGAATAAATCTTGATCTATATCCTCCAACTTATGTGCAGATCCGAACATTGGCAAACACAAAATCAAATTAGTCGAAGAACTTGTGATCCAAAAATCCAAATCACTAGCCCATGGCATATTTTGATAGGAAGACTTTCCTTATCAAGCTTTATCTTTCATCCAAACAATCAATATCAGTCGCATCTAATGTGTACTTCAACTTCACATCAAATCATCTAAGCAATTTTGTTCCAAATCGAGCTTCATCAATCTTGATCAATCGAATCCAATCAATTATCACCTTGTTTGACTTAACACACTTAGTCAAACTATCATCTTGTGCATGAGTTTACTCTAGGATACCACAACTTCCTTGGGTTTACAAGTTCATTATCATCACTCTATTTGGCTTAACACACTTAGCCAAATTATCAAATCCATAATCACCTTGTTTGGCTTAACACACCTAGCCAAATTATCCTTTTTGTATGAGTTTACTCTGGGATAACACAACTTCCTGGAATTTACAAGTGCATTATCACTTTTGTTTGACTTAACACACTTAGTCAAACTATTAATCCATCAATCTGATTGATCAACCATTAAGCTTGGTTTTCAATGAAATCCCAAAACAAAACACTGATATCATCACACATCCATATCCAAATTGTCAAAATCATGCAAAAATCCAAAAACATTCAAAATCTCATCAGAAAAACTCCAAAAACATGTCAAAATATCGCAAAATCTTCAAAAATTAATCATTTAGTCTTGTCAGTCTTTCACCTTGTTGAACTACGTCGTCTCTGAGCTTGAACGTAGGCAAGGTTGATCTTTGATCATCTACCGAGACAATTAGGGTCAGTCCTTAGGCATCCGTCACAATGATATTTGTCTACCCATCTAGTTAGGCGTCCGTCATAGGGGCATTCGTTTGTCCATCTTTTTCACATTTTAGGATTTTAGGCGTCCGTCACCAATGACATCCGCTTGCCCATCTAGTTAGGCATCCGTCACAGGGGAATTCGTTTGTCCATCTTTTTCACATTTTAGGATTTTAGGCATCCGTCGCAATGACCATCTAATTAGGCGTCCATCGCAGGGGTACCCATTTGTCCATCTAGTTTACATTTTAGGATTTTAGGCATCCATCGCAATGACATCCGTCTACCCATCTAGTTAGGCATCCATCGTAGGGGCACCCTTTTGTCCATCTAGTTTACATTTTAGGATTTTAGGCGTCCGTCGCAATGGCTATCCGTTTGCCCATCTATCTCATTAGCAATCAAGTCTGTTATCGTCTGAACTACGTCGTCTTTGAGCTTAAATGTAGGCAAGGCCATCCTTGATTGGTCCCCGAGACACAAAATACCAAAAACATTGAAAAATCTCGAAAATACTTAAAACATTTGAAAAAACCCAAAATGGTGCACCCGTTTCATCTCGCTTTCACCCGTGATTGTCATCACTCATAATAAAGCATCGTCTCTTTCACCCTTTGATGAGTCAGTCAGAAGCAAGTCTAGCAGGTTCAAAAGTGAACACCCTAATCGTCAAAGTCTCAAGCCTAAGTCAGTAAGTCAACAATTTTATCAACTCGGAGTATCAATAGCTTATCACCCAAATCAGTCCCATCAAAACCCTGATCACTACATGTCCTAGGATGAAGCTTTCCCACGATGGACATAAGCATCAGGTACCCCACAGTAGTTTAGCCTTGGCTAGCGGTACGAAGAACATTAGCTTGTTTGTTTACTTTATCTTGGTCTTTTTGACTTATCTTATTTTGCACTCATTCCAAGGACCTCTCAATGATGCCTAAACAAAACAGGTTTAGAGAGAAAGGAATGGGGCAATGATCATTATCTTTTTATCTGTTATGCTTGTTGGATGTTCTTGTAAAATAACTTGGCGAATACTTGCTTTGTTGGGTCTTTCCTAGCAAGGTTTCCGTATGTCAAGTGTGAACAAGAGCACTCCTATCTGATTGTCGAGTCAAAGTCCATCACACTAGGCACAACGCCATCCTGGTTCTTAATACCTTGATGCATCGCACCTACGAGTGTTATCAAACATAAAGAAAGGTATGCTCTTTTCCCATCCTTGGATAAGCAATACATCATCATCATTCTTCATCATATCCAATAAAGTCTCGATGACTAGAGGACTTGTTGGACTTCTTCATCTTCTTGAATTTAAGGGTTGATCCCTCTCATTCTTCTATCCTCTTTCACGCTAACAATGCATCCATGCTGCATTCATCCTCTCATCTTGGATAATCATGTCATATCATTATAGGACAACATCATCCATCTCATCCATCTCACATGCATTGCATAATCATTTAACATGTTTTAAATAATATAGATTTGTTATTTTAAGCATCTTCCAAACATCTCATTTACATCATCATTATCATCCATACATCCATTTTGAACCTCTTTGTCGCGAGATCAACCTCAAATCGAATATTTTCGCTTGATCTCTCGAGGGGGCAATGTACTAACGTATTTATTTTCGTTGGGGCATCCGAAAAAATCAAAAATTTTTAAATTTCGATGTCGGCAACATCATTCTTTGAATCAATGCAACGAGTACATTGCTTCAAAGAGGGGAAAAATGTAGACATGTAAAACTAACATCATGCATCTCGCTCTAATTAACATTCATTTCTTCTATTAATCAATTAAAATATTTTATTGATTAAATCCCTAAGGTTCATCAGACTTAATTAAATAAATCAAATTATTTCATTAAGCCCTAAGTTCTTCTTATTTGATTTGATAAATCAAACTTATTTAAATCAAATATCAAATACCTAAAATCCCCTAAGTTAATTAATCTAAATTAATTAACTTCTAATCATAATTACCATTCTCTAGCTTTTGACTCAACTAGAGTCAAATCTAAACTCTCAACTAACCCACCCACTTGCACCAATAAATCAATTATTTGATTTATCAATTCTTCCAATTACTTTCAAAAGAGCATCAAGATGGAATATTCTTCCAATTTGAATCTTCCCTCCACATGACTTGTCCCTTCCAACAAAGCATTAAATGCTCTTACACATCTCTTGCACAAGTCAACTTGGCATTTATTTCACCTTTCATCCCCCCAAAACATGTCATTTCAACAATATTTAAATTTGAAATTGGCACATTGGCCAAGACTTGCACATTCTTCACCCTCTCACACTTTGACAAGTGGCATCTTGTCATTGGTCCATGAATGATCCCACATTCATCAAATTTGACCTCTCCTCTTTTCAAGTTCAACTATAAGTTGAAGGCTTCTCTCCTTCAAACAACAACACACTTCATGCAAGGTTACTCTCTTCATTTGAAAATCAATCTTGCTCTTCATCATCCACATTTGAAAGCATCTACACTATATGCAACTTGAGCTCATAGTATCTCATTGTCTATCTCACTAAGCTTATCAAGGATTGGGAAAGGGCTCTTTCACATATTCAAAGAACACCAATCCACTATGGGATAGGAATGATTCATGTTTTTTGCATTGTTTTCATTAGCTGCATTGTTTAACATGATTCTATATTTCATAGAGATGTTTGAGTTTGCTGATTTAAATTAACTTGTGCTAACAACATGAACTAATTTAAATAACATTTGCAGATTTAGCATCCACAGAAGTTATGGTAGGAAAAAATAGATGACGACACTATAAATAGTGATCAAACCTAGGATATAGATGGTTGTAAAGATGTGATGGATTTATAGTATGAAAAAGGATATTATTACTATTTATGACGATGGATGTCTAGGTTGATGGATAAACCATAAGGGAGAATGTGTTAAATGTTGTAAATACGGTTGTTGTTGCACCAAAAGATCAACCTATTAATGCCTAATACAATCACTGGAGTTAATGAATCCACAGAGGCGGTTAAGTCATGTCACGAACTTGAGTGTTGAACTGCACAACACAAGGAGACCAAGGATGTATACCTTGCAACAATCCTCCCTGAGTGTAAGTGAGGGGTTTGAACCTGTTAACTGGGCTCTAATACCAATTATTGAAAAGATAGTTACCATTGGACCAAAAGGTTGACTTGTTAATACTTGAAACAACCACTAGAGCTAATGAATCCATGGGAAGCAGTAAAGCCATGTCATGAAACCGAGCGCTGTGTTGCACAACACAATTAGGAGACCAAGGGCGCACACCTCGCAACAGTAAATATGACCTAAATGTCTAGATGATCCTAAAAAGGATACTTGTTTGACTAGTGGATATGCATTTTAGGAGATGATTATGTAGGAAAAAATTATCTTGGAGATGAGGGAAACCTAGACCTCAGCAAGAGGATAATCCCAATCTAAGAAAACAAAGACAAAAGACTTTTTCTTTTTGAAATATCTAAATATTTTTTGGATTTATATTTTTTTGAAACTTACACTTAAAAAAGAGCAAAAAATGATATATGGCTCAAAGGATGAAGTCCCCATTTGGCTTCAGGTATGGAGGTTCTAATCTAACATATCAAGCACATAAGACATAACAACAATCCTAAAATTACAAGTGGGATTGACTCTTAGTGTGGGCTTACAATGGAAATTAATCTACTAATACTATCTACCTATGAGGGATAGATAGGGATAGCTATGTACACATGAAATTCATTACCAAGGAGCACCAAAGGCTTCACTAAGGTCAAATCTATCTAACACACAAAATTACATCATGAGTAACTTCAAGGGGAAATCCACTTCTATTGCACCACACTAAAAGATAGCCAAAGGTCTTAGGCTTCTATTTATAAATTGTCTAGGGATATCTATAAACTAAATTCCTATCTACATGTTTTAAACTATGAGGTTCTCTTCTCATTTCATCACCTCACAAGTCTTGGAAAACTAAGGGTCTTAAGGCCCTATTAAACATGATGATGGCTCCTTTTTGAGGTACATCTTTCTCCCCCCCTTTCTATATCTTGCTAAAAAACATGTATGATTTCATCCCTTGGGGTGATGAAATCTCGAGCTAGGTCTCTTATAAATAGAAAAGGAAGAAGTGGTGAAAAAGGTGTGAGAGAAGAGCAATTTTTGATCGATATACAACATAATTTTGATTGGTAAATATGTTGTTTTGATCCAATATCTTGTGCTCTTTATTGTTTAAGTGTTCAGAGTTTGCAATATTATATATTGAGAAGGAACTTGGAGATTGATATTGAATTGTATCACTATGCACATGAGGTATTATTGACCATGTGGAAGTATGAAGAAGTGTTCCCTAGGTTTTGGTCTATGTTATAATAGACCATTATTGTAAGTTTTTTAATAAAATGATGTTTTATAGGATTTTTTACCTGAAAAGGTTTTCTCCATGTATATCTTGTGTAATGTGTAAAATCTATACTTTTATGGTTCTCATTTTATTTATTTTATATCTTGTTTATAATGATTAGTATCCTAAGATCCTATTTTTAACATGATATCAAAGTGGGTTACACAATACTAATCATTTTTAAAGGTTATACTAGAAAATATGTATAAATTAATGGGAAACCTCTTTATGCTCAATCAAAATAAAATAAAATAATATATTGTTGCTATGAACTACCATTGATAATTGATATGTCCTACTTGGCATTCAAGTTAATGTGTGAAAGCTTACCCATCATTAAATGGGGTGTAAAGGATTATTATTATAGAGTTGACATATTAAACTATCAAAACACTCATTTGAATTACATTCCCATACAAATTTTGATTGTAGTTTCTCATTGACTATTAATGGTTAGTATCTCTTATACAATTTGTATAAGATGAAGTAGTTTGTTTTTCTTAAAATAAAATAAAAATGATGTCTAAACTCAAAACAACAATTTTGCACCTTACCATAAAAGAAATTTTGTTTTCTATTTCTCCCTTTGTTCCTTGACTCATTTGATCTCAAAACTACCTAAGTTCTTAATTATTGCCTCTAGAACAAACTTACTAGCACTTGCACTTAAAAGAGGTTCAAGGATTATGCCAATAGAAAACTATATGTATGTTAATATGGTAGAGAGTATGTGTTTGTGCATGCAAATTCTAGTTGCATGTGGGTGGATTAAACAATTTATAATAAATGATAAAAATGAAATGAAATAAACTTAGATAAATCTAATTTTTTTCCTTAAAGAAAGCAAGTATTATTTGATTATGAAATATTTGCATATATATTTAAAACATAAAGCAATGCAAATGAAAAAAAGAAGTTGCCTTCCAATTGTCAAATCAATGTTTATCAAATTTTTTATTTTGGAAGCTTTTATTATCCATGTTTATTAGGTAGTTGAAACTTATTTTTGATAAATCAAGAATAATTTGCAAATGTGAATGACCTCTAATTTTTATTAGAGATTCAGAGGTATTGGTTATTATGCAGATGCAACAAAATCTTAATAAAATGTGCGAGTTTTGGGAATTTTTTTGAAGTTGTCGATACTTTTCACGGATCTGCCAATTAAATTTTAACATAAACGTGAAATCATTGATAACCAAAAAAAGCTTCTCATAAAACAATGTATAAAAGAAAGTATATATATATAGATATCATGTTATCTTGTTATCTGACAATAATGGCAGATTTATCCATTGATGAAACTTTCAGAACAAAGTTATCTACTGTATCAGCCATATAAGAAAGAAATGCTGATGATTTTTAAAAACATGTAGACAAAAAATTCTACTATATCAGCTATTCATAAGTTATTTAATGGAAAGCTTAATAGATTACGCTTTCAGAAGTTAAATAGCTCTCCAATTCAGCTGAAAACCAAAAAAGAAACCTAGGAAGCTTTACATCTGGAAACCTTAAGCACAGTAAAAGCTCCTATCCCAGAATCATTACAACTCCTGACTTCAATGCAAGCTTTGAGGTCGTCAAGAGTGAGATACTGTTGCTTGGCAGTGGCCAAGTTGGCCTTAGAACTGTGAATCCACACATAAGGTTCACCCTTTCGATTGAAAAGAAGTGCGCTCTCCCCTCGCGGGGAATAGTTGTGGAAAATCTTGCTGCGCTTCAGCGTCTTAGCATACCCAGGCCCCACTCGGGCTGGCTTAACCAGCACACTCTATGCGTTGACCTCTTGGGTGGCTGGCGTGGGCCCCCTTAATCCGTCCCGTTCGCTATTTGTGATCGCCCGTTTTCGTTCGCTATTAATCCCATGCAAAGTTAAATTTTTAAAACCGTTTTCTCCTGCCCATATTATATCCATCAGCAACAAACAGGTTTTCGATCAAAAAGATTTCATTTGCACACATATTTTGCATAGCACATTTAAGAGAAATGGGAGTACAATGCTACGCTGGTATGTAACTTTTCCATAACTGTTGCTTGCACTATGCATATTACAATTTCAATGTTTCTTGTTTCTATTTATTCTATGAATTCATGGTTTAGCTAAAGAGAATGAGAGACAGGAGGAGGCTTCTATTATTGAACGTTGGAAACTTGTGTGCCTGGTATTGGGATTAGATGCCATTATGCAATCTGTGCTTCTCAACGCATTCCTTTCTAGCAATGAAAATAGAAATAAGGGTTTGGATCTAGTGGATTCTTTCCACGCTCTTTGCCTTCATTTCCTCTCTCACACTCTTGTTTCTTCTTTACCTTCTAAAACGTCTCTACTCCATTGGAATATGGTCTTCATTTTTTTCCTGTCTTTATCATAGGGGCCTTTCCACTTTTTGTCTGTTGACACTTTGATCTGTTATGTTCATTTGGTTTTTGCCGGTAACATATACTAAGTTTAGGTAATAAATGTGATTTTCAGAATAAAAATTGTAACTGAGCACTCTTAGTGGTGTGATTACCAGTTTTAGTAGGCGTTTCATTTTATAAGTTGTTTTGATCCATGATAATTTTGGGGGCCGTATGTGTAAACTGTGTTTTTGTTTTATGAAGTTAAATAAAATTGTGGAGACATCTGGGATTAAAGTTGGGAAATGTTTAAAGCAATAATATTTACATTTAATTTCTTTGGTTTTTCATGATTTTTATAACATTTAAAAAATAAAATTGTGGACATATATTTTAAATAAAATTGTGGACATATATACAAGTTTTATTCAATGAGTAATATTTATTGCACTTGTGTATTTATTTTACTTTCAGTAAAAATAAATAAATATTTAAGTGACATGAATTGGGCACAAAATGAATATAAAGAATGTAATTTTTTAAAAAATCAATTCAAGTGAGATGAAATGGTGAATGTTCACACAACAAGATTATTTTACTTTTTCATAGTTTTAATTATGTCGAAGGCGTGTCTTATATGAGTTTTCAGAACTCATTTGGTCTATCGACGATGGAAAATAAAAGATAAGGTTTGATTGACAGATAAATGAATCTCAACTGTCCATCAGTTTTCGCCATTTTTCGGCTGTTCTTTGCCGTTTTTCGATCGCCGTTTTTCCACTGCCATTTTTTTTGTTGTCCCCATCGCTATTTTCGTCGTGTTTTTTGCGATGGAGACTAACTTTTCCACAACAAAAATCTGCATGGCCGGTAAAGTTGCGATGAAATTTTGAAATGACAGGATTTGTGCAGCAGTTAAAAGCGGCAATAGTAAAATTCAGATTCTCTGTTCTCGGCTTTTTTGGTGCATTTCCGGAGCTCTGAAGTGGTAACACTTCCACCGTTGATCTTTGGTTCATCAAATTTGTCAAGTTAATTAATAAATGGGAGACGATTAAATGCTCAGCTTCCACCGGTGCGTGATTGATGTGCTGGCTGATATGCGTAATGTTTACTTATACTTTCCCTGCAAATTCTACCCGTGAAAAAGCTTTCGTACCAATATGATAAATTAAATATCTAGATAATAAGACTCGTGTTATATAGATAAATTAAATGAATAAAATTATCATTTTTTTTTGAGTTTGGTGGGGTACATGTTAATTCATAATTAAATTATTAATATTTTAGTATTAATAATATAATATTGAAGATAATAATGTTTTACTAAATATAATATTTAAAAAATATGCTAATAATAATATAATAGTGGTATTAATAATATAATATTAAAGATAATAATATTTTAGTATTAACAATATAATATTAATTCATAATTAAATTATTAATATTTTAGTATTAATAATATAATATTAAAGATAATAATGTTTTACTAGGTATAATATTTAAAAAATATGTTAATAATAAGAATAATATAATTTTATAATAATTAGAGTAATATAATAGTCATATCAAATAAATAATATAATATTATGATTAATATAATAATTTTAATTTTAATAATATATTATCAATATTAATAACATATTACCAAGGTTCAAATCTTATTGAAGTGGTATTGTTGAGTGGTTATATAATAATACATAATAATATGTTAGAAAGTATGTGGTGAATATAATAGTTAATACATAAAATAAAATAAAAATATATAATTATATTTTTATATATAATAAAAATATAAAATAAATTTAATAATATAATAATATTAATAATAATATATAAACAATATTATTTTTAAATTGACCTATTACTTGATCTCATGTACTACACAAATGTATGCAAAAAATAAACCAAAATTTTCCCTAATTGACCTTCCACACCTCTTCGGCGTACCCATTGCACACCAAGGTGCGATTGCTAGTTCATAAATAAGTCATAATTTCTTATGATAATTGAATTTATATTTTCACTCTTCACTTTTCTTTTTACTCATAAATATATCACAATTTAGAATAATAATTGACTTTATATTATATATATGGAAATTAAATCTACATTTAACTTTGTTAAGCATTCGAGCTAGGCAAGAGAGGGACTAAAAAAAATGTAAACTGAAGTTTCATGCTCATAGATGTTTACCCTAAAAACTAAAAATAAAGCTACAAAAGCAGTCAATGGGAAGTAATTGCAAGCATCAAACGTCACGGTTAGTCATGTGTTATTGACAAATAGGAAATAGAATAAATCTCCATTTGAAGTTACAGTGGGGCCCATGGCCACGTTTGAAAGTTAGACTCACCCCTTTGAATAGCTCTTAGATTTGTTATAGAGGATAATTTCTTAAATTATTTAATGAGTATATTGGAAGGAGTTTCCCGTTTCTTAAAATATTTATTGATTCCTCTCCTTCTATCATATTGGGGCATGGCAAGGTGCCAAAGTGCGGAGTTGCAATCTCCAATCTCCAAAGACAATTAAGGATGGCTCAAAATTGAGGAAGTTTCTACATGGTTTTACATCTAACTAACATTATCCATGCTTCTATAATCTTTAGTCTATTGATAAAGATCTAAGAGTACTTGTCCACATAGCCTATACTTGCATTTTTTATGTTTTGTGTAGGTTTTATAATTCTAGTGACCAATTTACAATGAGTGGAATAAGTTAGTTTAAGAGAAAAAATATCCTCTACCTATGCCCTTGTAGAGTCCTTCACTTAACCCTAGTTGTTGATCTAAAACATACTATTTGAAGGGTTTATGACCCTAGCTAGTTAATCTAGTTACATTACACCAAAGGTATCTATTAAATTGTTCAATTTTTTGTATTGGTCTAGGGTCAATGAAAGGAAGTCAAGTAAGTGGAAGCAACTTCTTACACCATTCTAAGTGGGGGAAATGTACTACAAATTTTTTCTTAAATAAACCCTTAACAATTACAGTTATTAGATGCAAATACATATAACAAAATAAACATGCAATAAAATAATACACCATAACACTAGATATACATGGAGAAAAACCTTTCAGGAGAAAAAACCCACAATTCAAAATCACAACCCTTTGTATTATCAACAATTGAATATGGTTACAATAAAATCTCCATATCTAATTTGGTAAACATGATTCTTCAATCAATGACAAGTTTTTGAAAATAATTTGACAACATAACGATACTTGTAAATAATTTCATCCTCTACATATAAAGGCACAAGTATCTAATATATAATTTACAATGTACTTGATGAAAATACATCCAATGCTAAAACAACCCTCCTTGACATGTATAGTGCCTACATACATGTAATATCCTTGCATGTAATGCATTGGGTCATAGCTAGGATCCACCTATCATAGTCTTCTTCAATTTTAATGCCTTCTTAACATACACAACCACTTTGAACATGCAATGTACCTTGCATGTATACAAACCCCTTGCACACATAGGCACCTAAATCATACAAGACCAACCTATCATTGATTTTTCCTACTTGACTCTTACATCATCATAATCTATCATTAAATAAGCCGATCAATAAATATATCATAATCAATCATAAGAAATCTTACAACATGACATATGCCACCATTTTAGCTTCAAATTTGGGTGCACCAAGTGGGATACCTATCTCCACATAATTACCTTGCATGTCATCCTAGTCACCTCCATGTAGGATGCCACCTCAACTAGTAGGTCCCACAAAGTGACATGACATAGTAGGAAAATAAACTTAGGCATAAAATAGTTAATAAATCAATAAATCAAATTCTAGGACTTGTAAAGGTGATACACATTAATCCTAACAAACAATTTATCAACACATAAGAAACACATTGAATTCACATGAGTTGACATCTGTCCATAAACATATACGTAAACCAATATAAAATAATAAGGAACTAGAGTCTATTCATTTCATTCAATCAAGGTTTATTTAAAAATGCATAAGTTATAATTAGACAAAGATTAAACCCATAGTAGTATAATATCTTAGTTCTAATTATATAACCTTTTCATATAGTACAACTTATAAAGCTTATCATATTATTGTCCACCTAATCAACATAAAGAAAAATATATAACATATTGGTAATACTTACCATTAACTACCCCTAGTCAACAAAGGCCATCCTAGAGGCTATATCCTAACATAGATAGAAGTACATAGAGAAAGTACATCACCCATACATACTAAAAAAATTTCACACCATTAAATCACAATGGATTGATTTGACACCATCATTAAATGTAAGTTTAAAGTAGGTTTCCATAACTCATTCATAGCCAAGTCCTTGCCAAGTTTATCATGCTTTTATTTTTTGGAAGGACGGGTCTCCCTAATTTCAAGAGGCTAACCTATACAATCCTATATTTATCACAGAGCTAAGACACCATGCCATATTTTTTTCACACATAGAGCTTTGATTATTTTAGTTCCAAAAATTCTAGAATTTTTTAATGCCATATTCTTTTCACACTCAATATTTAACCAAACAAGGATAATTGTATATGTTATTCATGGCAATATTTTAACTTAATGACAAGGTTATGTTAGTGATACTATATGTATTTCGGGACTATCTCCTCTATATGTGTGTGGTATTGAATTTTTCAGTGACATTAAATTATCATGAAAAGCCTCTTACAGGATATGATACTAGCTAATTCGTGATTACTATCTTGTAAGAGTGAAATTTTAGAATTCTACACGAAATGATCTTAGTCTTTATACTAGCATTTATGACACTCTTACCCTTGATGAGATAATCTTCTTAAATTTCATGGTTGACTTTTAATTAATGCCTAACAACAAGGTGGAAACCTTCATAACACAACAAAAAAAAATGTTCCAAAAATATTTCCACATTCAAACATCAATAACACAATAAAATTCTAGTTTTCTATTTGCAACAACTATAGGGGGAATTTGATATCATGCATCACATTGTCAAACCTTGTAGTAGGTGCTAATCTCCTACTTGACAATTGTAGCTCTATCATGATAGCTAGGCGAGGATTTTCAACACATAAAAATCTATCAATCTTAGCTCTAAAAGTATTGAGAAAATATAAGGTAATTAATGATCTAATAGAGATCTAATGGTGCATTCAAGGCAGGCCATATATCTGATGGTCCTTGTTCAAACCTTCATTCTAAATTACCTTCTTACCATCCATTAAATTTAAATTCTTGACACCAAATATTATTTTGAAAGATAATAAAGGGTTTTAATGTTTCAAGGAGAGTTTGTAAGGGTTTTAGATACTCCAAAATGATTTCCAAGCCATTTCCAATACTATTTAATGGTTTCTTGAGAGTTTTAAGGGGTTAATCTCATGGTTAACACTTTGAGACTTTTCTAATGTGAATGATAGTAACATAGCATAAACAATCTCCTTAAACACTCAAATCAATAATTCTAAAGATAGTAACCTAGAAACTATCTAGGAAAGAAAATACAAAAAAGAGGTAGAATGAGAACCCAAATCACATATTCATACCAAAAAATTAATACAAAAAAGACTTGGAATTAAGGGGGAGTGTTTGAGTAGTAATTTCTCCCACACCACAAATACTAAATGTTATGGGCACAATTATTAAATGAGGAAGAAATTATTAAATGTAATGCTCTAGAATAATTTTAGAGATAATGATAAGAAGGAAAATGCATTAAATATTTGTTAGTAAGGCAAGTCAACCCAAGATCTAGTTAGAACTAGAATGATCATCGTATCTCTCTAAGACCTTTATAAAAAGAGACACATGTAATCAATTTGAATCAAGAAATGGAATACATCTGGTGCAACAACACATTGGGAAAATCATTGTTTTTTTGTTTGATTGCATTTTCTGAGTTTATGTGTGTTAATCTATCTCCATCCACCACCATCACTACAAAGGTTAAAATTCATTAAGAGATAATAATGTAAACCCCATGGGTAAATCATCAAAGGAAATAATAACAAAACTCTTTGAGGTAAATTCTAACATAGTCTTGGAAACCACTATCTTATGGCTCTAAGTTGTAAGATTCAATGATCTAAAGTCTAAATAAATTAAGTATGTGAGGTTGTCAAGCTTGAATTATTTATAATTAGTCTTAGAGTCCATTCATGAGAATTTCTCTATCAAATCTATCCTTCGAGACTAGCTTCCTTTATAATATTGAAGCCTAATTTACTTTCCAAGTCTTAATAACCCCTAACCATAAATTCCTTAAGAAAATTCTTGATCATGGATGTCTTAGAGTAAATCTCGTGTTGGCAAGAGTCCTAAGTCAAGATAAAACCATATTCATTACTCTATCAAGTGAGATCTAAATCATTGATTGACCAAATTTAATTATGCAGCGATGTCTATCGTCTAAGTGGAAATATGAATGTTGCCCTTGTAAAAAACTAGAATTAAAACTATGCTAAGTTAAAATTACAAGGAGCCTCACATCCAGTAGGAGTTTTAGCAATAAAGAATTCTCAAATTCAAACCTAAGATCTTGAGTAAAATCAAATTTATAAATATATATATTTATCAAAAAATTTAAATAGAATCAATCACATGTCAAGATTGAAATTGAGCGCTCTAAAAAGTTAAACTTTTCAAGGATTCTTATGTTCATGGTATGCTATTATTTATACTTCCATAATAATTTTGGAATTAAAAGCCTGGGCATGTCATAATTAATGAAGTTCCCACATTTGTGGCAAGTACTAGTGGATTTTCTAACTATTGATGCCCCCAATTGAATTTGTATCCTTTGATCTACTAGAGTCAATCTTCACACACATGTGTTCATAGATATATGAGGGTTGGAAGATAATTGTTATTAAGTTCAAACTCGAGTGCACAAATTTGTCAAAGTTAGTAGGTGACTTAGGTCTATGGAACTCCAGAGACAAATCATTTAAGTTCCAAAACCAAGCTCCCAAATAAATTAGGATTGATAATATGCTTGTGCCTAAGATGTTGAGAGTCAAGAAACCTAACAATTGGGTGCATGTCATGTTTGTGTAAGTTTTTATAGGACTCTTGCATCCACTGAGCCCACACATCTAAGGCCATTAAATTTTTGGACCTAGAAACCTAATTAAACTAGGTTGTATAAAACACTTTCACATACATAAGCATAATTAAAGTATGCCAAATATGATTAGGATTTAATGAATGTGAGAATGTACCAATTGGTGTTGGGCACATGTTCAGACCATACTAATTCTATTAAAATTTGATGGTTCAGCCAAACTAAATCTTGTCATAAGACCCATCTTGTGGATGTCACCATATGTTAAGATACAATAAGGACTTTTTTAGACCTAAACATGAATGCCTAATATCAATATTTTTATCAAACCTAAGAAGCCAAGTATGCTGATCCAAGAGAATTTTATGATGAATTTTTATAGGGATTTATTGATGTTGTAAGACTACATTCCTTTATATATAATGTGGGAAAAAATTTAAGAAGTTCAATTAAATAAATAGTCTAATTTTTACCAAGCCTATTGGGCTGTCCTATATGATATCAAAGCATGGTTTAAAACTAAGGGCCTAATAGACCATTAAGAATAAAATTTTAGGTTTAATTTTGAAATTAATTATGAATTGATCATACAACTAGTGATACAAGTAGTAAGAAAGTTAAAGTTCAAAAATTAATCTTTTGTAATATATCAATAGACAATACTTGTTTATATTTGTGATTTCATTAATTTAACTTCAACCTGAGAAAGAAGAGAAAAGAAGAGAGAAAATGGTACGACAAGAGTGGTTCTAAGATGAGTTACTACATTTTTCATACATGTCTACCTGCAACTACCTCTACAAAATGCCTCTACACTTTATGCTTTGATGGATGTCCACACCTTGTTCCAAAGATCCCATTTGACATAGACTGGGAGGATGGTAGCAAAGGTTGTAGGGTCTGGTTTTACACCTGTCAATTGCATTTGGTTGGAAGTTTCTAAAGCATTTCAACAAACCCATTTTGTTAATATACTGCAATCAGGGCGTTCCATGAGAACAGTGCGTTTGAGGCATACTGTCAAACAGTTTAGGTGTCTGGTCTATGCTTCCACATTTTTGCATATCTTACAATCATGTCATTCTGCAATTAATTTTTGGACACATTCTGTAAATAATTCTTGGAGTCATTCTGTCAAATAGATCAAGTCCCTTGTCTATGCTTCCACATTTTGCATACATATCTCTCAGGGCAGTTGCAGCTACAACATCTGACACAATTCCTCCATCATTTATCCTGTAATGGATGTCCATAACCCATTCCAAAGCTCTCATTTTCGTACAGGCTGTAAGGTTGCTGGCAAAGATTGTGGAGTCTGGCTTTAAACCTGCGAATGGCATTTGGTTGAAAGTTTCTCAATCCTTTTTTTCAAACGCATTTGGTGCAAATCCGGCAATAATGGCATTCGATGAGACCACAGTTCTTTAAGGCATCCGGTCAAACAGTTCACGTGCCTTGTCTCTGCTTCCACGATTTGTATACATGTCTACCAGAGAATACATGTCTACCAGAGAATTTCCAACTGTAATATCTTGACAAAAATCGTCCTTCCATTGTGCTTTGATGGACGCCAATACCCTGTTTCAAAGCTCCCATTTTGGCACAGGCCGGAAGTACGCCGACAAATGAAGACTGATCGGAGTAGTTGTACATGGAGATCTTACAGGCGGGAGACACTGTTTAAATTTGAACTTGCGCGGGATAACAGCCAACGGAACGGAGAAGGCTTAGAGGGATGGGTAAGGAGGGACCCACACCAGCCGTCTAAGCGGTCAACGCTTAGAGTGTGCTGGTTAAGCCCGGTCGCCCCACTCTGTACGCCTTTCTCAGCATGGAACACGCTCGAATTTGTACTTCCACAGGCCTTTTTGTCAGGTTTCGAACCTTGGTCTCTGCACCGCTGCTCCTCGAACCTAAGCATGATAATAACAGACACATCGTTAACGCTAGGTATACAGGGCCTTAGAGCTTCTGTAACAAATCAGGAAACTGTTGTGTAATGGAACGGCTTTAGGGCTTTTTATAGAAAAATTTGCGTTAGAGCAAAGAGGATAAGAGTGTATGGCGATTGGCCAATTAATGGCGGTGAGCGGGCTTTTCATAGAAAAAATGGCTTAAAAGGGAAGAGGAGTAGTAGTGGCCAATTAATGGCGGTGGGCGGGCTTTGCAATTGGTCCCGACCAGGTTGTGGGAACGGCGCTCTGCTGTTATCGAGGCAACAATCTGGTTGCTTTTAATGGAAGACTGCTGTAGTAGCGGTTTCTTCTTTAATTGCTTTGTAGTGTTGGAAATATACATTTTTATTATCTCATAAAAAGTCAATTGTTTATGCTTGTGCTAAGTAATCATATGAAAGGAAAGGAAAGGAAAGAAAAGGTTCTTTTATAGTCCACGATATTAGGGATTTGTTTTTGGGACCTAACTCATGGCTTAGAGTATATGAGACTCCTCGTACTCCCAATATGAGGGAGGTACCTAACTCATGCAACACAATACGAGGTGTACATACCTTAACCCTCTAGGATTTGAATTTGTGACCTCTTTTTCAAGAGTACAAGTTGAGGATTGTTGTGTTATGTGAAAGTTGAAATATAGATATTTTAAATATATCTATTTTTATTTGAAATCTTAATTAGAGTTATTTTGAAAATATTATGTTTATTATTATTAACTACTATTGTTTTGATTTATAAATGGTTGTCAAATATAAGTTAAAAGATAAAGAGTTTTTATTATAATCATTCCATTGCACTTAATTCTATCTTTAATTATTAAATATTAATTTAATAGTATTAATTAAATTCATATTTAAAAAAAATTGCTATAAAAGGTGATGTTTAAGTAAATCATTTTGAAATATTTTATGAAATTTTAAATTAAGTCACTTAAAATTACTAAATATTATTTTAGAAATGTATAAACCATTAGATAATAATAAATATGTTCTTGTTAACTTTTTTTTTTGGTTGTATTGCAGGTATCTTGGTCTAGTGACTCAACCAGCCTTGTCTTGGTCTTACAATTAGAAAATATAAATTTTAAATACATTCAAATTAATTAAATAAATATAGAAAACATAAATATAATTTGTATTAATTATAATTGTAATTTATTGTTATAAATTTAAATCTAGATTTTTCTTTTACAACAATTGAGTATTATTTGATTTTGGTTTTTTGAGGATTTTACTATTAAATGCCAGTTGATTTATCAAGACAAATTTAATGATCAATTTTATATTTACAAGTCCACAAGAAAAACCTATAGACTAATAATATATAAATTTCAAATAAATTAAATTAAGTTATGGTCCTATTAGAAGTAATAAGATTAGACGATTTTGAATAATGAAAAGTAGAAAAAAATTCTAGTGGGGGATAGGCATTAAGAGGTTTCATGGTTACTTGTTGCAATCTTTCATGTAATTAGTTTTTGATGGTTGATATAACTATGGGGTCTTTGCTAGTCTTTTATTGTTGTTAGTGTTTTTCTTCTTCTTTCTTTAGTCTCATTGCTAGTGAGACTCATATTGTTTTCCTTCTTGGATATTATGTAATGGGTTTGAGCCCTTTCCTATGTTTATCTTAATCAAAACCATGGGTTCTTGCATGGTGGAGTTGTTTGGTTTGAGTTGGTTAATGTTAGAGGTGACTTTGGTTATATTCTAGGGCATATCATACAAGAGTTTTTGAAAATTGGATTTAAATAGAGTTTCCTTCCTAAGGAGGATACTTAGTTTGGATTGGTCAAAGTTAGGGAAGAGTGTGGTACCCTCCTCTATAAGTTTTAAGAAACATGTTTTATCCAAACCTATAATAAAATCTAGATATGTTTGATAAGGTCATCTTTCATAAATTCAACAAACCTAGGAGAATATTCGAGTTGGTTTACGACGTCTTCTTTGTCAACTCTAAGGTGGACTTGTAAACCCTCACCTTGATTATACTGACTAGTTGCAACTGGATCTGAGCTATTTCATTCCATGTTCTTTTCTTGCAACCTAGTGATGATCAAAACTAGGTCATGGATGTATTTGAGGATGATATTGTGACTATGGATTTTATGATAGAGGACGTATCTATAATAGTCTAACCTAGGAGATGTACAACTATGGAGGCGTCAACCTAAATTGTAGACACAAGGATGGTATATGATAAAAGTAAATGATTGTCTAAACCAAGGATAATAGATGTGTATGAGGATGTGGACTTAGGATATTATGATGGTGTAAGTGATTATCTAATCTAAGATATTGATGTCTTTGAAGATGTTGTGTGACTATGGGTACTATGATAGGAGTCTTAAACCTAGGAGATAAATGTTTATGGAGGTGTCAACCTAAGTTGAACATAAACGGATAATGAATGTGTACAAAGATGTTATGGTGGTAAAAGTGATTATCTAACCTAAGATATGGATGTTTATGAAGATGTGATAAAATTATGATAGGATGAAAGGATGACAACACTATGGATGGTGATGAAACCTAAGATATGGATGTCTATAAAGTTATAGTATGACAACATGATATTAATACTATGGATGATGATGGATGCCTAGGTTGATGGATAAACTATAAAGAAGGATGTGGTAAATGTGACCTAGGGTTATGTTGAAATGGGATAAATGTATGGATATGCATAGTAAATGTTTGACTAGTGGATATGGGTGTTTGACTAGGGTTATGTCGAAAGTTTGGAAAAATAAGAAAACAAAATCAAATCAAATCAAATCTGTCTTTGCATGCCATGCGAGAAGGTTGAGCTTAGGTGAGAAACAATGAATATACCTGCATGGGAGTTTGTGGACAGAAGGCGGTTTTAGCAGATGTACTCGCGATTCTAGCTTCACACAGGGCGGTTTCTATAGTTTATAAGCGGTTTTTGATCGATATATAGCGCAGTTTTGATTGGTAATTATGCTGTTTTGATATCTTGTGCTCTCTATCGTTTAAGTGTTCAGACCTACCTTGAACATTTGATCTCAAAACTACCGAAGTTGTTAATTATTCAAACTTACTTTTTAACCCTGGACATCTATGGCATTCAAAAATGGCAAACAAGTTCAGAAACAACCCATACAAATAATGAAACGAATGCACATTCCATACCGTGGTTTATAATATGGTAAAATGCTTTGCACGACTCTATATAAAAAATCGTAGAATGAACCTTGATCTGTATATTTAATACCTAGCTAAGGAATTTCATTAACAGACATGTCGGTGAGCAGCTAGTAGACCATGTAACTGTACAAACTTGCTGCTGCATCAACGACTTAGCTTTTTTCGCCATTTGCAAGCAGTCTATCTCTAATTTTTATTAGAGATTCGTGGTATTGGTTATTATGCAGATGCAACAAAATCTAAATAAAATGTGTAAGTTTTGGGAAAACTTATGAAGGTGTCGATAATTTTCATGGATCTGCCAATAGATTTTAACTTAAATGCGAAACCATTGTTAACCAGAAAATGCTTCTGATAAAACAATGTATAAAAGAAAGTAAATATATCCATCATGTTATCTTGTTATCTGGCAATGATAAAATTTTCAGAACAAAATTATCTACTGTATCAGCCATATAAGAAAGAAACTCTGGTGATTTTTAAAATCCTATAGACAAAAAAATTCTACCGTAACAGCCGTTCATAAGTTATTTAATGGAAATCTTAACAGATTTACGCTTTCAGAAGCTAAATAGTTCTCCAATCCGGCTGAAAACCGAAAAAGAAACCTAGGAAGTTTTACATCTGGAAACCTTAAGCACGGTAAAAGCTCCTTTCCCAGAATCGTTACAAATCTTGACTTCAATGCAAGCTTTGAGGTCGTCAAGAGTGAGATACTGTTGCTTGGCAGTGGCCCAGTTGGCCTTGGAACTGTGAATCCACACATAAGGTTCACCCTTTCCATTGAAAAGAACTGCGTTCTCCCCTCGCGGGGAATAGTTGTGGCAAATCTTATTGCGCTTCAGCGTCTTAGCGCACCCAGGCCCCACTCTGTACGCCTTCCTCAGCATGGAACCCGCTCGAATTTGTACTTCCACAGGCCTCTCTGTCAGGTTTCGAACCTTGGTCTCTGCACCGCTGCTGCTCGAGCCTAAGCATGATAATAACAGACACATCGTTAACGCTAGGTGTAGCCTTATATGCAATACCTAGGTTGGTGCCGTCGCAGACAACGGTACAGAGGGCCTTCGAGCTTCTGTAATAAATCAAGAAACTGTTGTGTAATGGAACGGCTTTAGGGCTTTTTATAGAAAAATTGGCGTCAAAGCAAAGAGGAGAAGACTGTATGGCCATTGGCCAATTAATGGCGGTGAGCGGGCTTTTGATAGAAAAATTGGCTTAAAAGGGAAGAGGAGTAGTATTGGCCAATTAATGGCGGTGGGCGGGCTTTACAATTGGTCCCGACCAGGTTGTGGAAGCGGCGCTCTGCTGTTATCGAGGTAACAATCTGGTTGCTTTTAATGGAGGACTGCTGTAGGTAATGGCTTCTTCTTTAATTGCTCTGTATTGTTGGAAATATACATTTTTATTATCCAAGAAAACCTCGGTTGTTTCTGTTTGTGTTAACCAATCAGGAGGAGGAAGATGAAGATTTTTGTGTTATGGGAAAGTAAAAATATAGATATTTTAAATATATTTATTTTAAAAATGTTGAGAGTTCTGAGATATTAATTTAAAGTTATTTTGAAAATATTATATTTATTATAAAATATTATTATTTTGATTTATAAATTGTTGTCAAATATAAATTAAAAAAGAAGAGTTTTTGTTAGTCATTTCATTACACTCAATCTTGTGATTAATTAAAAAAATATTAATTTAATATTAGATTCATATTGAAATACTTTTACTACTTAAAAATAATTTATTGAAAAGAAACAAATTATTTATTGAGCTGAATGATGTATAAGAAAATCTCTTTTGAAATGTTTTGTGAAATCTTAAATTAAGTTACTTAAAATTACTAAATATTATTTTAGAAATATATAAATTGTTTTAAGATAATAATAAATATTACTAAATAAATTCAAATTAATTAAATAAATATAAAAAATATAAATAAAATTCATTTATATTAATTATAATTGTAATTTATTATTAAAAATTTAAATAATATACAAATTCCAAATAAATAATTAAATAAATTTTTATATTAAAAAATGTTGATAATAAATGTGAAACAAAGATTGATTACTATTTAGTGTTAAAGCAAGAGGAGAAGAGTGTGGCCATGGACTAAGTAATGGAAACAATGAGATAAAGAGTGATACTTATGTTTTACTATTAGTGGATTTTAAAAAGCTCAATGTAAATGTTTTTCATTAAATTACTCTTTATCATTTAAATTTTAAATAAAAATATTAAATAACATAATTAAAAAATTAAATATTAATATAAAAGTATTTATTGAAGTCATTTTGAATGACTTGTAAATAAAGTAAAATTAATTAAATATTTTTTAAATTATAAAGTTTACAATAAATCTTATCTTGAAAAAATAAAAACTATTATTAAATGATGATTGGAAGTATATGGCTATGTTATAAGGTTGGAAAGCAACTATTTGATTTGTTTTTTGGAAAACATATACATGTCATTATCAAGATTCAATGTATGGTGAATTGAAATGCTTTTGACCTTCCAAATTTACAAGAATTAAAGCTAGAATCTTTCTTCATTATAAAATTTTAATAAGTACCATGTAGTAGCAAGTACTTCCTTTCTATTATTACAATAATAATACTTGTTTGCTAGTTGATAGATGGGTTATGACATATCAATTTAGTGACAAGTAGTTGCATTTGCGCTATTGTAATAAAATTATTTGTTGTGTAGTTGATAAACAAGTCATGAAAAAAAATTAGAGGTGTGGTAGATACACTTTGAGATAATTTTGTTTCAAATGGATATTATAGTTGTTATTGTTGACCTTGAATTGAAGTTGAGTTTGTTCATTAGACTAGATATTTGTTAAATATTGATGAACAAATGATTCTTTTGTAAAGAGACTTTGTAGTTTGATTCATTGATTTTGAGATTGATAGGGAAATAAAATAAAATAATTCTTAACATTTTGTAATGAACAAATCCAACTTCAAACTAAATAGTTGTAAGTACTCGATCTTTTAGTATTATAAGGACGAGGAGGAGACTAGATCTCATGACCTCTTGCCTGCAATAGGATGCTTTAGCCAATTGAGCTAGGATCTCCATCTCGATATAATATAAATATTAAAATAAATATTTGTAATAGTTATTTTTGAGATTTAGTAGAAAATGTCTCAATTTCAATTTAAAAACTTGATATAAACTTGTTTATCATTTTCAATGAAAATTAATTAATTTAATACAATGCGTATCTATATTATAGTCTTCAAGTAAATAAAATAGTTTTCTTCTTATTTTTAATGTTTGAACTTTTTATTAATAAAAATTTATTTAAAAAATATCTAAAGTAAAATAAAACAAATGTTTTAAGTAAATAAAATAGCTTTATTCTTTTTTCTAATCATTATACTTTTATTAATAAATAAATTAATTTAAAAATTAGTTATGTATTCATCAACTATATATATATATATATATATTTGTTTTCATTTATCTTTTTCAAATTGAAATAATAATTCTTCAAATAAAAATAAAATAATTGAAAAATTATATATTTTAATATTACTAAGATTAAAATAACAAAAATATAAATTTCGAAAGAATTTTAACTTTTAAATTTTACAAAATATATCCAATGTATTATGAGAGTGATTATAGGCTATTCAAAACACCTTATAACTTAATGCAGTTTTCAAAAATAACAAATGTATGAATGAAAACAACACTTTACAAATAATGAAAAGAAAAAAATATACTTAAAAAACTATTTTTTAAGTGAGTTTAAAAAAAAAGAGATTTATGATATTGTTTTATTTTGTATATAATTTTTAAGATTGAAAGTAAAATCACATTTGTATGATAATTCATATTTTTTATTAAAATTTAAAAGATTGATTGCTATATTCATTAAAAATAAATTTTATTATTAAAAATATTTAATAAGATTATCATGACGTGAGAGATTTTTTTGTAATAGATATAGTTTGAGCAACATAAACACAAGATGATGAGTTGCAGTCCCCTCATTACAATATTATCAACATTATTGCTTCAGATTTTTATATTGTCAATGTACAAATATACAACAATACAACATGCATAGCCAAAAGGATCTCACTGTGAGTATTCCAAAACTGCTTGTATCCTAAATCTATGACCACTTGCATTGCATATCAGGTGTACACAAGTACCAAAACTATAAAAAAGGAACCATACCAGCCTAAACAAACATCTGCACATAGAAATAATCCCACATGGTTCTCATAGACCTATAGAATTATCAAAGTTTGTGCTTGCATCTGGCAAAAGGAAGCACCTTACTAACTATATTCATGAACCAACACCTGAAAGAGAACATATATGGAGGTCATATTATGATACCAAAAAGGAACAAAAAATGATCATCTTCATGGTGTTGCAACCTCTCTGTAGACCAAATGAACTAAATATTCTTAGAAGAGCTCTTGCTACCTCAACTTCATTGGGTTGCTAAAGTCCTTAATCCTAAGAAGTGGTGGAACATCCTCTTCCTAGCTATTCATTCTTATCTTTTCATTAAAATCTTTCTAGAAAACCTCCAAGGCCTTGAGGAAGATCTCAGTAGCGTGTTTCCAACTGTGTCCCAAATTAACCTTGTGAAGGTTGATTGGAATTGTACCATCCTCCAGGAACTTTAGAAATTTGAACTTGGACACTTTTACTATCATTGAAACTTGCACAACAACATTATAGAGTGTATCTTTTAGTAGACTTAGTAAGTTCCCTCTTAACCCCATGAGATATTTCATCATCTCACTTTCCAAATGACCCAAAGAATTTCAGTAGCCACATAATTCCAAAACAATGCTATTTCTTTCCCAATTTTATTATTTTAGCAAAATAATTTTGTCAAGTCTTGGTTTACAAATTGTGTCCCAAATGTCTTGATTATGAAAAAAAGATTCTAGATATCCTTTGCATATATACAATCAAAGAATATGTGTATTAAATTGTTTCAAGTACCCTACATAGGTTGCAGATTTCCATGTCAGCGAAACTTATTTTACAAGGCAGCCTCTACATGATTAATAGCCATCTAAAGCATGCCTTCTTTGGTTCAATTATTTTTCTCTAGTTGTTTCTCAACACCTTTGTCCATTCATTATTGCCCATCCTAAGGTTCCACACTTTGTTTAAGTGGCTAAAAGTCTCTTGCTAGTTAGTGAGTGTGTTGTAGACTGTTTTGGCATTAACTTTGGTGAGTATAGTGCCCTCACTCCATTTAAATTCCTTATACTATTAGCTATTGTGCAAAAAATTGACAAGGCAGTTAAATCCCTTACAAGCTTCTTTTGAGAATAGGTAAGTTCTCCAATTGGTCACAGGTAGATTTTATTATGCACTTAACTAATTCCAATCTTTTAATTAAAGTACCTTCTTCAAAAATATCAGCAAAGGTCTTTATACCTTTTCTAGCGCATGTCTTGGCCAACCATCCCTTTAGGAGTGCTAGGGGCTTGCCACTGTGAACCAAATTCCACCAAATTGACCTATGCATGCACAAAGTATTGTTTGAGTAAAATTGAGAGTTCAAAACGTGCTCTTTGATTTGTTCCCATGCTTTCCAGATGCTCTTGAATGCCACCAACCCTTTAGGAGCTATAGGGTGGTGGTTGCTAAGAAGATCACTTAGGGAATTGTCTATGCAGGTGACAGATTTCACCTTTGACCGTATTTATTAATTAATTGAAAATAAAAAATGCATTCACTTTTTATTTTCAATAAATTAATAAATATGGTCAAAGGTGCAATTTGTCACCTGCATAGACATTTCCATCACTTAGGGGGAGCCCTTTCCAAGCCTTTGCATGCTTGGGTGTTGCCCTTTGTATGTTATTCCTGACCAAGACTTTCCAAGGCTCCTCTCGCTCTAACGCTTTGAAGATCCACTTGGCTTCCAAGGTATCCCTTGAGTTTTGAGGTCTTTTAGATCCAACCCACCTTCTACTTTACTCAAGCAACACCAATCCCATCTCACAACATGTTTATTTTTCTTCCCTTTCTTGTTTGACCATAAAAACTTCTTATTTTTTTTCTTCTGAATTTCATCAATTTGATAACTACTAAACAACCACACTGAAGCAAAGTATAGACTATAGGAGGAAAGTATTTTTAGGAAGATTTTAATTCTTCCTACTATAGATAGGAACTCCCTATTCCATTTATCAATTTTATTATCAATCTTCCCTTGGATCCAAAGCGAGATCTCTTTTAGGTTTGGACTAACTGCAAAGGGTATTCCTAGACATCTAACTTGCTTTTGGGGGCCACCCCATTGCATCCAGAATTTGGATAACCAATCCAAGGGTTTCTCTTGCCACCCTAGCATAGTTGATTTGGCAAGGGAGATTTTTGCTCTAGAAGAAACACAAAATGTATCAAGTTTTTCCATTAGATTAGAGATATTGCTTTCATTTAATTGAGGGAAAAGTGCAGTGTCATCTACAAATTGAATGTTAAGCAATTCACTTTGGTTAGACAAAGAAATACCTTTTACCTTTCGTGAGTTAATATTAGCTCCGAGGATATAGTGCAAAGCATCATAAGCAATAACAAACAAAGAAGGGGCAAGGAAGAAACCCTATCTGATTGACCTTTCTAGAGAAAATTATTATGTAAGAGAGTCATTAACATCAATCTATGCCACTACATCTCTGAAGAGATTGACCACCATGTTACAAAATGATTTTGAAAACCCAAAGGCTTCCAACATTAATCTGATACAGGCCCACTCAATCCTATCATAAGATTTCTCAAAATCTAGCAGAACCATTGCTGCCTCTTGATTGGAAGCCCTTGCTCACTCCATTGCTTCCGAACTAGTAATTAGGTTCTCAAGAATGTATCTACCTTTGAATGTACACATCTCCAAAGAAACACAAAATGTATCAAGTTTTTCCATTAGATTAGAGATATTGTTTTCATTTAATTGAGGGAAAAGTGCAGTGTCATCTGCAAATTGAATGTTAAGCAATTCACTTTGGTTAGGCAAAGAAATACCCTTTACCTTTGGTGAGGCAATATTAGCTTTGAGGATATAATGCAAAGCATCAAAAACAATAATAGACAAAGAAGGGACAAGGGAGCAGCCTTGTCTGATTGACCTTTCTAGAGAAAAATCTTATGTAAGAGAGATTAACATCAAATTATGCCAAGAGAGTGACCACCATGTTGCAAAATGCTTTCGAAAACCCAAAGGATTCCAAAATTAATTTGATAAAGGCCTACTCAATCTTGTCATAAGCTTTCTCAAAATCTAGCAAAACCATTGCTGCCTCTTGACTGGAAGCCCTTGCCCACTCCATTGCTTCCCAACTGGTAATTAGGTTCTCAAGAATGTATCTACCTTTGATAAACCTTGTTTTGGTGTTGTTGATAAAGTTTGGTAGGATGTTTTCCAACCTCCTCGCCAAGACCTTAGCAAGGATTTTGTATGATACATTTAATAGAGTTATCGGTCTCTAGTTCTTAATCAGTGTTTTTTCCCCCTTCCATAGGAATCAACTTTATGATGCCCCTTGTTTATGCTTTTTCCAAGACAACCCTTTTCCAAAGCCTCCTTGTACACTAGGAACAAATCCTCTACAATCCAATCATTGAATACCTTATAGAACTTGGTTTGCAGCCCATTTGCACCAGGGGTTTTTTTCATTTTGTAAAGAGTTTATTGCTTTTTTGATTTCCTCTTTTGAGATACCCTTGCACAACTGCCTGCTTCCCCATTCTCAAGCTTTTTTGGGATAATCTTGAAAAAATATATACGAAAAAGTGATGATAAAAAAAATGATCAATCTCAATCAACCATTCTTTATCATTGTAAAGGATGAAAATTCTTTAAATAGACATTTGGATTAATTAATAAATATTAAACATATATATTATCAATATAAATAAATTTAAAAGAAGTAAAATGTGATTAGATTTTAGATGTCTATTTTATTTGAATAAAAAATAGATTTTTCAAAGATATGCTAATCATTAAATATTATGTTTATTGACTATATTATTTATAAAAATAATTGTTAAATTTAAGATGAAAGACAAGACATAATTTTTTTTATTAAGACACTCATGTCATTACAGTTCATCCCTTACCATCATTTATAAAAAACATTGATCAATATTCTACATTTTTCTGAAACATATGAGATTCTGAAGATTCAGTGTCAAATCTTTTTGAAAATAAATTAAATTGAACAAAACATGCACAACATCAAATGTTTGGTTTTGGTGCTGTTGGACAGCCTTGTATTGTTTGCTCTGATCTTTTCCGCCACTGCTGTAATTGATTTCTTCTTACTCCAATAAAAAAAAAATGTTTAATCTGAAGGGGAAAATAAGGAGACAAAAAAAAAACTTCTCTAAAGATTTTAAAAAACTCATAGACCTTATCAGCTTAACAGATTTGCGCCTTCAGAAGCTAATAGTTTTCCAATCCAGCTGAAAAAAAAGTGAAAAATTCTAGGAGGTTTTTGATCTGGATATCTTGAGCACAGTAAAAGCTCCTTTCCCAGAATCGTTACAAATCCTGACTTCAATGCAAGCTTTGAGGTCGTCAAGACTGAGATACTGTTGCTTGGCGGTCGCCCAGTTGGCCTTGGAACTGTGAATCCACACATAAGCTTCACCATTCCCATGGAAAAGAGCCGCGCTTTCCCCTCGCTGGGAATAGTTTTCGCGTATCTTGCTGCGCTTCAGCGTCTTAGCGCATCCAGGCCCCACTCTGTACGCCTTCCTCAGCATGGAACCTACTCGAATTTGTACTTCCACAGACTGTTCTGTCAGGTTTCGAACCTTGGTCTCTGCATCGCTGCTCCTCGAATCGACGCATGATGATAACAGATACATCTTTAACGCTCGCTAGGTATAGCCTTACACGCAAACCCTAGGTTGATGCCGTTGCAGATAAAGTATACAGGCCTTAGAGCTTCTGTAACAAATCCAGAAACCCTAGGTTGATGCCGTTGCAGACAAAGTATAGAGGGCCTTAGAGGTTCTGTAACAAATCCAGAAACCGTTGTGTAATGGAACGGCTTTAAGGCTTTTAACTGAAAAATTGGCTTAAAAGCGAAGGGGAGAAGTGTGTAAGAGAATTGGCCAGTTAATGGCGGTGGGCGGGCTTTTAAATTAGTTCCGACCAGGTTGCGGGAGCTGCGGTCTGGTGTTATCGAGGTAACAATCTGGTTGCTTTGACAGGAAGACAGCTGTAGGAAACTGTTTCTTCTTTAAATTTTCTGTATTATTGGAAATTAACAATCTTATTATCCCAGAAAAGCACAGTTGTTTTAAGTTAAAAGCAACTGAGCAGGAGGAGGAATGCCGTACGCGTGTTGTCATAATATATTGTTTATTATTAAATATTATTTTTTTATTTATAATTATTAACAAATTTAAGATAAAAAATAAGAGTTTTTGTGCGAATATCAATTGAGGTTCTATTGAAATTTTATTAGGTTTAATAGTTAATGGTAAGTTTTTGTTACTAATATATATATATATATATAATATGTGTAAAATTACAATTAATTAGAAATTGTATCTGATGGGCAATGAGTATGTTGAAGATGTGTGGAAGGTAAAAAGGGAAAAATTTGGTCTAATTTTTTCATACATTTGTGTAGTATCTATGGAGTCAATTGATAGGCCATTTAAAAAAATGGTGTTTGCATAACAAAGGTCTCAATGGAGAAGTGGTAGCTTCAAATAAATTATGCACCCACTTATAGAGATTCATACACAACTAAAACAAATTCTCTAAATTAGGAAGATAATCGAGCTCCATTACCAACATACTCATGGCATGTTTGCAAAAAGGGAGGGAGAGAGATATGAATGGATATATGGAGACATATAGGGGGGAGAGAGAGAGAGATGGGCAGAGGGGTAAGGAGATGGAAATGAAAATGAAGATGGAGATGGAGGAGAAGGATATGGAGAGGAGAGGGAGAGATAAAGAAAGAGGATACAGGGATAGATAGAGATGGAAGACATAAATATATAGAGATGGAGAGAGAGGGAGAGTTAGAAAGATAAAGATAGAGATAGGAAGTGACATGTAGAGATAGGTAGAGAGGGAAAGATATAGGGGTAGAGAGAGATGAAGAGATAATGAGATAGAGATAGATGGAGTGATGGAAGAAGAAATACGAAGAGATAGAGAGGCAAATAGATAGATATAGAGATATAGGTAGAGATAGGGAGGGAGAAGAAAGGAGTGTGTGTGTATTAGTAAGAGAGAGAAATATGGAGAGAGATAGAGAGGCAGGGAGAGAAGAGAGAGAAATAGAGGAGAGAGAAGTAAAGAGTTAGTGATAGGGAGAGAGAGATATAGAGATAGAAAGAGTGAGAGATAGGGATAGAAAGGAGAGATAGAGAGACAAATATTTAACTTGGGAAAGATAGAGGGGGTGGGAGAGATAAATATATAGAGGGAGAGATGGAAGGAGAGACAAAGAGGGAGAGGGAGAAATAGAGATAGAAAGAGGGAGACAATGAAACAGGGGGAGTTGGAGAGAGAAAGATAAAGATATAGGAAGTGATATATATATATATATAAAGAGAGAGCAAGAGAGATAATAAGATATAAATAGTCAGGGAGAGGGAGAGAGATATAGAGAGGGGGGAGATATAGAGATAGAGATAGGGAGGGAGAAACATGGAGTGTGCAAAGTTAAGGAGGGAGAAATAGGAGTGTGTGTGAGAGTGAGAGAAAGATATTAAGATAAAGATAAAGAGGGAGATATATATATAAATAGATAGAGAGGGAGAGAAATAGAGAGAGGATATCTAGGAGTAGAGAGATAGGGATAGAAAGAGGGGGAGATTGAGAGATATATACAGTGGAAAAGATAGAGGGGAAAGAGAGAGAGATGCAAGGAGAGGTAAGGAGATGGAGATAGGGAGAGATATAGAGAGGATTATAGAGATGGAGATAGAGATGGAGATAGAGAGAGGGAGAGATGGAGGCATAGAAAGATAGAGATAGGAAGTTATATATAAAAAGAGGTAGAGAGGGATATATATATAGAGAGAGAGGTGTGCATGAGGATATATGTATATAGAGAGATGGGAAGAGAAAGAGAGAGATCTATTTATATCTCTATCTCTATGCTTCTCACTCTCTCTTGATCTCTCTTTGGACCTCACTCTCTTTTTATATCCCTATTTATCTCCCCCTCTCTCTCTCCCTTTCCCTCTTTATCTCTTGACCTCTCTACCTCTATATATATTTGTGTATCCTTCTATTTATCTTTATCTCTTTATCTCTCTATCTCAATCTCTCTATGTGACTATACCTATCAATGTCTCTCCTCTTCTCTCTGTTCATGTCTCTTTCCTTATATCTCTTCTTATCTCTATCTCTTTGTTTCTCCCTCTTTATTCCTCTGTATCTCTACCTCTATCTTCTCTATCTCTTTTTATCTCTCTATATCTCTTTGTCTCCCTATCTATCTCTCTATTTCTCTATCTCTATTCTTTTCTCTCTCTTCTCTTTTTTTGTATATCTCTCAAACTTTCTCTATCCCTCCATTTTTATATTTGTTTATCTCTCTCTAACTCTCTTTATCTATCTGCTTATCTCTTCCTTTGTCTCATTTTCTCCCCCTCTTTCTCTCTCTTCTTTTCTTTTAATTTTTCTCTTCGCCTCTATATTTTATCTCCATCTCCACCTCCCTCTACCTTCTCTCTTCCTCTATCTTTTCTCTCTTTCTCTCTCTATCTATTTTCCTCCTCAAGTGGGCAATGGGTGGATTGAAGAGGTTTTAAAGGTGAATTATCATATCCTTAATCACATTACATGCTACCCTGATCATAACTCCCTAGGGACATGTGTTATCCTTGGATTGGTGACACAAAAAGACTTATCAAAAGTTAACTTCTCTCTCACACACTTTATAACTTTTAATTTAGATTTTAAGTTTGAAATTCATTATATTATATAAATAAAAATAAAAATTTAAAATAGAATTATTCTACAATAATTAAATTTTAGTAAGAAAAAAAATTATAAATTAAATTAATTCTAATAATTTATTATTATTATTTGTAATTTAACATAAATAATAAAAATAAAATTTGAAGTTAAATCTACATTAAAAATTAAAAATAAAATAAATGAATGCAATGGTCATAGGCTTGAGGCCCTCGAGTTGTGTTTGGCCCTCATTAACATAGTATTTCAATGGCTCACAAATACCATTTGTTAAATGGAGCATAGTTGAGGACCAAGAGGCAAGGATGTGGGTGGTTGAAGACAATAGTGCTCTCTTGAAAGAGATAGCGAGGGTAAAAAATATTGTAGAGCGGGTGGTGGTTTTGGCTTTACCAATAGTCCATGACATTGAGAAAGGCATTGAACTACTTGAGGAGAATATAGTGATGGTGGTTGATGACAATGGTTGATATGCAAAGAAGGTTGTTTGTAGGATCGTCTATGTAATTTTTTGTTGTTTTTGTGTGGTTGTAATGTCACATTTATGTCGATGTATTCGTGGTTGGGCCCCCTTGAACGCAATTTAGATATCTAAAATTAAATAAACTAATGCAAAGTCAAAATATATCAAAACCCAAATATTAATAAACATAATAATTTAAAAAAAAAATATATTTATATGTTTTTAAAATTAATTTATGATTAAGTAAAAAAGTAAAACTATTTTTTTAATTTACTAGAATTGAAATATTAATAAAATATGTACCTAAAAAATATAATTAATATATTACAAACAATATTAACATTAATTGAACGATAAACTCAATATTAATTTATGAGCGAGAGCTCTAGTGTTATCAAGGTAACAATCTAGTTGTTTTAACAGGAAGACAACTATAGGTAATTGTTTCTTCTTTAATTTTTTTATATTATTGGAAATTAACAATTTTATTATCCCAAAAAAGCACAGTTGTTTAAGCTTGAAGTTGAGCTAAAAGAAACTAAGCAGGAGGAGGAATGTTGTACGCGTGTTGTCATAGGAAAGTGGGAATCATAGATATCAATTTAGATTTATTTTAAAAATATATTGTTTACTATTAAATATTAGTTTTTTATTTATAAATTATTAACAAATTTAAATAATAAAAAAAGAGTTTTTGTTATGTTCACATTAGTAAAGTTTTAGAATTAATTTAAAAATAAAATATTATTGATTTAAGAATATTAAAATTGAGGTTATATATTGGATTTTTATTAGGTTTAATGGTTAATGGTAAGTTTTTGCAAAAAAATAAAATTACTTTTTTATTTTTCTTTTTTTTAAAAGATAATGTGTAAAATTACAATTAACTAGAAATCACACCTTGGTGGGCAATGGGTACGTTGAAGATGTGTGGAAGGTCAATTAGGGAAAAATTAGGTCTAATTTTTTCATACATTTGTGTAGTATACATGGATTCAATTGGTAGTGTTGGCAACACAAGGGAAAACAACTGAGAGGGGGGGGGGGTGAATCAATTGTCATAGAATTTCAAATTTATTAAACTTGTTAACCTTAATTCTCAGATCTGATTATTAATAGCATGAATCAACAACACATTTGGAACACACATAACACCAATATTTTTGTGTGGAAACCCTATTAGAGGAAAAACCACAGTGGAGGTTAATCCACAAGTTATACCCTGTTAAAAGTATAAGAAAATATATGGGGAATGCACATGCATTCAGGCACACTGTCTAGAGATCACTGCTCAAAAGAAGACTCATTGTCTTACATAAAATATTCAAATTAAAACTATCTAAAGAATTTGAACTGAGAAAGTGGGTGAACCCACAAAGGTGGTTTACAATTCGAGTGAGGAAGGAAAATTTCAAAAAACCTCACCCATGCAAAAAAAAATAGTTTTGAGGGGTTCGAGCGAACTGAAGGTTCGAACAAACCCAAAATGGGTTCGCTCGAACTAGGGTTCGAGTGAACCCCTTTGCATGTGGGAACCCACATTTCCCATTGTGGAAAGGGGGTTCACTCGAACCCTGGTTCAAGTGAACCAGGGTTCGAGCGAACCCTTAGGGGTTCAAGAGAACCCCTTAGGTTCGCTCAAATCCCCCTTTTCCCACCTTCCCACCCTCTGACACAAAAAAGACTCCAATTTTTTGCCCTTCGAAGCATGGGTTGAGGATGAAATGGAGGAGACTTCACAAACCCAACTGGAAGATGGTAGTCCTCGAAACAATCTATCCAATGAATATAATTTTAATATGTTTTGGTTTTATTATGTATGTGTTTTTTTAGTTTTATTAAACATAGGTTTTCCACCGAAAAACAAGTTTTTTGTTCTGTACATGTGGAAAAATAGCAGCTTATCAAAATAAAATTTTAAAAAATATTCGGGCTGGGTATTGATGTCCTTGATTCATTAAATTTTTTTTGAATTTCGATACATATAAAAATTTATGTTGTATACGGTCTGTCTATGTCTGAATTGTAATTGGTTTGACTTCAAAACTTGATTAAAGAAAAAATATTCAATAAAACACTATAAAACCAAATGAAAGTGCTAGATATCGTAGTTACAAATCTAAATTCGAAAAAATTAGAATTTTATCCTTCAAACAAAAAAAGTTATGTTGTATACAGTGAGCGTCACATCTTAAAAATGTTGTTTTAAAAAAAAAAACTAATTTTCAAAGGAGATGGAAAAATAAGTGCAATTTGATTCCAAAATAAATGAAAAAAATATTTTTAGAATCTATAAACAAAACATCACAAATCACTAGTTTTCATCATCTTCCAATTCCTCATGATTTAGCCGTTATAGGAGCCCGAAAGTGAATATTTAGCTAAAAAAAATTAGTTTGATGTCCAGTTTGCCCAAAAATTGTAAACCAGTATTGTGGGATCACCCAAGTAGCATCTGCAAATGCCTGAGTATAGTTCCAGTTAAGCACATGAAAACTTCTTCACTCTTTTTCACTCTTCTTCAAACTCTGCTATGCTTTCGAATGATCTAAAATTTTTTTGCACATAGCACACACACACTTCACACCTCATGCATCTCAAATGAGAAAATAATCACTTATATATCCACAACAAGAAATTACATTGCTTCATGTCGGCTTCAACAAAATAATAGAATGAATGCAAACTGTAATGTCCTTGAACATGAAACGCCTTCAATTAATCTTCCTCGAAGATCCACAACATTCTACAAGTACTCTGTTGGCCATGAACATGAAAAACATGAACACACGAGAAAATATCGGATCGCGAACACAGTTATCAATGCAGATGTGTTACACACATAGAACATGATCTAGAAACATCCACAAACACTTCAGAACCATACACAACACTTCAGGTTACCAAAAATACATTATCTTCTTCTGTGAACACCATTTCCAGTAACAAAATAACTGTCAGAACACAAAACTTTATAAATTGCTCAAATCTTCATGTGCACCTCTGAAAATTATGGAGTAGGAAATTTATACATAGGTAAGCAAAAAATTTCATACACAACTTCTCACCATCAACATACTGAACTTCCCAGCACACTGATCTTCACTACTTCATAGACAACCTATAACATATTTTATTTCAATTTTCTCAATGTCCTTGACATATACAATCTTAAAGACATTAATAATAATAGTGTTGACATCAATGCCAACCACATATCAGCAATACAATAACAAAATCCAACAATCTCCCCCTTTGGCATTGATGGCAATACATGATGTGAAAATTACACCATCAACGCAACTAACTCTTCTTTCGACAATCTATCCTTTACACATTGCTCTTCTCATACTGTTCTTCTCCCCCTTAGTTTTTGACATTACCCTTCTCCCCCTTTGACATCAATGGAAAAGGTACACAAGCTCTGAACCACATATTAGAATGATCTGACTACTCCCCCTGAGTAGCAGCCACTACAACATCAATCTAAATCAAGATATGAATATTTGAATGCACAGACTGATGCAAAGACTATGCATCTTAGTTTTAATTGGGAGGGGTAGTCACCCCTAACTTCTCTATGAGATAATCAAAAGTATCCTTAGGAAAGGGCTTAGTAAAGATGTTTGCAATATGTTCCTTAGTAGGCACATACTCCAGTTTGACTTCTTTATCACTCACTTTATATCTCAAAAAGTGGTACTTGATAGATATATGCTTGGTCTTTGAATGCAGTACCAAATTCTTAGAAATATTTATAGCACTTGAATTATCACAGAATATGGCAATAGGTTCATCATAAACAACTCTGATATCTTTCAGCATCTTCTTCATCCACATTACTTGAGTGAAATTATTTGCAGCAACAATGTATTTTTCCTCTTCAATAGACAATGAAATGATATTCTATTTTTTACTTAACCATGGAATAAACTTTATCCCCAAGAAAAATGAGCCACCACTAGTACTTTTCCTATCATTTACATCTCCTACCCAATCAGCATCAGTAAAGGCACTTAAAGTAAGATCATCATCTTTTGGATACCATAGGCCAAAATCAATTGTTCCTTTAAAGTATCTAAAAATCCTCTTCACAACACTCACATGAGATTCCTTAGGATTAGATTGAAATCTAGCAACAATTCATACAAAATTCATGATGTCTAGTCTAGTTTGAGTCAAATAAAACAATCCACCAATCATGATCTGTATCTAGTCTGATTTGCCTTCGAAGAATCATCATTCTGTGTTAACTTGCATCTGGTCACCATGGGTGTACCAACTAGCTTTGAATCTTCCATACCAAATTTCTTTAGCAATTCCTTCACATACTTGGACTAAGATATAAAGATTCCTTTATTTGTCTGAGTAATTTTCAGTCGCAAAAATATTTTTAGCTCTCCAATCATTGACATCTCAAACTCATTATGCATCTCATTATCAAACTTCATGCACAAACCATCATCTCCTTCAAAAATGATATCATCAACAATGACTTCCACAAACTAATCTTTATCATCATCAATCTTGAAATACATATTACTATCAAAAGTACCTTTGTTAAATCCAAGATTCAACAAGTATTTATCTATTCTTCCATACCAAGCTCTAGGAGCTTGTGTGAGTCCATACAATTCTTTCTTCAATCGACAAACCATGTCTCTCTAATCAGTCAATTGAAATCCATCAGGTTGCTCAATATACACCTCTTCTTCTAATTCACCATTTAGAAATGCTGACTTGACATCCATCTGATACACTTTATAATTTTTGTAAGTAGCATAAGCAAGAAAGAATCTCACAACTTCTATTCTAGCAACATGAGAATTTTTTTCTTCAAAGTCAATTCCTTCCATTTGAGAGTATCCTTTGCACACCAATCTTGCTTTGTTTCTGATAACTTTACCATTTTCATTCAACTTGTTTCTAAAAACCCATTTAGTTCCAATTATATTTTTGTCTTTAGGTCTAGGAACAAGAATCCATGTATTATTCTTTTCAATTTGTTGTAGTTCTTCTTTCATTGCTTCAATCCATTGCTCATATTTGCATGCTTCATTGACATTACTTGGCCCAGTCTTTGAAATTAAACAATACTCTTCTGCAATTCTTCTTCTAGTCTAGACACCTTAATTCTTATCTCCTATAATATGATTTTCTAAATGATTTAATCTCACATACCTTGGAGTCTTAGGATGTTCTTGAATTTCAGGCTCTTGTGATCTCTCTTTTGTGCCTTCACTAGTTTCTCCTTCCTCTTGATCTTCTTGATTCATCAAAATAATCTGAACTTGATTTGAAGTCCGACTCTTGTTTGTACTATCATCATGATCATCAGAGTCATATCCAAAAGTTCTGGAGGGTCTAGCAATGTCTTCATCAACCTTAACATTTGCACTTTCAACCATTTTCTTCAATCTCTGGTTGTAACATTGGTAGGCCTTACTCTTAGCAAAATAACCAAGAAATATTCCTTCATCACTTTTAGCATCAAACTTTCCTATATCTTCATCTCTCCTGATATAGCATTTACTCCCAAAGATTTTGAAGTATTTAACAGTAGGTTAATGACCAAACCATAGCTCAAAAGGAGTTTTACTAGTATTACCTTTGATTTGTACCCGATTAAGGATATAAACTATAGTACTTACAACTTCTCTCCAATAGACATGAGGGACATTTCCTTCCAACATCATGGTTTTAGCAGCATCTAGAATTGCCATGTTCTTCCTTTCCATAACTCCATTTTTTGGAGGGGTCCACGGTGCACATAACTGTCTCTTTATCCCATGTTCTTCACATAAAGAATTAAACTCATCGAAAGTGAATTCACCACCTCTATTTTATCTTAGACACTTAATCTTTAGACCTATCTCTATCTCAACCATAGCTTTAAAGATCTTGAACTTTTCTAGAGCTTAAGATTTCTCCCTTAAGAAAGTAACCCACATCATCCTAGATTAATCATCAATAAGCAACATGAAATACTTGTAACTTTTCAGAATTCTAATTCTAGTAGGACCACACATTTTCAATGTGCACAAGCTCCAACAATTCATTTGAACAATGTTGTTTGCTGTGAAATGAAATTCTAGTTTGTTTCCCCATCTGAAATTCGTTGCATATGACACTACTAGGCTTCACCAACATAGGAAGATCCCTCACCGCCTGTGAGACACTTATCTTGATAATATTGTCAAAGTTTACATGACACATTCTTCTATGTCACAACCAACTCTCATCAACTTGAGAAATCAGACAACTTTTACTAACAACATTCAGATGAAAGATGTTACCTTTTGTTTTTGTATCAGAAGCAATCACATTTCTAGAAATTCCTAGTATTCTACACTTTCCATCTTTGAATTGAATATTATATCTCTTATCAACCATTTTTCCAACTCTCAAAATATTATGCTTGAAACCTTCAGCATAAAGAACATCATCAATATTATGCTTACCATCAAAAGAAATACATCCTCTGCCATTGATTATACCACCATTGTTATTACCAAATCTTACAACACCACCATCATACTTTTCCAAGCTTACAAATTTGATTTTATCACCTGCCATGTGATGTGAACATCCACTGTCAATTACCCATTCATCTTTTTCTTCAACTCGAGAAGCTAGGGGTTTCTCCACTTTTGTACAACTAGCAGATTCAGTAGACACATGATAATTTCCTTTGATAGAAATAAACACAAACTCATCGTCACTTGCATTCCCTTTTTTAGATTCATCATCTATCACACCTTCATCACCAACATAATAAAACTTCTTTTGAAATTTAGGCTTGTAAGGTCTTGGCTTAGGAACTCTTTTTGGACACCTTCAAGCAAAATGACCTATCTTACTGCAAGAAAAAAAATTATAGCCAACTTTTCTTTATACTTACCTTCTCCTCTGGCTTCCCCTTTGACAATAAGTGCTTCAACACTACTGTATTTGAGTACAAATTTCGATGAATGTTTGGTGACATATTGACAAAATATTGCTGACTTACCGACGCAACACTGATTTAAATTTTGTCACTGTATTTTTGTCACTTTAACGACCAATTTTTATATGTCAAAACCACGACCCAACATTGTCAGTCAGCGCCATGAAAAATGTTGGTAGTGTTCGTCACAAAATCGATGTTACTTCTTCCATCTATCAGCGAAAAAAATCACAAAACGTTGTAGAACACCCATTTGAGTTCATCGAAAAAACACCAAACCTTCCTCCATTTTCTGATGAGGTGGATAAAACCATCATTGCCATTACGATGAAAACTACGTTGTGTATACATCAACCTCGTCACAATTTTTTGTGGTTCGTTGGGCTATGTTCGTCGAAATTCCGACGAAACCCTACAATTTTATTTTTTTAAATTATTTGTTCAAACATCTTCCCTCCCTAACATATTGAAGCAAAGAGAACTAATGAAAATCGCATAAGCTTAAAAGTGTAGCATAATTAAATATTGAAAAGTGTATTACCTTATTGAGCTTCTCTTTTTTTCCAAAATAGTTTAATATTCTCTACTTAACAAGGCCAACCACATGACGGTGGAGGCTCATTTCCCCCCCCCTCACATCACTCTCAATTCCCCATACCCGATCATATAACATTAATCATTCATTCATCAATTAATAACATATAAAATTCATTCATTAACATATAACTTTCATTCATTAACATATTCACATTCATTCTTTCAGTTTTTACATATTATAAAAAATATGGTTATAAAAAATATCAGTTTTTAACATTCATTAACATATTATAAAAAATATGGTTGTCATAATATGATTACAATCACTTTTCTTTTGTTTCTTTTTGCAGCTAAAAAAAAAAGAAGTGGAGTATCATTTTCTAAATCATCTATCCCCCCTCCAATTGTTCTGCCCTTTGCTCGTGATCTTAATGTATGCCTAGTCGTGTACTCACGATGTGGAGGTCGCTGCAATGGGGGGTTTACTGCAATAACAAATAAATGTTAAATTGATATGTTTTATTATTATTGTTACAAGTATTTCATTAATTAAAAGAACATTAGAGTGGTGCTCTTTACCTGATGGGGCCACATCATGTTCCTGATCTTATCTTATAGCCTCATGCTCAACATGTTTTACACCCTCTAAATCCTCTGGAGTTGAAACACGAAAGGTTACATTAATTAATACACCAATTGCAATTTAATATGTTTAAAAGAACATTAGAGTGGTCCTCTTTACCTGATGGGGCCACATCATGTTCCTAATCTTGTCTAGCCTGATCATGCTCAACATGTTGATCACGCTCTACATGCTCTAAAGTTGAAATAGGAAAGGTTACATTAATTAATACACCAATTGCAATTAAAGATGTTTAATTGTATTAATCCATACCCCGTTTTGTATAGCACATGAATACATCCAATACCAGGATACACACCGTGACCTTCATCTATTTGTGCTCCACCCTCACCAAGCTGCATTCCAATGTCATGTGTAGTATTATCATTGCTTGCCTGTTTAAGAAAAAGAGGCACATTATTTATTTTATGGTGGAAATTAATATTGAATAGATTGCACAAGTATTCAATTTTAAATAAACTTCATTGAGTTTATTTACCTGTGTGTCGGATGCAGTGGAAGCTTGCGTTTGCCCAGTTAATAGTCTTAGGCATTAAGCCACGACTCCTTAGCCTTGCTGGAAGGCAATCTTCAGGTCCTCTTCTATGGGCACTCAATTGAATTCAGAGCCCTGCATTTTTGCATAAGATCATGAATTTTGCTTCTATGGTGTGATAAAACTAAAATTATTTGTAATTTATTATTTGGATGCAATATTTCATTTATTGATACTTACAATTTGTGTGGCTAATTTCATATAACCACCAGAGCCAAGTTTGTGCTGCCCATGTTTTTCTAGTCTTGCCTTTGCTGCCTTCGATGTGTCGGGTGGCCTATGAAAATTTTTAAATACGTCAGATTATGCAAAAAGCAAGAGTAATCAGCATATAATTGCATTGTTGATAGTATCACATACCTTCCTTGGCCCGATGGTGTCTTTCCTTTTTTATTTTCAGCCTTCTCCTTTTCAGCCAACACCAAGTCCTTCCACTCCCTCTTTGGAATCATGGGGGGACACTTGTACTTTTTGTTCTTCTCTAAATGTGACCTATATTGGTTCCTCACATACTTTAGATAGGTACCAACTTTCTTAAGGACCTTGGTTCAGTTGAATGTGTTATTATTGAACAACACAACTAAACGGTTAATGAGCTCATCTTTTAAATCTTGATTTTGGGCATTCCACCGTGCGCGTATGGTGGGCTCGAAGATCTCCAATGTAACATCATTTAGGTTTTTATAAAAAAATCATTTCCTGCAAAATGATCATGGGATCATTAGTCTAAAAAGAGTGATCAATAAGTAAATTTCAATTGGATTTTATATAATAATAATTAAAGAATTTTAAAGTACCTGGAACCTTCTTTATCTTTATGGGAACGAAATCCTCGGTCACCACAAATGTGACCGACGATGTTCCCGTACTAGTAATACAGGAAGATCCAGGAAATGCTGCTAAAACATCACTAGTACTAGTGTCCTTTGCATCCCCAGGTACATGTCCTGACTCATGTTCTGGCATGTGTTCATTGCCAAAGGGTGCACTACTTGATGCCTACATGCTATGTGTTGCCAAAATTTCAGTTGACAATATAGCACGGATGATGGGTTCGGATGATGTGATGTATGCGTAGGAAGATCATGATTGACACTTGTACCAACCCCTACTCCTCGGGAAGCACCTGTAGTAATTTGATCATGGCCAACAACATCACGAGGACACAAAAAATCCTGTAAAAAAAATACATTTTAGTTCATGACATAAAAGAGTACAAAATATAAAACCATGAATGAACTTATATTATAATTAAAGATCTCATGACAACTTACTTGCAAGTTATATGCTCTCTGAGTCAATATTTTAACCCTTTCTCTTATCTCATCTGTTTGAGGCACTATGAATAACAACTGAAGGATTTCTTAATTGCATTTTTTTGGGTCTTCCTTATCATATCCAGAGGGTTTGCGGAATATGCGATGTCATCATCGCATAATAGTGACTACACCTCCCTATGGATGCTCTCCTCTACTGCTGGTGCCTTTCCCTGATCATCCGACTGTGACAAGAATATTAAAAACATTATCAAAATTAACCCAATAAACTTATGAAAAAAACATAATAATAAAACATTTTGCTCTTATCTAATTTGTACAATTACAATAAGGTAAACCTGTCAGGTGGAAGCGCTTGAAGATGCATCATGATTTGTGCTCTAGCTCGAAGCCTTCCCCCTACGATCAATGTCCCACTGTGACAAAAATTAAATATAAAAAACATTATTGAAATGAAACCAATAGACTTACGAAAAAAAACCATAATAATAAAATATTATATTGGAGTCATTAATTGGAGGTTGGGTAAAATGGTATATAGTACGTACCACCCCCATAGTAACTATTTTTGTATCTATGTGATTCAAATTGTAATAGATTAGCAACTCTTCGATTGCAGTTATTGATTTTATCGCACATACAAATACATGGTTTCCCTCGCGTGCCTCAAATATCCAATTATGTACATAGCCACTCCTTTATTTTGATCCTTATCTTTCAACTGTATATATTTTCCTAACAGTGCATACCTACACATACTTTGTGTATATCGAACCAACTGCATCCAATCTTTGTAATTGTAACAGGGTTTGACATACTCCATCAATTCAGTAACTTTTTTGTAATAGACCTTTATGTCGTCCATGCAAAATAGGCCCAAACCATGTAATGATGATGGTGCTATACGATATATCCTCTCGTTGACACAAAAAATAGTTTTTATTGGAGGAATTTCCTTGGGTACCCATTGTTTTTGTAGATTTTTGTACCTCAAGGGCACCTCGATGTCGCCTTTGCTCTCATCATCATAAGAACATGACCCCCTTCAAAAAGAAAAAAATCCATGCATTTACAAAATTTTCTTCTAATATTTTGACCTCTAGTTGATCTCCCTCTTTTAGATCTACTACATGTCTCCCTTTCCTCTTCTCTTCCTGAATTTTTCTTGCTCGAGGAAGACAAATCTGAAAAATACCTATTTGGTGGTACCTGCACTCATAAGGATGTTGGATGAAGTTGTCACTACTAGTCAAATGCATGTGGAGGTAACAATAGTTGTGAATGTATCAATAAACCTTGTACGGGTTTGATGATAATAGATCACTTGGTAAGCATGGGAATGGTTTGTAGGGTCACCAACCTTGTGTTTTGAAGCCTTGGGTTTTGGGAACATCTAGAGGAGTCATTGTCTTGTTTCTTGGAGGTTGATTGGGTTAGTTGGTGGAAGGTTGCTATTACTTTTTGTACCTGTCTATCAATTTTTTTGGACCACCTTCCTCGAAGACAATAGTCCCTCTGAGGTAGTACTGGTGTCTAGTTAGTTAGCCTATGAAATTTTTTGGACCACCTTTGATGTGAAATAGCCCCTCATGCAACTATCCTTTCAGTATATTTCTAAATGGACAGACCCCTTGCCTTTAATGATTAAGCTCCACAGGTTTCTACCCCTATGGTTTTTGGGTCCCCCAAATAAAATAATAAAAGGGTAAGTGCACCAAGATGGTTCCCAAAAGGGGGACTTAAGTGGATAACTTTATTTTGAAATAAGGAAATACTAACCTTGGACGCGAAATTGAGGATAGTTACACTCAAAATTTTGAGATGGAACAAAAATAAGGATCGAAGTGCTCCGAGTCTAGTTTCTAAAATACTAATTTATTTTTAAAAATTTTGATATTAAGGGGTTCAAAAGAGGGATGTACACAAATTGGTGTTGTTTTGGTAAAAAAAAACATAACATAGCAACTCTTGTACGACCCTCATACGGTGAATTTTTTTTTAGTATTTTTAAAATAGTAATGGTCAAAATTTAACTAATAGTATGTAGTTTATGCACGATTTTTCTGATAATTTTTTAATGAATATTTGATTTTTTACTAATTTTCAAAGTGGACACTTCCTAAAAAACAAAATTTTGGCTGTGCTACCCCTACAAATTTTGGAAACTAATTGAATTTATTTTAAAAAAAATTGTAGAATGGAGTCTAGTTTCTAAAAATGTAATTTATTTGAAAATTTGATGAGCGGTTAATTTATAATGAAAAAAAAACTAAACAGTGCTTTTTGGCAAAAAAAATACATACACACAAAATAAATTATGGATGAAAGGCTTCACATTGTCAGAAAGTGAAAAAAATTACATCGTTGGATAGCTAAGAGAGAACCCAACATTACCCACATGTGTTCAATTTTTTTGATATTGAACCACATGCAATCCTGACGGTGAGCACAAACTCGATTATGTGAAATATGGTAGATTTTGTAAAAACACATCTTTGGTCATTGGGAATACCCTCCAAGCCTTTGGGTTGGTATTCCAAGCAAAATACCAATCCTAAGGCTTGGGGATTCCCAAAGCAAGATATAACGTGAGTGCATTATAACACGCTCACATTATATCCTAGTTTTGACATGGTTTGTTGCTTCTACGAGAAACATGTCGACTAGGACATAATACGAGTGTGTTATAACGTTCTCGCGTTATGTCCTCCTTTATGTTAAATGTCAATATATTGAATGTATGCTGATATATTTGTATGTTTGTATGTACATGTATGCTTGTATGTCATGTATGTATGCATGTATGGGTGCTTGTATGTATGCACGTATGCCTGTATGTATCAATGCATGTATATTATATGTATTCCTATATGTATGTAAGATTGAATCTGCACATGTATGTGTGTATGCTTGTATGGATGTAGGATTGTATGTACACATGTATTATGATTGCATGTATGTAAGTATGTCTGTATTTACATATGTCTTTAGAGGGAGAGAAAATTTAGAGAGAGAGAGAGTCTAGAGAGAGGGTGAGGGGGTGGAAGTGAGAGTTTAAGAGAGAGGGAGTGGGGGAGAAGGGGTTGGAGTGAGAGGGACTTAGCTAGGTAGTGTGGGAGGGATAGAGAGAGGGAGAGAGAGAGAGAGAGAGAGAGAGAGAGAGAGAGGGGGGGTGGGAGCGAGAGAATTGAGAGAGAGGTAGAGAGAGAGAGATGAAGAGAGAGCGAGAGAGTTATGTAGGTAGGGTGCCAAAGGGAGAGACTTGAGAGTGTGAGGGGGGTGAGAGGGAGAAAATTGAGGGATAGGTAGTGAGATGGAGTGTGAGAGAGAGGGAGTGGGAGAGAGAGGGAGTGTGAGTGAGAGACCTGAGAGAGGGAGAGGGTGTGGGAGGGAGTGGCCTAGTAGAGGTAGAGAAAGAGGGGGGCAAAGTGAGAGGTACTTATCTAGGTAGGGTGGGAGGGATAGATAGAGAGAGGGGAGAGAGAAAAAGAGACACTATAGGATTTGACCTCAATTTTTGACGGCCTTTCGTCGAAATCTCGACGATACATTGTCGGCCAACTGACGATTAATAGAAGTCAGCACCGTCGCTCAAATTTCGTCTACATCCCGACGGGCTGCAAAACATCGACCTCACGACGCACGCTCGTCGGAATCGTGATGCCAACTTCGTTGATCGCGTGATGAATAGTGCCTGGATGACGGGAGGCATACCTTCGCCAAACCGTCAGATTAACAACATAAGTCTGTCACCATTACGACACAAATTCGACATATTGGCAATATCGTTGAGAGATCAATATTGTTATAGCGATCAAAATTGCCTGAGAAGATATTTCGGGAGGACTGGATTTTTGTCTCAGCGATAACTTTTCATCATCGAGATACACATCTTGTCTCATCAACGAAGTACGAGGGAAGCATATCGGCAAGACATATATTATCGGAGTAAGTTCTGAAGGTCTACCCAAGCAGCTATATGATGCCGATAAGATTACATCGACAGGAGTCTCATAATTTAGATTGAAATAGCGACAGAAGTTCATCGAATGAGTGACAAAATAGGCAAGTCATTACGGTGAAACTTCATCGGATAGATTGCAAATTCATCAGACATTTTTGCGGTTCATCGTATATTCGATGAGAAAGTGCACTTTTTTTTTAAAAACCTATTCCGTGAAAGATCAAGACTATTACAATGATCAAAATTGCCTGAGAAGATATATCGAGAGGACTGGTTTTTTGTCTTAGCGATAACTTTTCATTGACGAGATACACATATTGTCTCACTGAGGGAAGCATATCAGCAAGACATATATCATCGGAGTAAGTTCTGAATGTCTACCTGAGCAGCTATATGACGCCGATAAGCTTACTTCGGCATGAGTCTTGGCGACATACTTTAGATTGAAATAGCGACATAAGTTCATTGAAGGAGCGAAGAAATAGGCAAGTCATTACGGTGAAACTTCACCAGATACATTGCAAATTCGTCAGACGCTTTTTGAGGTTCATCGTAAAATCGACGAGAAAGTACACTTTTGAAAAAAAAACCTATTTGTTGAAATGTAGGCATATTGGTGAAAGATGAAGACTATTATAGCGATCAAAATTGCCTGAGAAGATATATCGGGAGGATTGGTTTTCTGTCTCAGCGATAAATTTTCATCGGCGAGATACACATATTGTGTCATCGAGGGAAGCATATCGGCAAGACATATATCATCGAAGTAAGTTCTGAAGGTCTACCCGAGCAGCTATATGACGCCAATGATATTACATTGGCAGGAGTCTTGGCGACATAGTTTAGATTGAAATAGCAACAGAAGTTCATCGAATGAGCGATGAAATAGGCAAGTCATTACGGCGAAACTTCGTCGGATACATTGCAAATTCGTTGGACGTTTTTGCGGTTCATCGTAAATTTGACGAGAAAGTGCATTTTTTTTTAAAACCTATTCGTTGAAAGATCAAGACTATTACAACGATATGAGGCCTGTTTGTAGCAGCAATAATGATAACTATTTTCTTGGCTGTCATACAAGCCATCTCCAGCAACAGAGCTTTGAAACCAAATCCACACACAACACAATATTCATAGTGAAAAGTTAGCACTTTCTTTCATCTTTGCAGATTGGTTTGATGCTTCAAATAATGCATTAATTACCTTTTTGAGCTTCTCTTTGTTTTGAGAGTAGTTTAATAATCACTACTTAACAGGGCCAACCACGTGAAGGTGGAAGCTCATTTGGCCCTTCGCCCCCCCCCCGCCCCCTCACATCACTCTCAATTCCCCATACTCGATCATATAACATTAATCATTCATTCATCCATTAATAACATATAACATTCATTCATTAACATATAACATTTTTTCATTAACATATTCAAATTCATTCATTAACATATTTCATTTTTTCAGTTTTTACATATTATAAAAAATATGGCTGTCATAATATGATTACAATCACTTTTTTTTTTGTTTCTTTTTTACAGCTAAAAAAAGCTAAAGTGGAGTATCATTTTCAAAATCATTTGTCCCCCCTTGAGTTGTTTTGAGCTCTGCTCATGATCTTAATGTACGCCTATTCGTGTACTCACAACCACGTGGACGCGACTGCAAGGGGGGGTTTGCTGCAATAGTAAAGAAATGTTAAATTGATATTTTTTATTATTATTGTTACACGTATTTCATTAATTAAAAGAACATCAGAGTGGTGCTCTTTACCTGATTGGGCCACGTCATGTTCCTGATATTGTCTTATAGCCTCATACTCAACATGTTGAACACCCTCTAAATCCTGATATGGAGTTGAAACATGAAAGATTACATTAATTAATACACCAATTGCAATTAAAAATGTTTAAAAGAACATTAGAGTGGTCCTGCTTACTTGATGGAGCCACATCATGTTCTTGATCTTGTCTAGCCTGATCATGCTCTACATGCTCTAAAGTTGAAACACGAAAGGTTACATTCATTAATACACTAAATGCAATTAAAGATGTTTAATTGTATTAATCCATACTGCGTTTTGTATAGCACATGAATACATCTAGTACCGGGATGCACACCATGGCCTTCATCGGCAGGTTGCGCTCCACCCTCACCAGGCTGCATTCCAATGTCATGTGCAGGATTATCATTGCTTATATGTGTAAAACAAATAGGAACATTATTATGGTGGAAATTAATATTGAACATATTGCACAAGTATTCAATTTGAAATAAACTTTATTGAGTTTATTTACCTGCGTGTTGGACGCAGTGGAAGATTGTGTTTGCCCAGTCGAGACTCTTAAGCTGTTCAGTTAGGGCTCCATAGCCTTGGTCGAAGGCAATCTTTAGGTCCTCTTGTGTGGGCACTCTGTTGAAATCAAAGCCCTGCAGTTTTGTGTGCGATCATGAATTTTGCTTCTATGATGTGATAAAACTAAAATTGTTTGCAATTTATTATTTGGATGCAATATTTCATTTATTGATACTTACAAATCGTGCGGCTACTTTCATATAACCACCAGAGCCAAGTTTGTGTTGCCTGTGTTTTTCTAGTCTTGCCTTTGTTTCCTTCGATGTGCCGAGCAGCCTATGAAAAATTTGAAATACGTTAGATTATGTAAAAATAAAGATTAATCAGTATATAATTAAATTGTTGATAGTATTACATACCTTCCTTGGCCCGGTAGTATCTTTCCTTTCTTCTTTTCAGCCTTCTCCTTTCCATCCGACACCAAGTCCTTCCACTCCCTTTTCAGAATCATGGGGGGACGCTCGTACTTTCTGTTCTTCTCTAAATGTGACCTATATTGGTCCCTCACATACTTTAGATAGGTATCAGCTTTCTTAAGGACCTTGGTTCGATTGAATGTTTTATTACCGAACAACACAACTAAACGGTTAATGAGCTTATCTTTTAAATCTTGATTTTGGGCATTCCACCATGTACGTATGGTGGGCCCGAAGAGCTCCAATGAAATATCACTTAGATGTTTATAAAAAACTTCATTTCCTGCAATTATAATGTAGGCAAATATTGCCATTCTGTAAATCAATATAATAGGGCGCTATCCCCACTATTAGCACTTACTTAAAAAAATTAAATAATAATTAAAACATTTTAAATTACCTAGGACCTTCTCTATCTTTATGGGAAGGAAATCCTCGGTCACCACAAATGTGATCGGCAATGTTCCCATACTAGTAATACGGGAAGATCCAGGAAATGCTGCTAAAACATCACCAGTAGTAGTGGCCTCTACATCCACAGGTACTGACACATGTAGTGGCATGTGTTCGCTGCCAGAGGGTGGACTACCGAATACCTGCATGGTATGTGTTGCCGACATTTCAGACGACAATATAGGCACAGATGATGGGGTCAGATGATGTGTTGTATGCGCAAGAAGATCAGGATTGACACTTGTACCGTCCCCTACTTCTTGAGAAAAACTTCCAGTACCTTGATCACGGCCAGCAGCATGATCATGAGGAAACAAATAATCTTGTAAAAACAACACATATTTTAGTTCATGACATAAAAGAGTACAAAATATAAAACCATGAATGAACTTATGTTATAATTAAAGATCTCATGACAACTTACTTCCAAGTTCTGTGCTCTCTCAGACAATATTTTAACCCTTTCTCTTATCTCATCTGTTTGAGGCACTACGAATACCAACTGAAGGATTTTTTGATTGCATTTTTTTTGGGCCTTCCTCATCATATCCACAGGGTTTGTGGAAAAATGCGATGTCATCATCACATAATAGTGACTGCACCTCCATATGGATGCTCTCCTGTATTGCTGGTGCCTTTCCCCGATCAGCCAACTGCAACAAGAATATTAAAAACATGATCAGAATTAACCCAATAAACTCATGAAAAAAACATAATAATAAAACATTTTGCTCGTATCTAATTTGTACAATTACAATGACGTAAACCTGTTGGATAGAAGTGCCTGAAGATGGATCATGATCTGTGCTCTGGGCCAGAGCCTTCCTCGTATGATCAATGTCTCGCTGTGACAAAAATTAAATATAAAAAAAATTACTGAAATGAAACCAATAGACTTACGAAAAAAAACATAATAATAAAATGGTATATTGGAGTCACTAATTGGAGGTTGGGTAAAATGGTATATATATATTACATACCACCCCCATAGTAATTGTGTTTGTATCTAAGCGATTCAAATTGTAATCGATTAGCAACTCTTCCCCTATAGTTATTGATTTTATCGTACATACGAATACACGGTTTCCCTCTCGTGCCTCGAATATATAATTGGGTTGCTTATTTGTTGACCCAGGTCGCGTACTATTTATAAACCCTACAATATTCCCTGATGCTTTTGGCATCCCGTCAATGTACCTAGCCACTCCTTTATTTTGATCCTTATCTTTTAGTTGTATATAATTTTCTGATAGTGCATACCTACGCATACGTCGTGTATATCGAACCAGCTGCATCCAATCTTTGTAACTGTAACAGGGTCCAACATACTCCATCAACTCAGTAACTTTTTTGTAACAGACTTTTATGCCGTCCATGCAAAATAGGCCGAAACTATGTAATGATGATGTTGCTATGCGATATATCCTCTCGTTGACACAAAGATCAGTGTTTATTGGAGGAAGTTCCTTGGGTACCCATTGTTTCCATAGATGTTTGTACCTCAAGGGCACCTCGATGTCGCCTATGCTCTCATCATCTTAAGAACATGACCCCCCTTCAGTAAGAAAAAATTCCATGCGTTTACGGAATTTTCTTCTAATCTTTTGACCTCTAGTTGATCTCCCTCTTTTAGACCTACTACATGTCTCGCTTTCCTCTTCTCTTCTTGAATTTCCCTTGCTTGAGGAAGACAAATCTGACAAATACCTATTTTGTGGTGCCTGCACTCATAAGGATGTTGGATGAAGTTCTTTCATGGTGATGTGATCTGAAGGTGACAATATGATTGATTTATCATTTCATCGCTAGAAATTGACAGGTTATAAGGTAATCAAGTCTTGATAGATTGCAAGTTATTGTTACTACCGTCCAAATGTGTCCATCACAAATCAAATCTACTTAACCTCTTTGTGCAGCATCTTTGCAAGCATAAAGTAACTTCAAATGATAGTTTGGAGTTAGTTCTTTCTTCTTTCAGCAAGTATTGTAGCTCATTTTTGGAGCTTTCAAGAAAAAGATAGCATTGTAACTCATTTTCACAGAGTTGTACTCAACTGTATTTTTACCTTTCAATCAATAAAAGCAAGCTATTTTTCCTTCTCAATACTGGATATTGTGTGATAACATGAAATTATTGATATTTCCTTGTGATGATAATGTTTATCCTTGGTTCTAGTCTAGTTTCTCATAGCCTTTATACAAAAGTGCATGTTTGTGCAGGTCATAGTTTGTGTTCTACCAGTTCTATGTAGGATTCAATTGTGAAGTCAAAAATTCGAGCCTCTAGGAAGGTCATTTGTTGTTCCACTTGATTTTTTCCATAAACTTCAAAGCTTATCTATGAAATACTTATGCAAAACATGTCAAAACTGAATTATGTATATTGTAGTGAGTTTTATTGATCACATTGTGTGTCAAAACAATATTACAAATCCTTAATATTTGGTGCATCACGCTAGGAGTTAGTTTTATTTCATGTTTCCTCCTTACCCTTTTCCCAACAAGTAGTTTTAGGTGACTACCATAAGAGCCAACTTACTCTAGAGGTTCTTTTTTGCTCTAGGTAACCCACAACCTAGAAAATTCCCATGTTTCACCAATATGTTAAGTTCTGCAACTTAGGAGGGGTACAATATTGAGAGATAACAATTATTGGAATGCTTGGTGGGACTATTATGATGAACTTCTCATCAAAATACTAAGAGATTTGGTGTTTTACTCAGTATTATTAGCCTTTGGAGGCAATATAAGCAACACCATGGTGACTCTAATTGCATATTAGTTGGTTTTAGTAGTCCAAATGCATGCAACCAAGAAGAGGAAAGTGTTGTAGAATCTAAGCCAATTAAAATTCCAAGTTTTAAAAGTTCTTCTTCAAACCAATAGTTGATTTATAACCAAGAGAAACCCTTTCAAATCCCCTTACCAGTTGAATCTAACATGGACAACTATGATGAAATTGTTAAGTTGGAAGAGCATGTGTTAACAATCCCAAGCTTCAAGAAAATCACTTCTTCTCTTCCTCAAGAGTTACCAAAGCCTCCTATACTAGCCAATCCTCTATCAACACTCCCTAAAGATTTTGAGGAGTTGCTCAATCATTTCAAATAGGAGGAGGTCGAGCTAGTAGTGAAACAAGAGTTTTTGTTTTCAATTCAAGACTCAAAACTGATTAAGGATCTTCCTCAAGTGGAAAGAACTTGTGAGGTCAGTTATGAGGAGGAAAAAGAGATATCTATTTTTTATCAGCCTATGAATGGTGTGAATAATGGAAAACCTAAACTTTTTCAAGTAGAAGTCGAGGGTGATTAGTTGGAAATCAAGGTACAAGGAAACTGGATGGGTTAGAAGGAAGAGTTGATCTTCCCATTTGATGAGTTGTCTTGTTTTGTTGTGCAGGATGAAGATTCGAAGCAACAAGAAGATATCAAACAATTCGATGAGTTGCTAGTTAAAGAGGAAAAATAAAACATGGATCAAGAGGAAGAATATGGTCTTGATGAGGAGTCTATTCTCTCAAGTCAAGAAACTTATCATGAAGTTGATTTGCAAGATCTTAGCTATTTGGAGGAAATTCCTTTCTGCTATACAGAAGAGCTTAAGGTTGGTATAACAAATTAAAGTTTGTTGGAAGAGGCTACTACATTGTTTGAACATTTACCTTCGCTCATTGAAGAAGAAAATCCTGATTTGGAGTGTACTAATGAGGATTTTGAGCTTGGACTAGCTATTCCTAAGAGCCTTCCAAGAGCTGATAGCTTTGATGAGTTATTAGCTATCTTAATGGAAGAGGATGGTCCATTGACCATGGATGAGGAATCAACATGGAAATTTATCATGTAAGGTGAAGGTAATGATGTTATTTCTAATCATTCAAATTGTCTTCTCTCTTGTCTAAACTTAGCCATGAAACATGACAACCATAAAAAAGGTAGAAAGGTTTGAAGAATGTAGTCATGATAATATTATATCAACCTTATTGGGTTCTTTGAAAGAAGAAGAAAACCATGAAGTTCCAAATCAATTTCTTGTACCACAAGAGCACCATAAGAGTAAGATGAAGGACATGATCACAACAAAAGAGGAAAAAGGAAAAACTAATCTAAAGCTTTCAAGGGGATGTCCTATCAGGCATCTAACTAGGATGGAAACTAGCAATGCATCACAAGTCATTATTGCACCCAAGCATGAGGACTCTATCCTACTATCCTATCCATTTTAAGATAACATGAATGGTAAGTGGATTTGTGGATTTGTTTTCTCCATTTATGAGGCATTGCAATAGTTGGTTAAACATCTATCATTTCTTCATTTCCTCTTTGATGCTCACAAACATATGGAGCATTACAAGTTGCAAAGAAAGGGTAGCTACTTTCATGAACCAGTTAATGGTTTTATTTAGGTATTCCTTTCCTTAGTTAGTCTAGGTTAGGATAGTTTTTGTTTTAAGTGAATAAGTTTTGTTTGCATAGTTAGTTTGTTTTGAGTCATTTGGTAGGTTGAATAAGGTTGGTAGGTGTTATGTGGTGGAGCTTTTATTTTCCTTCCCTTTGGGGTGGTTTTATCTTCATTATTTTTCTAATGGTCTGGTATTTGGGGGTTTTTTCTTTTTGGCCGTTGACTTGCTATCAGCAGTACTCAGTCACGTAAGTCATGTTTTATCCCTTTTGGCCGTCATTTCACCGGCCCCTTTTACCTATCCTTTCGGTTTTGCATTTTGACTTATGTGTCCCTGTGGTTTTCAGCCTATTAACCTTTACAACGTAGCCTTTGAATTATTTTTTGACCCCGTGGGTTATTTCCCTGTTTGCCTAGTGGTCCCCTTTCTTTAAAGTAACTATTTCACATGTACAAATTTGTATTAGCCAACGGATGAAGGAAAGGGAAAGTCACATGTTACTGAGTAGCACCCTGAGATAAGAATCGAAGAAAGGCCTACTTACCAGCCTCAAGGGAAAATAAAAGTGTTTTCAAGAAGGAAGAGAAATAGGACAGAGGAAGTTACGATGAGTGGTGCATCATCCGTCCTATGGAAATCAATATCTGGTATTATTGATCTGGATTCACCTTCGAAGAGTTCATAAAAAATTAGCACATCATCCCCAAAGAGGCCTAGAACTGATAGTATGGGGGATGTTGGCCAGAAAGGTAATGATGAGGAGGATATTATTGTAACTTCGGATGAAATAAATCCAGAAATGCCACTAGATTTGATTGACATTGCAACGAGCTCAGGAGCTATCACCCTAAGATTGGGGAAGGATGAGATTAAAGGAATTACAAATAGTGATGATTTGAGAATGGAAGCTTGCAAAGAATTCATGATGGATGACTCTTTTATCCATACCTATGCTTTTGAAGATTTTGTATGGAGAGCTCATCTCTCATCTTATACTGAGCAGGTAGCACATGAGAGAAGTTTGCACCCAAAGCTTCCAGAACAAGTAATTTAGTCAAAGGTTAGAGTACAATTGAAGGAGAGGTTTAAGGAAATCACACCAGAATAGGGTAGAACATTGGTTCAAAAGTGTGGGATATTGCTACTCCCTGAATGGGATATTGTTGATGTTGTAGTATTTGATACAGTACGAAGGGAAAATAAACGCTTCTTGCAACAGAGGAGGAGGTGACATTAGCACTTAAAGGATCAACTTTCAATGAAATGGGATTCTCTGGCAATATGGTCACTATCTATAGGGTCTCAAAAACCTATTGTCGCTGAAACATCCAATTTTAGTGGTCATTTGATTGTGAAGAGAGTTGTTGATACCCCTGCCTTGGAGGTTGTTGACATGGTTGTGAATGTTGCCAAATTTACTAGGGCAACCGTGGAGGATTTAACTAAAAATTGAGATACTCTGAGGAACCAGTATAATGACATTATTATTGAGGATAATAAGAGTTAGCAAAGGGTGGCGGAATTGGAAACAAAAATGGCCTTATTAAGGCAATAAATGAAAATCTTGAGATCCCAAAAGCAGGTTAGCTCTAGCCAAATTATTGCTGACCCGCCAATTGATAAACCCCAACCTCCTGTACAAGTTCAATCTTGGGCTATGGTCTCGTATAATATGGGACAAGTGCTTATTGCGGTTGAGAAGGCCAGTACCTCGAGCAAAGATCCTTCTAGGGAAAAGTTACTCCAGCAGATTGAAGAATATAAGGAGATAGTAAATCAAATCCGGGATGCAGCAGGAAGGAATAATTCAGAAATTGTTGATACTGTGTTAAGGCATCTACATAAACGGGTCCAGAGTAAGCTGAATGGTGTTCATGCGAATTATTCCTTGATGCTGCAAGAACTTGAATTGTTTCCAAGGGAAAGAGAATTGGCTATCCCTTTGCTAAATAGATGGGGCCCTAGAATGGAAAAATTGAAATTTATGGCAGTTGGAGCAAAGCAACATGGGAATAAGTATCCTACAGTCATGACAACATATCAATTTGTTAAGACTATTGTTGAGCAAAAATTCTCTGGGTCTGCTGCTCCTATGGAGTCCAAAATCAAAGCACTAAAGGATATTTATGATGGAAAAGATTTGATTCCACTACCTCATATTTTGCATAGTCAGGATAGTGTCAATCCTTTGCAGGCGTGGAAGGAGCAAATGAATAATATAATGATTGCCCAAACTCATGAGATATGCAAAAATGTTGATATTCACATGTTGGAGAACACTTTAGAGAAGTTATCACTTGTCACTAGTTTCCTGGAGAATTTTGACAAGACAGCCACGTCATTAATGATAAATTATGTACCTTATCGAAAAATGGTGGACCGGGTGGTGGCTTTCAATTGGCCATTAGAGGAAGATTTTGAGTCATGGAAAAAGATGTTTATTGATGAACTTGAATTATAAATAATGGGGATGAGAGCTGCAATTTGGTCATGTAAAATACAGGTTTGGCCTACGGTATTATATTTTGAAATGCATTCTCTTTCCGGATTTAGGTACAAATTGCGCAAATAAAATCAGCACATGGAGCGGTTAAAAGATGCTTTGGTGTCAGGGAATCAATACTTGGAACCACACTTTCCTTTCCTTCGTAACAAATTAATCATCATTTTGTTTTAAGCTTTTCTTCTCTTAACAAGCAAATGATGTAAAGATAACTAATTAGGAATTAGCGGTCCAGTAAAAAATGGACATGTGTATCCTCTGGCCTTAAGCTTGTTTGCTCCCTTGTTTTTATAAAAGGGAATTCTGGGCCGAGGAATAGGTCTGTTGAAATTACTTAAGCTACGTAAGAGAAGAATCAAGTAGAGAGAGAGAGAAAATAATATGTCCAATTTTTTGAAGCTTTGAGTCTATTTGGGAACTTGGTAAATCATGGGGTTTTGGAGCATACTTATGCAAATCTTGTGATTGTTTTGAGTCTATTTTCTCTCCTATTGTAATAATTTGCATGAATTTTTAATGAAAAGTCTATCAAAGATGATGTTCGTTAAATTTCATTTGTCATTTCCTGTGGATTATGTTCGACTATAGCTCTGGTTCAATGGACCTGTTAAATGCTTCAGTTGTTCAATAAGTTCATGTAAATTAGCACATAGGATTTGCTAAAGAGTAATAGATTCATGTATTGATGAATGGACGGTAATGCCTTACATATAGATCATAGATGCTCTAGATGAAAGTTACCCTGTAGTTCAGTTTCGAGTTTGACTCCGTGCTTTAGGATATGGCACTAGTACTCTGACTGCTTATTGTTCTTGTATTTTTTGTTATAGCTTCAGGCAATTTCACTCAAATATTTCATAAAAACACACTTAGGTGTTATTTCAATTCCTTGTTAAATAAGAGTTGAATTCTCTTGAGAAATAGCCAATTTCTTGAAGGATTATCTTGTTTAAACTTAGACTAGAATTTATCTATTGTTTATCCATGTATGAGCAAATCATTCTAATCATGAATGACAATATATTTTAGGGATACCCTCCTGGATCTTACAGAGTCCGAAGTGTAGGAGAGATAACAGTTTTGTTGCATTTTTCTCATTAAGTTGGCACAGTGCCTTCAGGACTTTTAAAATTGAGTATGGCAAGCTCATAGAAGCTTCTGCAGGTTCTACTTGGGTTGTAAAAAATGCCAACATTATGCACTATTTTGGATGAGTTACAACATTATGCAAGACTATTTCTCAAGTCTTGTCAAGTTCCAAGAGTCGACACCATGCCCAATGGATAAGTTTAAGCAACTGGTGAGGATGTTTAGCAGGCAAACATATAGAAGATGTCACCAATTTTTTTACCTAATTTAGCTTCTAACTCAATCAAGTAAAGTTGGGATAGTTTTTGCAAAAATAAAGATAAAGGTACACATTCAATTCTACTAAGTTCCATTCATATACACAAAAGTATTATCAAATGAATTGCAATTCATTATGCAAATGTATACAAGAGAAAGATTGCACAAAATTGTCACAAATGTCTTTTATTGATAATTACAAATGTATGGTGTCCCACACAAGTTGTGGGAATAACTATTTCAATACAATATAAGACACAAACTATACATTCGAAGAAATAGAAAGGAAAGAGCATATGGAAAGAGTAGGGATCCGTCATTGCCTAAATGATGAACCCCAAAGTTGAACTGTTGCCTAAATGATACACCCCAAAGTTGAACTATTGCATCATTGGAAAAGTATGATCAAATTCATCTATTATGAAGAATTGGTCTATGTGCCTCTAGTAATCACTATAAAAATGTGAAAGAAAAAGCTATTTTATTTTTTGTCTTATCTTATACCATTTTACGAGAATGGGGGGGCCAATGTGCGAGAAGATCTTTGGAAAATAGGCATGAAAATTGCAGGTTAAAGAAAATGGGGGTGCCAAACTTACAGTACTCATTGTCCCTTGGTCATCGATTTTCCCTGAGTGCCCTCAACTTGGTCCTCGGCACTGGTATTGACCTTGTTTTAGCTCCAAACTCTTCGTTGGTGCTGGTATTGACCTTGTTTTCACTCCTCCAAAGTCTTCCTCAGTGCTGGTATTGACCTTTCACTTGTCCAATTTGACGAGCTACAACCTGCTTTAGTTAGGTTTTAGAGTATGTTAATTAAATTTTAAAAAATTATGGCACCATTTAGACTAGTGAATATAAAGCAAGCAAAGCCTATTATGGCGCCATTTAGAGTAGTTAATATAAAGTAAGCCAAGCCTATTATAGTCATGAGGGAAATAATAAAACTCCTAGGATACTTTGTGAAACCATTTTCCTTGGTTAAAGGGAGGCCATAAAATATACCTTTGGATTTTTCCAATCTTCAAATATGAGGATTTGCAAGGTTCTTAGCAACATGAGTAATGGAAATGTGTGCAACAAGAATTTTTGAACACACATGGAATCTCCTTGCCAAAGAAAGGGGCTTCATAATTTAATATGATAATTTTTCTCAGCTCTAGAATCAACTTTTAAATCTTCTCCTAATAGGGCCAAAATCACATCTTCTTGTGTTTGAGAAGTCACCAGCACTGAACATAACCGTCAAGCAACTTTTCATCAAGATTATAACATCACCGTCGATTTTGAGCACGTGCATCTCGGAGCCGCTTTAGTAACCTGTCATATAATGTACTAAAACTTGACATAAATATTAAAGCACTTTGATTAATAGTAATGTTATAATATTAATATATTATATAACAATATTATATTACATTATATGAATTATAATGATATATTTGATATATTAAGATTATATATAATCTATATATAGATTAATAGTAATTATATTAGATTATTAATATTATTGGTATATTATTAATAATATTAATATTGTATTAGATTAATAATAATTATAATATTGTTAAATGATTAATTATATTACAAATGAACACTGCTTTCAAATTCTTAGCTTTGAATGAATGGTTGAAGCACCAATGTTGAATGTTGCAACTCTAGTAGGCATGAATAGAAGTAGAGGAGATTGTTTGGGAGAAGAATTTTTTCTAGTGCTAGGTTATGTGTTAGGTTATATAGGGTTAGGTTATATAGTGTTTGAGCCTAGCCTCAAACACTACAATTAGGGTTAGGTTATGTGTTTTCTTTAGGGTTAGGTTTGGGATTAGGTTTATGGTTATGGTTAGAGTTTAGGGTAATCCAAATCATAACCTAACCCTTTTTCTCGAAACCTTAACCTTGACCCTAACCCTCACCTTTATCCTATCTTTATAACCCTAACCACAACCAAAACTCTAACCCCAACCCTAACCCTAATTACCTAACCCTAAATATTATTTATTTTATTAATTAGTTGCATTCACTCTAATAACCCTAAACCTATCCCTAAACTTAACCCTAGCCCTAGCCCTAATCCTAACCCCAACTCTAAGCCAAATATAAAAACAACCCTTAATCATAATTACAATAACCCTAAAACTTCATCTAGATATAACCCTAATACTATAATCCCTAATTGTAATACTAAACCCTAACCCTAATTTCATATCTAATCCCAACCATAACCAAAACTCTAAATCTAACCCTAACCATAAAACATAAACTCTAACCCTAACCCTAACCTAACACTAACCCACTAAATCCTAACCCTAATTAAATACCCAATCATAACCCTAAATTGTAACATCATCCTTTGAATTGGATACTACATAAAAAATTATGTGTTACAATCATTGCTTCCATTGTTGGCATTTTTACATTGGGATGCATATATTTTTAAAATCAACAAAATCTTTTAATGTCTTGCCAAAATTAATATTATTAATTGTAATATCAAACTTATAAACATGTATCCAATTTAGAACATAAATAAGAAATATATGGTAATAGTTTCTTCAAAAAACAAAGTGATGTGGACTAGAAGGACTATAAGGACTATAATGATTTTAGAATATACACATAATGGATTTGTTGAAAAGGTTTTAGAAACTTGCAAACAAATGCAATTGGTAGATGCAAAGAAAAATTCCACAACCTAATGGAACTTCAGTAAATTGAAGCTGGGGTTAGAGGGTTTCTAAATTACTCAAGGTAACCTTCAGTATGGATCGGTCAAAACCCTCTTGTTATGTTTTAACGGTGACCTATTGCCATGGTGGACTGGTCACTTAAGTGAGGTGTCATCCCTCTCGGGTCGTGCTTAACCGACCCTATTTCACCTGATTTGCCGATCTTTTTGGCGTAATGGCCTAGGTATTAGACCGCCAGAAATTTCAATGCGGGCCCCACTTAAATGTTCCATTTGAGGGCTGATGAGCCGCCCGATCACAGAATTCAATCTTGACTGCTTCTCACAGACCTCGCAAGTTTTTCTACTGGTGTCATCAAAGTAGTGCGAGGTTCACGAGATATGGCCACGTGGCGTGAATGGATGAATGGGTTTTCTTCCCGAGGTGTTCGATATGACAGGGGGCCGTCTTTTCACCGGTAATAGCCATCAATAACGGGGTAATCATGATCTCTCGCACACCTCACGCGGGCAGAGTAAATATCCGGGAGAGTGTTACGAGGTTCACGAGGGAGTGGCACGTGGCTTTTTTTTCGTGCCAGTGGGATTATATGGGACCCTTGTGTAGTCTGGGTCTATTCTTTCGTGGGTTTTTGATTGGATATGTTTTCTGAAGGTGTCGACGTGGATTGTCAACATCTATTGACTTGATCTCCACCCTTTGTTTGTTAAAGTGCCTCCCAAATCAGTGGTTCATTTATAGGGAAGAAGTGTGTGAGTTTCCCACGTGGCATGTTTTACTTGGCTGTTGCTCATGTCATTAATGATACAGGTTTCTTTTCTCCTGAGGATCTCCACCTGATTTCCTCCTACATGCGAATAGTGCCATCCTGCTGAGGGTATTCATAGTTATCTAGATCATTAACTGTGCAAGTGCTCGAATCGCCTTCAAGTAATTGTACCCTACATACTGGCTTGCTCTATAAATGCTAACTGAATTGTATGTAATCAACATTGCATTCTCTTATGTCTAAGTGCAGTAAGGTTTTTCTTTTGTTTGTGGCTGCGCTCTGTTTCTATCATGAGTAAATCAGTTAAGCGAAGGAGTGTGAGGCTGGCTTCACCAGTCATGAAGAAATTTGATTCTCCCATGTCTCGCAAGGCTATTATTAGGAACACTGGGAAGAGGCTAGTACATTGTTCATCCTCGATAATCATCTCGGATTCTGATGAATTTGAGACTGATTCTGATTATCGGTACTATTTGGCTTCCCTGGCCGATCTTATGGGAGTGGATGAGGAGGTTCTGGCAATTGAGCCAGTGTCTACATTAGCACCAGGTCTAGTTGTTCAGGAATGTGCTCGCAAGGTTGGTAAAGAGGAGGTGGTGCCATTGCTATCGGAGGCTCGAACTCGAAGCGGTTGTTTGTACCGGGGTCGTGTTGCTTCTTCATGATTACTGGTAGTGGGTCCATTGGATGTGTCTTCTCTTCTCTTGTTGTTCTATCAAGTTGATGTGGATGTGGATATGGACGTGCGCGTGCTTTGCATGAAATTTTGTTTTTCGACTGGTTATTTCATAACCGTTTTGATTCCTTTGTTCATGCACGGTATCATTATGACAAGGAATGTAAATTTGAATTTCATTTTGGTGCTGAAATTCAATTTGGTGTCACAATGTAGCCTAATGCTTGTTGCTCTCCTATTCTATAAAGGACATTTCATGGCTCATTGTGAAGGGTCAGAAAATTTTTACAATCTGACGCTTGGAAGTTATACAGTCCTCTTTATTGTTAAAGTGTTATGAACATTTTGTTTCAGGAAGTCATCCTAGGGTTAGGTTTATATACAGATTAGTGTGATATGCTTTTTTAATTACTGATATCGAAAGAAATCTATAAAATTAAGATGGTTTACTCTCTTGGATGTGTGCCATGGATTATGAATAGCTCTATCAAAGACTCATATGTTCAGTTTGAATAGTTAATTGAAAATGTGATTCATTTTCTTGCTTTAAGTCAAAGAGTTAATCAAATGCTTGAAAAATAAGTTACATGTTCATGGTTGTATATACTCAGGATGCTTGAAGAAGTACTATCTTAATATGCTAAAATATCTCATGATAGTAATGCTATATGAGATGGGTTCATCGTATCAGGATTTTGTTCTGTATGACTCCGTTGCCCTATGGATGAAGCACTGGATAATGTTTGTGTCATTTTATTAGTTCAAGACTGTAGGTTCTAAGCAAGGATATCCAAATACTGAACACAAAACACTTGAATACAACCTTTTCCTCCTCAGGGAGGTATTGTAACAAATAACTGGGTCAGTTCCGTTGCTCTTTGGTACTGGTAGTCATTCTCTGGTCTGCCAAAACCTTGAGATGATCACTATCCCTTTGAGTGTGTAGGAATTGTAATCTATACATAGGAAGTGTTCTTACCAATCATGAGACATTCATGTGAACACGTTTAGGTTTACCCACCTTGGTCCTACAGAGCCAAAAGTGTAGGAGAAGTCAGTCCTTTACTGACTCTCGTTAGTTGGCCATTAGTGGTTGTAGTTGTCCTCGATAGGGGTTGGCTACCTCTTAGATATCTGCAACCTCTACATGGATTGTATTTTAAACACCAACACAACCTTCACCAAAATCCTTATTGGTTTCCTTAATATGGGAGATTTGGAACAAGGTATAGACATCCATCAAAGCATAATATGAAGATGATTTTTTTCAAATGTTGTGGTTGTAGATGCCCTTTTAAAATTTATACAGAATGTGGAAGGATAGAAAAAGCTTGTGAACTATTTGACAAAATGTCTCAAAGAATTGTAATCTCTCAATTTATTTTAGTGTCTATTTTGTTATACCCCATGTCCCAAATTGGGTATAACACAATAGACACTAAAACAAATTGATAGATTGTTATGAGGGCAGTGATGAGACTTTTCTAATTAGAGTGTATTCCATGAGATTACAATTATTCGAGGCATTGTGTCAAATAGTTCATGAGCTTTGTCTATCCTCCCACATTTTGCATATATTTCAAAAGGGTGTCTATAACCACAAGCTTTGAGAAAATGTATCTGCATATTATTATTGCATCAAAACAACCTGCCTTTTTTTTATTATTGCATCAAATGCATCCATTCTCCCTTGAGAGTATGTAGTTGACCCTTCCCAATGGTCTTTTTTCTATGAACTCTCACCTTGAGTGAGCATCCTTGTTGGTTCTGTTACACCACCTACCAAGTCTTTCAAGCATTCATTCTCTCTCAACATCCTCTCATTATTGGTTTTGTACATCTCCCTTTCCCTTATCAATGCTTGGATTTGGGCTTTATTCAACTTGGCTATATTTATCCCAATATCAGCAGTCGCTACAGGATCAACCTCCCCAGCCTTCAGGGTCATGACATGTCCAAATGCCTTTTTAGTATCAAATAAATTGATTTCTTGTGAAGAGGATACAAGGCCCAAATCATCAATGTTTCATCATCAAGATTGTATCTTGATCTTGTGTATACCTCCGTCACCTTCTCTATACTGAGCTTGTGGGTAGCATTGCTATCTTTTAAGAAACTATCAAAAACTAATGCAGAATTCATATCCAAACCTGGAAAAATCATAATACCTGCCTTTTCAAGCAACTCCCTCCCCTTTTCAGGGGTCATGTCAATCATCTCTTTGTCCACTTCATCCTTTAAGCTTTTTAACAGTTGATCCTCATTCCCTGGAGTGACATTGTCAACCTGTCCCCTTATCTCTTTCCCTTTTTGCTTATATAAAAATGTCTTAAACTTCGAGGTCTTTATAAATTCATCATCTAATATAAAAGACCTATAGTATTCATGTATTGTATATACATCCATGGTTTCCTCAACATCTGTTTCTCTGGAAACATACGCATACTCCCGAGTCTTCATTCTTGAAACTTTCCTAGATGAGCTTTGTAGCCTGTCTATTTCTGAAATCCCCTTAATGGAGGATAACAACTCAGCATCCACCAACTACTGATTATGTTTTTCAATCACAATTTTAGCTTCCTCTGCCTCTAGGTTTCTGATTATGTCATCATATTTAAAGGGCACATGATGGTACCCTCCGAGATTTACTTTTTGTCTGGCAGAGTGGATATACCCTTCTGGATCAAAGTTCTTTCTCACTAGTGCTCTGCTCATGTTGTAGTGCAATAATTTGTCCAGAATCGGATCATAACCTTCCTTGGCTAATATAGTGAAATCACTAAAACACAATGTACTGGGCATAAAATCCTATTTCCCATATGAACTTAAGTTCATAACACTGGAGTAATCCATTTGCCTAACAATTTAAAGGTATGCAATTCTATCCGGGATAGTTCTGGGCATAATGAAAGGTGTATCCTCAAAGCCATAAACCCTAATCATTGTGGCATTCTCTAAGCAATACCAATCCCCCTAGTTGTGGTTAATTTGTCCATTGTAATCTCTAGGCCTAAGAAACCTTTTTACTTGTTCAGATAAAGAATAATCACAAGGATGGCTAAAAAATCTATACAAGGGTTTCACAAAGAATTCTTCAAAATGCAAGAAATTTGAATTGGCAAACCTGCTGTCCCAAACAACAGTCCATAATTGAATAGGCAATGGCCTACCTTCCTTGTTGGATTGTGAAATCCTCAGCTCCTGAGGCCATAAACCTAACTCTTGTCCAAAATACAACACTAAGTGCATCAGCAGTGAGTAATTTATGAGATGGAGAACATAAGCACCACTCTTTATCGCCATCAAACCTGCATCCAGCTCCTTACAAACATGTGCAACATAGTCAAATGATCTGGAATTGTGGTACTGAATGTCTGCAGAAATCACCATGGGCACAACCGCCATATGCTCAGGTACCTCCATCCCTAATACCTGTCCCACTGAGTAGTAATTATATTTTAAGTAAGGTTCGAAGAGGTCTACATGAAAGGGTGGCCCCTCACTGTCTTCCATTGGAGTAGGTTTGCCATGACACCTAATTCTATGCAGAGGTAACCTCCACCCTTTATAAATGGTGTACATCCTTCTGAACTCACTATCGAGCTCTTCACTCACTACTTTGTCACTGCATATTCCCTCCATTCTGAAAACCTCAGCAATTGCATTCTCAGATACATGTATCAATGGATTCCATGACAAATCACATATAGCTTTCTTTTTTGAATCATACTGTCCGACCAGCAATTTTACCAGTTCGACGTTAATAAAAAAATTAGGGCACACTAATTTCCCTAAATTGAGCCTCCATGGATTGCATACTAGCTCAAAGTGATTTCTCTTGTGGTAATGGAAATTGAATAACTCATAGCATCTAATCGGAGTCCAAACATCACCTATAAATTTGTATTTGTCGTCCAATTTGTCAACTTCCGCTTTGAGCTATGCAAAATGCCTAGCTTTAGGTCCAAAACCAGGTAACTAGTCTATGAGGTCTTGATTTAGCTTCCTTTCAGTACCTTCTGGTTGCAACTCAGTCTTTTTCTTTTTTGCTTTTGATTGGCTTCCCTCCCCGGGTTTTCTTCCCTTTAGTTTTCCTGAACCAGTGCCTTCCATAATTGAAATTTTTACAAATTCTGAGAGGACGAGAAACTTACTGTAACTTCTTCCAAACTCAAGCCAGGTGAATGCCTTAATTGCTCTGTTGGTTCCCTTGCTCTCCTTTGCTTTGAATTCTATGAGACAATGATTTCAATTGATCATACCCTGATATGCAAAATCTCCTACGCTTCGTGGCGCCATTAATGTCTTTACCGATCGAGACATGAATGCTGCAAGTTTTTTTTTTGAAATTCTCGCTGTCACATCAGGGTTCAACGATCACCCACTTGCCAAGATATCTTGTAGTTTCCCCAACATCACAAGTCTCCCCAATAGTTTCTTTCATTTTGCTTTTATATCGCCATGACTTTCACCAAAACAACTATTGCTCAGACTTAATGAATTGGGCCAACGGTTCTTTGCCTTACTCCGAAAGTACTTTGTCTCACCGAGAGGTTCACTTTATCGAGTATGTCACCGAGATCAAGCAATTTGTTCTGGCGATAGAATAATACTAGCTGTGATGTCTCTTAGATCTCCCCACAGTGACATGTCTCACCGATACGCCTCTTCTTCGACAAGACAATGAGCATCATCTTATCGATACCCTTTACCTCCGCATGCTCAATTCTGTCAGTGTAACCTGAGGGGTCGGTAAGACTTTTATGAACTCTTCTTGGCATCATTTGTCTTACCGATTGAGTCCTCCTTTTGCTTTATCGACAAGACCAATAGCGCTTCGCCTAGTGTTTTCAAATCTCTCTCCGACGACCAAAGTCTCTCCGATAGACTTTACTTTTCTCCAATCGGAAAAAGGTAACTTAGCTCGATATGACCTTACACCGTCATGTCGATACCTTTTGTCTTGCCGATAAGTAATACAAACCCGCATTCTCCTAGTGTATAACTTTCTCGGTATGACTCGTTTGACGTCTCGTCGATACAATAACATCAATAAGACATTTCAAACCTCTGGTTGGTCCGCCTATTCAATGTTCACCCATCTGCTAAGACATCTTGCAGTTTCCTCGATAGTTTCTTTCTTTCTGCTTTTTTATCGCCATGACATTCACTGAAAAAACTATCACCCAAACTTAATGAATCGGGGCAACAGTTCTTCACCTTACTCTGAAAGCTTTTCATCTCACCGAGATGCTCACTTTATTGACTTATGTCGCCATGACCAAGTATTTGTTTTGCTGACAAAACGATACTCGTCGTGATGTCTCTTAGATCTCCCCACGGTGACATGTCTCATCGATACGCTTTTTCTTCCACGAGACCATGCACATTGTCTTCTCGACACCCTTTATCTTCATATGCTCAGTTCTGTCGGTGTAACTCGAGGGGTCGGTAAGACTTTCTGAATTCTCCCCAGCATTGTTTGTCTCATCGAGTGAGTCCTCCCCTTGCTTTATCGGCAAGACTAATAACACTATGGGCAGTGTTTTAAAATCTCTCTCTGATGACCAAAGTCTCTCCGATAGACTTTACGTTACTCCAATCGGCAAAAGGTAATTTAGCTCGATGTGACCTTACATCGTCTCGTCGATACTTTTTGTCTTGCCGATAAGATATAGAAACTTGCATTCTCTGTGTATAACTTGATCGGTGTGACCCTTGCTATGTCTTACCGATACATTTAGGATATGTATATTATCATCAATGAGACCTGCATCAACTTATGCTGATATTTTCATATGTAAAGATTTTAATGTCAGATGAAATTTATGGGGCGTTATGGCACAATTTTAAATTGGATTTTCGTAAAATATGCTATGTGAGGATTTTTTTGTCTGCATTATGAATCTTTTTTCGGAGACTAATAATCATGAAGAAATAATGAATTTGTCAAAATTTGACAGTTCCAACAGCATGAAGGTTTGATGTTTCATGACAGTACTAGCATTTCAGTTATAATGATATATTTAGAGCTCATGGCTTTCCTTTGTATAAACATATCACAATTTTGAATAATATAATCAAGAGTTATGGCGTTCATCTCACTGTTATCATGGTGTGTATGATTTCTATCTTTGCTTTAATTCAAAGAGTAAATTAAAATGCTTGGATGGAGTCATAGATGGATATGTTTGTAAAGGGATTTGATAAGAAGTATTGAGTTAGGATAGAAATTGACACTGTTATGCAATATTGTTAGAGATCTTATATGTTATGTGTTTGAACTTGTTATGGAAATCTAAATATTTGTGAATTAATTCGACTCCCCAATATTATATGGCACTGACCTAAATTGTATGTGTTTGTAAGGTTCTGTGTCTGTTTGTCTTAGCTTAGAGCTTGCTGCCAAATTGCAAATTAAATGACTATCTTAAGTGGTGAAATGTCGTGGTAATCATCTCATGCTCGAAGTAGTTGATACTATTGATGCTTTTTTGTTGTTTAAATTGATATATCAAGCATATATATATTCAGTTTACTGATACACATTTGTTGTATTTGTGTGATGTGATTATTTGGTTCTTTCAAGTAAAGATTAAACCCTCCTAGTCAATCACAGTAACTAAAAAGTATTAATTGTATCAATAAGAAGAATCACATAACTAGGATTGTCATTCTATCTCAAGTAGAGTTTGTTAGTCATTTCTTGCACATTTATACAAGTTATAAACTACATCTGTGTGCCAAACACTTTGAATTATTGCCATCATAGATTACACTTTTATAGATCTTCATTAGACTCCATACACCCAACAAGGCAGTGGTCTCACGCTTTCATCTTTTGGTTTATCCATTTTATTTTTTACATCTGTTAACTAAACATATTCTAATATAAATAAAATATAATTAAAATTAAAAACATCATAAATTAATTATGTAACCACATAAGTCAAATATAATTCTTTCAAGAAATTAATATCAAATAGATAATACAAATTAATGTCATTGATCTTCTTCTTCATCCAACTCTTTGTCTGTATCATCCGATATAGATTCAACATTGTAAGGATTGGTCATATCATCATCGTCATCATTGATATCAGTTTCGATAATGTCATCATCCACACGGATATCATCTTCATGAACATTAACTCCTACATCATCATGATCTAGTTCCTCCTCTTCGACATCTTCGTCAGGCACATCATCAACTAACTGTTGATCCTGATCATCATCTACATCATCTTCTATTTCTTCAGTATCTTCTTCTTCCACCACATTATACTTTACCGGCCTTCCTCTTGGATCGTGTCTAACAACATATGACCAACCCACTTTACTTGGAACCTCTGAGTAAAATACCTGCTCACATTGGCTTGGAAGAACATAGGGCTCATTTCCAACTCACTCAAAATACCTTGTATTAACCATGGTAAATCCATTATCATGTTCAATAATAGTTCTCTCGGGATCATTTTCATTCAATCGTAGCCTGTACCATAGGATGACGAACAAAACTAATTTGAAGGACTTAAAGTCACACTCAAGTATATCATCCAAAATCCCATAGTATTGATTTTCTGAGACTTCTGGATGTATGTCACTTCTAGATGAAACATCAGTCACCTGGAAGAATGCAGTTATCCCAGAATCACAAGTTTTCTTCGTGTCATCCAACTTTTTGATTCAAAATTTATGACCATTGCACCATATAGCCTTGTGGTGTTTCACCTACAATATGTCAAACATGCAAAACTTATTGCAATATCGTCAGTTGATAAACATATTTATTCTTGGCCGAATGTATGCAAAGAAAAAAATCTCAACATATATATACATCAATATAATTGAAAATAATTAAATAATATGGGTGATTAATATATTTATACATACCTGTTTATCTTTTAAACCATATGCTAAATAAATTTCCCTTGGTGTAACATTGGAATCTCCATTACGATGAGCTTCTTTAACCAATGAAGCCACACCTTCCCATGTTAATGCGCGACCAAATTGTTGACATCGTTCAATCCATACCATCATCCAATCAAGATTGTTTGCGACATACAAATGTAGTGCATCCCACTCTCGACCAACTGTATAAAAAAAAATGAAATTCGCAAATGACGTATAATTAGTTAATTACCATGGTATACGACCTTAATTTATAAGTACAATATACATAAAAACCAAATGTAAAATATATTCTAATTAATCTCTGGTGTAGGAGCACACCTAAACTAACCTCCATAGTTAGGATATTTTGGGCTTGTATTTGACATTAGCCAAGTTAGAGTAATTGTATGTTTGTTTTGAACCTTAGAAGGTCATTTTTGTGGCTAGGTGAGTTAGTCATTAGGACTAAGGTTACCAAAGTTAGTCATTGTTAATAGTTTTTACATTGCTTAGCCTTAGTAGCTTAAGTTGGGATTTGAGTCTTAAATGTGTTCTAAACATATGAATGATGTTAGAAAGATGCCATGAGGCCTTTAATGGTGTTGGTTACTCGAAATATAGGAGATAGAGGTCCTAAGAGTTAGGAAGGTGGCATAATGACAGAGTTGCCAAATGTTGTTACAAAATTGTCATGACAACAGTTGCCATTATGGTAAATGTTGCATGCAACTCGGTTACATAGGATCCCCTAAAGGATAGGAGTGGGGGATCGACCAAAATACCCTACAAACATGGTGAATGGCATCTAATATGAAGCAGACTCGAATTCAAGAAAGAGGGAGATTGTAATCAACTTTTTGGAATAGAAGATAGCTCTGCAATTTCTGTTTTTATGTGAACTCCGAGTGTTATTGAGTGACAGTGATACTAAGTGAATTGGATGTTTTTATTTAGTGTTAGAGTCATGTTCATGGGATAGTATTAAATTTTTTTTATTTTGCAAGTAAGTTGATTTAAGCTATTTTAGTGTTTTGAATAGATAGGTTAAGGTTTAAGGGTTTTTACTAGTCCTGTCCTGACCAGCTTGTGTTTTTATGGCTCCCCCATGAAATCTAGTCACGAGATTTTCCTGAGGATAGATGGATGTGTTAGGGGAGCCATTGGTCTATACATATGTAGAGTTAGGAGTCATGGAGAGTGGAAAAACTGTGTTTAATGTCAAGTCCTAAGCGAGCTTAGAGTGCCCAGTTAGAGGTTTGACAGTAATGAATTGAAGAATCTAGGCAGGGGATTGAGGTACAGTACGAAACAAGTACAGTTCCAGATAGGGTATAGACATATCCTAACATGCTAGAAGGATTGAGGTTCTATCAATCCATTTGACTGAGGTTTGAGCAAGAAAACCAGTGGGGTCCTACAAACTAGGCCTAATAGCCCTATTTAACCTAGATAATAGGAAACCGGTGTAAGAAGGACTTAGGAGTATAGAATATTTTGAATCCTTCAGAAAATCCAAAAGGGTATTCAAATGTGGAATTGGTTTTTTAAGTTGTTTGGAAAGTTTGGGCAGGAACGAAGTAAAGGTCTCTGTCAAGGGCTACAAGAAATAGGCCTCCTCAAGACCAATTCTTGAAACCGGTAGGAAAGGAGTTTGGAGATCCTCCAAGATGGATCCAGTTGGAAGTACATGACATGTTTCCAATGTGTTTGGAACCCTTGCAATCAATTCAATGTTTGTGTGATGTTGGCACTTAGAGTGTTCTAAGTGTAGGAGAGAGTTTGCACATAACAAAGTGGTGTTAGTCCTTCAAGGTGAAGCACAAGGTGTGAGACTCTTGGAGAGGAGTTGGAGTAGGACTTAGTTAATCATCTAAGCCTAACAAGGACCTAGAAAATATTAGGTTCCCAGAAGAAGACAAGGAAAGGTCTTCTTAGCTACCTATGCAAGAAAGCCTTGGAACACTTACACCAATCTCCATGACCATCTTATAATTACCCGACACTTTCCTCAATCTACCTTTCCCCATCAAGTACTCCCCTTCAAATTTGTTAATGGAGTTGAGATTCCAAATGCGATCTACATGGATCTTTGCTGCAAACTTAGGAAGATATTCAGTACTGTAACCATGGTCTGGTATACCATGTATCCCTCCACCATAGAATCCTCAGGATGTGCTCTCTGTCTAACCAAAGCCTTCAAAAATTTCAAGTGCCTCTCAACCATCCACATTGACCTTGTGTGTACAGGTCCATACAATTCAATCTCCTCAACTTGGTGTATGAGGTAGTGTTCTTGTGCATTGAAAAATGTCAAAGGTAGACACTTTTGCATTTCACACATTAGACGAAGAATTCTTCTCTTCCAATAATTTATATCTTCTTTATGGATTGCTTTAGATGACAACCATCTACAAGTGATTCAAGGCACAAATATATTAATGAGATTTAACAAAAATATACAACGAATTGAACAAATATCGCTACTTACCTCATGCATTTTCCAAGATCATAACTTTATGCTTTACATTGTTGTCACAAGTTATTTGGAGAGATAGAGGTAGAAACGGATATAACAATTAGTGTAAATGATCTTTTTCATTAATATTTTTCAAAAGTAAAACATAATTTATTGAAAAGTACATGATAAATAAATATATATATATAATATACCAGAATAATTACCTTAATGAAGGTATGCTAATCATGCGTTTTCATCCCTAACCCAAATTCACCTTTCTTTGTTATGATATTGTTTATGTTCATAGCAAATCCTGTGGGAAATCAAATTTTCAGAGTGATCAGAGCCTGGAGTAGCATTTTTGCTGCTCCGTTAATAACCAAGGAAGGCACTTATATTAATTTGGTCTCCATCGCTATTTAATTGAATGACATTTTTCATTGCATGACTGGCTTCCTGAATGTCACTACAAATTTTGATAATTTTTTCTTTGTCATTTCTCCATCCAATATTTCCATAATCGCTTTCATTATATATTCTTTTCCATATAGATTTTTGTCAAAACAAATCCATAATTTAGCTCGCTTCAAGAAGAAGCCACAACTCCTACTAAATCTGTCTCCCTGATAAATTTCATTCCTATGGTTTCAACTATTAATTTCTTTGGGACGGTCTTCTCATGAAGCATATAAGTTAAACAAATTAACAATGACAATCATTGTCAATTACAGCATGATAACAAAATAAAAATAAAAATTCAAAACATATCATAAATGATAGATAAACAATTTGATCCCATGTATAACCTTGACGATTAATTCTATTATATTCCAACTTCCATAGGCGAGGTGTCATTCTTCGTGGTTTTGATGTAGTCTCTTCTTTCCCATTGAAAAGATGTTTTTCAATAGTTCGATACTTATGATTTCTGTGGAGGAAGTGCCTATACTCATCAAACACCTGCTTTCCTAAACTTGTTGAATGATGAGATTTCATCTTTGGACCACAAATTGGACATGCAAATTTTCCCTTTGTTTGAAGACCTGCAAATCATATATAATTGGATTAAATATGTCAATTTTTATAATTATATATAATGAATAGATTATTTAAAAAACATGCATGATATCTAATTCATAAAATTAAATATCGTTAAAGTCATGCAGTCGAACGTTATAACATACCAGAAAAATGTGTTAGCCCTGGGGCATCATGAATTATCCATACAAGCATTGCATGGAATTGAAATTATCTTTGTCCTATTGGTCTAGATATGTCATACATAGTGACGCCATTCCATAACTTTAGTAACTCGTCGATAAGAGGCTCAATATATACATTCACATCTTTAACTTGGTACTTACCTAGTTGAATGAACATAAACACTACATAATTATTATAACAATTTTACAACAATCTATATAAATTCATGTACATGACTATTAAATGAAAAAACATATAAGTCATTATGCAAAAAAAATGACAAATGAGATGCTACTATGTTAAAAAAAAATTGATGTAAAGAAATACTTGGAACAATCATTTCCAACATTATGTGCTCCCTCTTTATTGACATCCATGGAGGAATGTTATTGTTGATAACAAAAACAGGCCACACCGAGTAAATAGATCTCAGCTCTTCAAATGGATTGACACCGTCCGCTGCCAATGAAAGCCTGAGATTACGAGGTTCTTCTTTAAAGTGTGGCCATTTTTCCTCCATGTCCCTAAATACAGAACCATCTGTAGGCATTCGAAGAATCTCATCTCCACTTCTATTACGTGCATGGTAATCCATAAATTGCGCTAAGCTTTTGCACCTAAATAATTGTTGCATACGTGGAATAATGGGAATATAACGAAGAACCTTGCGAGACACCTTTTTTATTAGTTGATCTGTTCGATATCTACGGATATGACATTCCGGGCATTCTATTGTAAATTTATGTTGTTTATGATATATAATATGATCATTGGGACATGCATCTATTGCTTGATACTCCATTCCAATATCTTTCATAATGCCAGATAAATATTAGTATGAGTGAGGTAAAATATTTGATGGTGGTAACAAAAATTCACCAATCAATCTACAACAAAAAATAACTTCTTAATATAAAGAATATTAAAGGTACATACTTCATCCTTTATTTACTAGCGATGAACTAACAACAATTAAAATAGATGAAAAAAATGACATATATGACATACCTTAACATCCGTGAGATTGCTATGTTGGATAAACCATTCATAACCTTCAAGTTCACCAACAACAATACAGCAGAGAGAAGAGTTGTTTGGGAGCCTTCATAAAGCAGCTCGTATGCCTTCTCAAGTACAGGTAAATCATAAACATCATCAAAGTCATCTCGATCAACATGATCAGATGTGCCACTACATGTGTCATGGATCAATGTATTTGTACCATCATCTTCAATTGTGTTTTCTGGTGCATGATCATCTTCTTCCATAGGATCATTAACTTCATCTTCGATATTCACAACTCCATGTTCCTCCGCTTGCAAAACCACATTCTCTGGGCCGTGATAATTCATATCGTGTGCCCTAGGGTGCCCCACCTTTATAATAATGATAGACACAAATAAACCATGATCATGATCAAGTGATTTTTTATATATATATCAAATGTTAAAACAATATAAACATTTACAAACTCAATCAATATAAACACATATAATGAACAACTTATCAATGGACGATAATCATGCCCCCCTTCAACATGACCATGCTGCCTACAATGTTTCTCAACTGTTGTGATTAAAAATCTTCTCGTCTTTAAGCCCTTGCAATTATTGCAGGGAAATTAACATTTCCCATCACCCTTTCTTTTCAATATAGCCCACAATCTAGCAACTGTCTCTTCATTTTGTTTTGGACTAATATTATCTGACATGATTTTTCTTTACGAAGCTTGAATATTTAGATCTTCAAAAAAATCAAACTCACACGCACTCCAATAATATTTAATCGTACATAAGTAACAAAATATAATAATTATGATATTTTACAAAAAAAAAAATCGGCATGCAACCACCCCTGCAAAAGAAAAGATAGTCTGAAGTTAATGACCCCAAAAAACACTTTCAAATGCTAATTCCATAAATTATTAAATTCTGATTTTACAATGATTTCCAACTGTTATACTCCTAAAATCAAAATATTGAACTTGCACAACAAAATCTGGAAATGAAATTCTCAAAATGCAGCTAATAAGCCTCAACAATTAAGGCCTGCTCAAGACTTTGTGAAGTCACTGCAAGGTTTCCAGGCCTTACCTGATGATTTGAGCAAGAGGATTAAAGAGTTGGTAAAGAGTTTTGATGATTGGAGTGGCACATCTTTACCAGATATTGTAGATTCCCAAGGAAATGTTAGATCACTACAACAATGGCAGGATAGGGTAGATGAAATCATTAACACTAGCACATTTTTGGAATCTTTTGAAAGGGAGGCGAATCAAGTAGCAGTAAAGTATATAGCTTACAGTGCAAAGGTAAATTAGGCGGTAATTTTTAATTGGCCAACAGATGAGGAATATCAAGGATGGGTAGAAAAGTACTTAACTAAACAAGAATAGGACAGAGTCTACAACCAGCAGTTAACATCTCAACGGTTATGGTTATAACAAATTTTGGCTATGTCTTGGTGGCAGTTTTGGTGCAAGTTTTCAAAGTTTGGAAAATGCAATAGTTATTCTCCAGTGGACAGGATGAACAAGAAGATTCTCCAGAGACTCAGCTGTTGTAACCAATTTTTGAAATGTCATAAGGCGGTCCAAGTGACCAGTGACAGGTGTATTTCTGGTTTGATGCTTGTTGCTCCTTCATTTTCCCTATAAGAAGGATTTCAGGACCAAAAATATGGCCAGTTAGCAAGTTAGATATCTTTAGGTCAAGTCTAAATGAAGTTGCAGAGCGAATTTGTAAAGAGCCTGATATTATAGTGAAGATACCATTCTTAGGTTTGGTGTCATTCTATTGTAGGTTTTAGTTTCATGGGTACTTAATTTTCAAGACAGTACTAGCATCTGAATGAAAATTACTCATTTCAAGGTCATGTATCTCCATTGTATGAATATATTATTATCTTGAATAAAATGATCAAGGGTTATTCTATTCATCTCACTGTTATGGTGTGTGATTCTCATTTTAGCTTTAATTCAAGGAATTAATTAAAATGCTTGAGTGAGGTTATAGGTGACTATGTTCATATAAGGATTTGATAAGTACTATTGGGTTAGAATATAGATTGATGGTATTGTAAGGCAGTATTATCTGAGATTTTATATGCTATGTGTCTAGAAGATAAACTTGGTTACGGTAAAAAAACAACCAACACCTTTGATATTATCTAGCTATGGCTCCCAAATCTATTGCAAATTGATCATTAGGGTTAAAATTGAAACCTTGAAAATATAATCTTTGTCCAAATCCATCAAGAATTTTCCATCAGTTATAAACAATTCCCTTATAAAGAATTTGTGAAGCTAGGTCTAAAATCTGGAAATGAAATTCTAAAAATGCACAAGACTATAAATGAAATCTGATGAGATGTTGCTTTCAAATATGATTTTCAAACCTGGAAGTACAAATCTGACTTCACAAATGAATTCTGGAAAAAGATAATGACTTCCCTCAACCTTGCGATATCTTCTTGAGTTTCTTCTAATTTTCCCCAAGAAAACCGTCGAGCAAAACACTGTCGCAATAAATAGTCGAGCTCATTTCAATTTACACCCGCCACAATTTAACTTTGCAGGACCCCCCCAATTTTGGTGAAAGATCTTCGTCGAAACATACACAAAACAACGGCTCGTCGAAATTCCGATGAACGTCAGGGTAAAAATTTAAAAAAAATGGAAATTCGCACAAGTGCCCGACGATACATCTGATTATATAGGTTTCGTCGAAAGGTTTCATCGGAAATTGGGGTTAAATGAGTTAGTGAGAGAGTTACCTAGGTAGGTTATTAGAGGGAGAGACCTGGGAGAGAGGGGGTGGGAGGGAGAGACATGAGAGAGAAAGAGAGAGAGGGAGTGGGAGAGAGTGGGAGAGAGTGGGAGGGACATAGAGAGATATTGATAGATTGAGTGAGAGAGGGTGGTAGGGATTGATTTAATGAGAGGTATGTAGAAAGAGAGAGAGGGTAGATAGAGACAATTAGAGAGGGTAGGAGGGAGGGAGGGAGAGGTGAGATGTATAGATAGAGAGAAAGTGATAAGGATTGAGGGTATAGGGTTGAGGGATTAGGGTGGAGGACCTATAGGGTTGATGGTTTCTAGAGTATTAGGGTTTAAGGGTTGAGGGTTGAGGGAATAGGGTTGATGGTAGAGGGTATTGGGTATTGGGTATAGGGTAGAAGGTTTAAGGGTTTAGGGTTGAAGGGTTTAGGGTTAAGGGTTTACCTGGTTGAGGTTAGAGGGTTTAGGGTATAGGTTTGAGGGTATATGGTTGAAGGATTAGGTTCAAGGTCCAATGTAAAGGGTAGAGGGTATAGGAGTTGAGGGTTTAGGGTTTAGGGTTTAAGGATTGAGGGTTGAGGGTTGAGAATTTAGGGTTGAGGGTTTAATGTATAGGGTAGAGGGTAGAGGGTTTAAGGTTTTAGTGTTTAAGTATTGAGGGTTGAGGATTAAGGGTTTAAGGTTGAGGGTTGAGGTTATAGGGTATAGGGTCGAGGGATTAGGGTTGAGGGTCCAATGTATAGGGTAGATGTTATAGGGGTTGAAGGATTAAGGGTTGAGGATATAGGGATTAGGGTAGAGAGTTTTCTTGGATTTAAGGGTTTAAGGGCTGAAGGATTAGGGTTTAGGGTAGAGGGTAGAGGGTAGAGGGTTTAAGAGTTTAGGGTTTAAGGGTTGACGGTTGAGGGTTTAGGGTTGAGTGTTTAAGGGTTTAAGGGTTGAGGGATTAAGGATCAAGAGGGTTGAAGGATTAGGGTAGAGAGTTTACTAAGTGAGTTTAAGGGTTTAAGGGTTGGGGGATTAGGATAGAGGGTAGAGGGTAGAGGGTAGAGGATTGAGGGTAGAGGGTAGAGGGTTTAAGGGTTGAGGGATTAAGAGGTTATAGGGTAGAGGGTATAGAGGTTGAGGGAATAGGGTTTAAGGGTTGTGAGATTAAGAGGGTATAGGGGTTGAGGGATTAGGGTTTAAGGGTTGAGGATTGAGGGTTGAGGGATTAAGAGGGTATAGGGGTTGAGGGATTAGGGTTTAAAGGTTGAGGATTGAGGGTTGAGGGATTAAGAGGGTATAAGGGTTGAGGGATTAGGGTTTAAGGGTTGAGGGATTAAGAGGGTATAGGGGTTGAGGGATTATGGTTTAAGGATTGAGGGTTGATATATTAAGAGGGTATAGGGGTTGAGGGATTAGGGTTTACGGGTTGAGGGTTTAGGGTTGAGGGATTAAGAGGGTATAGGGATTGATGGATTAGGGTTTAAAGGTTGAGGGTTGAGGGTTGAGGGATTAAGAGGGTATAGGGGTTGAGGGATTAGGGTTTAAGGGTTGAGGGTTGAGGGATTAATAGGGTATAGGGGTTGAGGGATTAAGGTTTAAGGGTTGAAGGTTGAGGGATTAAGAAGGTATAGAGGTTGAGGGATTACAGTTTGAGGGTTGAGGGATTAATAAGGTACAGGGGTTGAGGGTTGAGGGTATAGGGGTTGAGGGATTAGGGTTTAAGAGTGGAGGGATTAAGAGGGTATAGGAGTTGAGGGATTATAGTTTAAGGGTTGAGGGTTTAGGAATCAGGGATTAAGAGGGTATAGGGGTTGAGGGATTAGGGTATAAGGGTTGAGTGTTGAGGGATTGATAGGGTATAGGGGTTGAGGGATTAGGGTTTAAGGGTTGAGGGTTGAGGGATTAAGAGGGTATAGGGTTTAAGGGTTGAGGGATTAAGAAGGTATAGGGGTTGAGGGATTAGGGTTTAAGGGTTGAGGGTTGAGGGTTGAGGGATGAAGAGGGTATAGGGGTTGAGGGTTGAGGGTTGAGGGTTGAGGGATTAAGAGGGTATAGGGGTTGAGTTAGGGTTTAAGGGTTGAGGGTTGATGGTTGAGGGATTAAGATGGTATACGGGTTGAGGGATTAAGGTTTAAAGGTTGAGGGTTGAGGGATTAAGAGGATATAGGGGTTGAGGGATTAGGGTTTAAGGGTTGAGGGTTGAGGGATTAAGAGGGTATAGGGGTTGAGGGATTAGGGTTTAAGGGT